>JBAOKB010000164.1:0-317017 GCA_037044905.1 Hortaea werneckii | reverse complement strand
GAGTGATATCGTATTGCTGAACAGTGTGGTTTCTGCCAAGCGCGAAAAGAGTAGCTGTTGGGCCGTAGTTCGTAATAGCTGTAACATTATTGGATCGTCGGAATCAACTCATAGGTAACCTTCTTCTGTTCAGACGTCCCAAGATCTTGTCTCCCTACAATCAATCACCTTGATTAGCATTCGCAAGAGCTGACGTGAATACTCATACCAATGGTTTCGCAGAAGTCACTTACCCTTCAGCGTGTTGCACAATTCTGCATTCTTTGACCAAGCAAACCAACAGGGTCCTGCGGCTTGCAATTCGGCTCTCTGCAACACTCTGATGATCGTAGGCTGTTCTTGGTCAGGGACTAGGTACGCTCCACACTCTAAGATCCCCATCCGAAGTCTGAGTTGCCAACATGTCTGTTCGTTGTTTTGAAGACGATCCATGCCAAGCAAGTCCTGATATTCTTGAAGGAGCTTTGGTCGTGGTCAATGTATGTAGAATCGTGAAGGATGGTTGAAGCGTAGCGATCAATATGGAGCCGTTCAAGTAACCGATGGCGACGTTCGGCAGTCAGACGATGGCGCCAGCGCGGTAACAGGATCGTATATTGTCCGGGGCTGAAAGGTGTTCCGAAGTTGATGGCTCGACAGAACTACATTGCCTTGATTGTTGCCAAATGCAATGTTTCCGTTACGCATAAAACTTGCCGTCCTGATGTGTTCGTAAGAGGAGAAGCGCGCCACTTCTCCTCCAGTCAAGATGTCCCATACGATCGCCGTGTTACCAGCATCGTAGCTTCCGCTAATCGCCCCGAGCCTCTACGCTGCTGTTATCAACGTGCACCCAAAGCACGTCTTCTCGATGCAGGTTAAATCGCCGCTCGATCGCAAGGGTATCGTGATGCAAGACCAGCACAATGTTTCGTTGCGAATACAACAAGAACGAAGCCGTTGCCGCGCATGGTTCAAATTCCTGTTCAATGTTTTCTGGTGTCAATGTCGGAGGAGGCGCTTCGAAGTGTTGATGTGGAGTATGCTTCGTTGAAGCCGGCCGTGAGACGTGCCCGAACGTCTGCCCTGTAGACATATTGTCCGCGCTTCGCAACGGGTTTTACTGGTGTCTGTCAACCGATATGCTCATGACTGGCCGCAGTAGGGGCCGCCGTGATCTCGATAAGAGCCGGGCATAAATATCAGAAACAGCAGAGCATGAAACACTATGTATGGCTGAGAAATGCGTTCCAACGTACCCTGATCTGGGTGCTAGGCAGGTGAAGTTACACCGAGGTACCTTGAGCGACCTGAAATGACCTCGAGGTGCTCTCTTGTGCGCTTGATCCCCAAAATCGCAATGAGCAATCCCAGCTATGTACTTCGATATCGTATGCATACAGCCGCTCTTGGAAGCCTCGCCAAAAGAAGCACAGAAAATGCACTGCGGAGGAACTTGAGAGCAGCAAGTACAAATGTAAAGATTGAGCATCAAAGATCCTCCCCTAAGGTAATCTGACGCAACCGAATCAGAGCTCGGCGGCTAACTATCAAGTGGACTGGCGCCCGAAATCCGAATGGGAGGGCGTATCACCCGGCATGCTGGGGCAGGGCCACCAAGCGCAGGAGCAAGTAACTGAGAGGATGTTCTTCAGGCCTATGAGGCGAGGAAAAGGCAAAGATACTTCATCATTCGCGAGTCCAGCCAACGCCAAAGAATGATAGCAGGAGGCAGGGTCCTGATAGATCCTGCACCCTGCTTGAAGACAGAGGTGGAGCCTATTCTCGGTCGCTTTCATGCCGCAAGACGGATTGCGGTCTACCTGCGAGGCGTGCAGGAGACCGCTTGCGAGCGATGTCATTCAGAGCAGGTTGTTAATTCGAAGCGAGAGGCGGCAGGGCGTCTGAAAGAACCATTGGCTAGTGATTCCAGACGCTAGCAGGGTTTCCCAGTGCTAGCGCATGAGGTGTCACCCAAATTGAATATCACACGTGCCTACTGAACCTCGCCTGCCGTCTCATCGGGTCTTATTCCGTACACAAGAGTGTCGTGTCTGCTTCTGGTCGTGAAGTTGGATGTTTAGATCCTGTAATTGAGATGTGCTGGAACGAAGCATGCACTGGAAACCCGCCGTGCGATGTGGAAGCGGCTGATCCATGCGATTCAACAGATCCTGAAAGTCATCATACCAACCGGTTCCGAGAGGCTGGTCGTGACGCATTTCCATTTTCTGGTAGTCCAGCGAGTTGTTGCACAGAACGCATGGGCAAGGAACTGGATGGTTGGGGGCCTGCTCGTCGCATAGACAGACCAGTCTCATTGCCAGATGGCACGAACTGCTGTACGTATATGCAAGGCATACCGGCGACAACGGGTTCTGTTGGACAGCATAGTTCCATCACATTTGCAAAGGTTTGCCTGACTTCACCGCTTCTTGCTTGCGCCGATGAATGTGTGCCTGTGTCAACGCCCCATCATAATCGATGAAGCACCGTGGGACATCGATTCGGTGCCCAACGCGAGTGGCTTCCATATGCATGATGAACAATGTGACTATTTTCTCGGATCGTGTGTAGTAGCCATTGAGAATTTGTGTGTAAGCGCCCTTAAAATGCGGCTCGCCGGATGATCTGCATATCTCTCGGCAAGAATTCCTTTTTTGGCCTCCCCGTGTTCTCGTTCCGGCCCCTCTTTTTGACTCTGCCAGCCGGTTGCTACGACAGAATGCGTGAAATGTCCAGTCTGGAAGCCGACTCACTGTGTCTGTTTTTGACCTTTTGAGGTTAGAAGTTTCATGGGTGCTGCTGTCCGAAGTTCAATGTCCGAAGTTCGGCAATGCTGCAAAGGGCAAAGTCCCTGCCTACGTACCTAGGTAGCCAAAAGGATAAAGAAAAGGAAAAAAGAAAAGGAAAAGACGGTACGGAGAAGGCACGTAACGTTTCGGTACGTCGATATATGCGAAGTCACTGACATGATCGCGTATATAAATCCCCTTCCAGTCAGAGAACATTGAGAGCGGAGCGGCAAATGCAGCCCCCGTGCGGTTTCGCTGTCAGGATAAATTGTTCTGCCCCATCTTACCCAGCTTGCATCATGGCGTGTTTGGCTATGTCTCTTCATCACATTATGTCTACTTCTTCGAACCCTGCATTCGATAACATTCGTCTCAAGACGATGTTGTATTGCTCGTCGATGATGCTGCTGCATTATTGGGAACTGATTGGTCTTCGTCCATTCTAAGCTGACATTGACGAACGTGAGTTGAATTCGCCAATATGATGGAATGCAGTCTTCTACCTTTTGACAGACTGCGAACTGGGTATGACCTGCTTCATCCAAAATCCAAAATGATCTCTCTCGACTCTGACACCCTGAGGTGAAGAGGAATCGGCGCTGGTAACTCGGGAAGCTCCGAACTACATCCGCTAGTGGCACTATTCCACGAGCCAGTAGCATATAGCGGATTTAAGCTTGTTTAACAAGCACCTGTATTTTCACATGTCAAGTTTCCCTGCGGAGAAGTGATTTCTTTCTTGTTTTATGTTCCTCTTTCGCCCCAGTGCCACATTCGCCTTAGGCCGTGGCTTCCGTACTGCCTTGTTCTTCGATATGGCGCAGAAGAGAGCGTTCAACGAAGGCAAACGCCACTTCAAAAAGAGCAAGAAGCAAAAGACAGCCGAGAGCGATGGTTCCAATGAGCAGGTGCTGCTGGCCGACGTCCGACGAATGCTGAAAGATGTGAAGTCGGAGGATAATGCAGAGGACAAGCAGTTGCCAGAGCAATGGTCCGAAGTCGAATTGGAAATAAGTGAACTGTCGTCCACTGGCGACGGACTTGCGCAGAAAGATGGCCAAGTATATGTCGTCCCGTACGCTGCGCCAGGCGATACGATCAGAGCAAAAGTGGTCAAGCATTTCTTGGATCAATCCTATACTCTCACGGATCACCTCTCCGTCGCAAAGCCTTCGCAACACCGTACCGAGAGCCCCAAATGCCGCTACTTTGCTCAATGTTCTGGCTGCCAGTTCCAGCATCTCCCCTATGCCTTCCAGCTGGCACACAAACGAGGCATTGTAGAAAAGGCGTACCGTAACTTCTCCAATCTGCCTCCATCAGCTGTGCCGGAGGTAGGAGAGACAATCGGCTCTCCGCTGCAGTTTGGCTACCGGACAAAGCTTACTCCTCACTTTGATGCACCCCCTGGAGCGAGACGGGATAAGCGGCATGGGAACAAGGTGCAATGGGATGGGTACCGCCGATTGGCTTCATGAAGAAAGGGACGCGGAAGACCATGGATATTGAAGAGTGCCCAATTGGTACCGAAGCTGTGCAGGGAGGATTGAAGAGCGAGCGCGCCAGAGTGCACCGCGATATTGATCAGTATCAGCGGGGTGCGACGTTGCTGTTACGTGAAAACACCGAGCGGATAACGAAAGATGAAGGTAAAGACAACGCCGAGCCCTCGAACGACAACGGGATACTTGAAGATCGTGGGGGAGCACGTTCACCGCAAGACCTGCATCACGGACCCTAAAGCTACTTCAACCGAGTACATCGACGACTTCCGCTTCGACAACCCAGCTGGCGCTTTCTTCCAGAACAACAACAGTATTCTTCCCCTTGTCACACAGTACATCAGGGACAACATCCTGGGTCCGCGAGCCTCAACCACAGATGGCGATGCATCAGCACCTTCCAAGATCAAGAACATGATAGATGCGTACTCCGGCTCTGGCTTCTTCACGATCA
Source organism: Hortaea werneckii (assembly GCA_037044905.1). Lineage (NCBI taxonomy): Eukaryota > Fungi > Ascomycota > Dothideomycetes > Mycosphaerellales > Teratosphaeriaceae > Hortaea > Hortaea werneckii. The sequence goes on along the minus strand of JBAOKB010000164.1, from coordinate 312,287 downwards.
CCCTTTCTCAAATGTTCAAACAGAGCATTGGCATCGACATTGCGGAGCAGTCCATCGCCTCTGCCACCAAGAATGCCGAACTCAACAACCTTCCTAAGGACTCGACTCGCTTCATCGCAGCGGATGCGAATGCCTTATTTTCGGCCGTGGACCCGGCGAAGTTCCCACCTCTGGAGACAGCAGTGGTCATCGACCCGCCTAGGAAGGGCTGCGATAAGAACTTCATTCGACAGCTGTTGTCCTTTGGACCGGAGCGGGTGTGCTACGTGAGCTGTAATGTGCATACGCAGGCTAGAGACGTCGGATGGCTTGTGCAAGGAGTGGACAGGGAAGATGGCTCAATGCTTGACGGCTTGTATGAGATTGAGAGCTTGCGAGGGTTCGACTTCTCCCCAGACTAGCCATGTCGAAGGCGTGGCAATTCTGAGGAAGAAGTCGAGTCAGGGAGTAGAGGCAAAGGTGGAAGGCAGCTCTGCTACTGGGAATCATGCAGATGCCGAGAACAAGCAGGATGGAAATGCGGCCGAAGCCGAGCAAAGTAAAGCTGCTTGATGCAGCGCAAACACATTCCTTAGATATCACGCACGACAAAACCATCATCTGCAGATCTCTCAGCATCGAGTCAGATACCATGAGTCACCTGTTGTTGGCCTGTCAAACACCTGTTCAAGCCTGCATTTGTGCAATCATGTAAGCTGCCCTGCGGCCCTTTCGCGAGCGAAATCCGACATGTTGAAAGACAGCAACATTTTTCCTGTCTGCATCTGGTATTGTAAGAGGAAGATCTTGCAGTTTCACCGCAGTGAGTATCAACGTTGAAGTCGAAGTAAAGTGGCGTTTCCCGGGTCTCGAATTCCCATGTGTTGTTCGTCTTTGTCTACATTCACATGCAGGATTGTTTGCTTTTCACGCTGTTCGCATGCACGTCGCGTTTCTTAAGCCTCCCAGTCAGTCTTTCGACTTCAACGGCGAAGCAGAGTTCTCTCACTGCCAGCAACTTGAGTGTGCCAGAATCAATACAATCCATGCTCAATCCATAAAGCCCCAGTGTTTTTCAGAACTCGATCTTTTTCTCAGAGTGCACCAATCGACGTCGAAGCAACCACGACTTTCCAGACCTTATTTTTGATGCAAAAAGCACAAGCGACAATGTCGGCAGAGAGACCGAACACCTCCATGGCAGGGAGCTTTCCTCATACTCGCCCGTCCCCCACGCGTTCACAATCAAGTCGAGCAACCACAAGTATCACTACGCCGACCACGTCTCCATCTTACTCGACAACTCCACTTCTGGCAAGACCTGTAGTCACTCGCTCTGCGACAACTCAAACAGCCCTCCCACAGCAAATCCCATACAGCACATTCCCACCACCGCAGCGGAAGAAGCCTTCTCTTTTCCGTCGCGCTACAGACCTGCTTGACCTCCGCTCGACGACATCCTATACCACCCGCCACGCGCCAACGCAGCCGAGTCACTGGACCGACTACGCCCATCGCAGCACGCTGATCAAGACATGGGACGCTGAGCACTCTGCCGCTGCTCAGTCAAAGTATCCCAAGACGATCACTGCGCAAATCGTCAGTACTGAGAAGATCATGCTGGTAGAGTTCCCAGAGCTGGCCGAGGGTCCGGTGCCTTTGAGTCACGAGTGGATCGAGTACGTACTCGGGATCTCTCTGCGCCATCCCTTCTGTACGGCTGAGAAGATGGGCAGGTATGAGGTATTGGCTTCGAGTGGCGGGGCTAGGGCGAATTGGGGTCCGTGGTAGGGTGGCGACAGGATTGCAGGCGATTTGGATCTGAAGACGGAAGGGAGAATGTACGCTCGAGGATGCTAGAAGAACGAACAAGTCCAGCAGGATGGAACAGTAGAATGATCTGTTAAGCAGGGTTTGTGCTAAGAATTCGCGATATTCGCAGATTTTCATTCTCGTCATGTGTCATTACTCGTACAAATGCATTCTAGACTTACAAAAGCAATGCTGCAGAGCTCTACCCTGCATATCCTTGCCAAAGCTTCTTCGACTCAGCATTAATATCCGCCACTAGGTCCTTTGCCGAGCTGCCACCGTCGCAGTCCTTCCATTCGCCGCCATCCCTGATGCAACGGATCTTGTTGTTGAGCCTGACCGTGCAGCTCTTCGTCACTCCAGCTGTAGCGCTGCGGTTGAAGCTTTCCTTCAGCATGTCAACGCTTAGCGCGCCGTCATCATTCACGGTACATTCGTTAAGCTTCTCCATCGAGATGCCGTGCTCGAGAGCGCAGTCCTGGACTAGTTGCTTCTCTGGGATGTCCTCGAAGTCTCTTGCCATGCACATCGTGAAACCAAGGTAAATCTTGGGATCTGGATACTGCTTGGCGGCGCACAGCTCGATGATGTTGCCGAGGCACTCGCCCTCTCCGTGCTTACACAGCACTCCATCGTCGTGGTCGGTGACGTTGCCGATGTATGAAAGCTTGAAGTCCACCTTGTGCGAGACATTTTGCATGGCCGGCAAGATCATGTCGTGCAAGCAATCCCTTGCATCTGGACATTTTGACACTGAAACGTACATCAGCATGTGAAGATCTTTCTCTCGTGCACAGTTCAACTTACTGATATGAGCTTCCAAGGGGACTTTGCCCGAGTATGTCGAAGGGATATCATCATCCAAAGAGTCCTGGATGATGACAGCCATGCAAAAGGCTGCAAATAATAGCAGCAACGCTGTCACGCCGAACATGATTCTCTTATGCCACTTGCCGCTAGTTGTCCGCGACCAAGCTCTCATATATTCCCTTTGAGCTCGGAAGACGTTGCGTTGTAGCTCGGCCAGAGATGGCTCCTGGGCTTCTGCTTCAGAGGCATTTTGAGGCTGGTCGAGCAGGGGCCGCTTCTCGTTTTCGTTCATAGTCATGCCTACGCTGCAAATACGAATTTGTGTAGACGCGAGACGAATGCCAGATGGATATTTATTGCCTCCAGAATATGTTTGATGATGATGGCAATGGTGGCGTCAGTGGCAAATGCATTGTCCCGCTGGAAAGCGTGACTGAAATCTGGGGAAGAGGGCCGTGCGCTGAATCTCACTTGACCACACCTGGGCAGTTCCACAGACGTCTGGCTACGTTAGCGAGCGAGGGGACTTAGGGCAGCGAAGGTTGGAGGCACTGCATTCCCCTCTGTATTGAAAGCTTCATAAATGACCATGTGTTATAGAAGACTGCAAAATCATCTGAGGGAATCAAAACTCCTGATCCAGTTGATACTCTCTCCGTATGGCAGTGGTTGATGAAGCTCAGGATTACCCTCCAGACCCTTCCCCTGGCTAACCTTTCCATGCTGCCCCCTGTTTCCTCCGGCATAGACATCATAGCCGACCTGATTGCTGAGTTCACAGCTCCTTCAAGTCCTCAAACATCTTCTCAAGCAAATTAGCATTTTTCTTGTGCTCCTTATACCTCCGAACGTAGCCCTCAAGAATTTCCATCCGGAAGGTTCGACAGTCCCTCGGCCGGGCGATTTCTTCGTCGAGGAAATATTCCATTTTCTCTTTCTCTTCCCTCAACCTTTTCCCAGCCAGATTCATGGCGGCCTTCCATTCCTTTCTGTGCCTATCCATGATGTGCTTCTTGTCGGCAGAGCTCACAGCGAGCGCCATGTCCAAGAATTTGCGGCTGAGGGGAATGTTTGGCGGTAGCGCTCTCGACTGCCGTTCGAAGATTGAATGGTATGCCTTGCGAATTTGGCTGAACTCGTCGCCTTTGTAAACCGTGATTTCGGAGTGCTTCAACGTGACCGATTCTGTAGTATATCAGCGACTTCTGGCCCGTGAATATGGTGATCTTCCTTACCAGTGGAGTTGCCCTCATTTCTGCCGCTTCCACCATTGGTATTATCGTCGTTGGAAAGGTCAATGACCTCTCTTTCTGTCTGAGCACTTGTCCGAACAACATTTGTGACGGGGACACCTTCTTGCTCAATGTTCTCCTGCCGTGTTTGAGCGTCAATTGAGTCCGCCATGATGGTCTGGTAGAGATAAAGTCTTGATAAGGTTGGTGTGATCGCAAGAAGTGCAAAAGAACAAGAGTTCGACTGCTTATGTGTGTTGTCAACGGAGCAACCAAGGCCGATGCACGTTCGACTGAACGAAGGAGAGAAGGGTCACATGGCTGCAGTGAAGTCTTGTGACTTCCATGTGATGCGATATTTCGTCGGAAACGAGTATTCAGTAGCCTTGATCAGAGGTGACACTCTGTCAGAGCAAAGTGACAAGGACATCACCCCTGCTATCAACTCAGCAAATAGTTTCTTCACACGACACTCCATTGCTTTGAAAGCAACAAGAGGCCTTCGACTTCTATCTTGCTCAGCTATCGACAAACAACACAACACAACACATCCGGCAAAGCCCTCTCGATTGTTCATAGCTTAACAAGCCGCAACATTGGATTGAAACCATATTCCTCAAAATCAAACCCATTCAGAACATCAGAGACCATGAAGGCATGTCAAATCTGCTATGGTGAAGTCAGTCAACTGAGGGACTCGCCACCCAAATGCACAGACCGAGAAGGTCGACCCATTGAACACCGCAAGAAAGGCGAGCGGGCCTGTCAGGAGTGCTGGGAAGTCCATCTCAGCAACGAAGTCGAAGAGAAGCCGGCAGAGAACATTGAATGCCTGTTCTGCTACACCAAGATGTCTGAGGACCAAGTCAAGAGTTTTGCGTGGGCGGCAACTTATAGAAGGTCAGCAGGTTTCCTTTTTGTTCTGGTTTCGACCTGAACGTGCTGACACGGTAATCAGGTACAAATGGAAAATCGAAGATCGCCACTTCCAGCGCTGTCAGGATCGCTGTGTCGCCAGTCGCATCCTGGATAGAGAAGGCAAGCCAGTGCGCAACTCCGAGGCGGAAGCATTCTCCTTCAAGTACAAGCTCCAAGAACACGATCGTGAGACAGATGGTAACCTCTTTGCCTGCGGAGACTGCGGCTTTGAGACTTGCGTTGATTGTGATCGCCCCAGGCACGATGGCGAGGCGTGCCCAGCTCTCCAAACTCGTCTAGGCCTTCTACAGCCTCTGCCAGAAGTCCATGAGAGAGTTGACGGCCACGCGGTTAGCATTTGCCCAAGCTGCAACAGCTACTTCATCATTGTCAAGGGATGCGGGTATACCAGGTGCACTGCGTGCAAACACCGCTTCTGCGAGAATTGCATGCTGCCGTGGGTCGGCGAAGGAGGAGGGTACCTACTCGGGCCGACGGCGCATGGCTATTGTCGAGATGGAAGGGAGTGTCTCTATCGTTCTAGAGAGTGGCCCAGTGCTCATACGATCAAGAACCGCTTCGTCGGGCAGCGAGAGGCATGGAATGCTCGTATGGAACAACGCAAGCAGAATAGGCCGGAGAAGGCTGCTAAGCGAAAGAAGGAGGACGATGAAGGCGTCGAATCCAGCAATGATAAGCGTGACGATCGTCCTAGCCCACAGCAGCAGGCAAAGCGCCGTAAGCGTAGCGCGGGGACGAGCACCCAGGATGTCAGGAAGGCGAAGCAGTCGAAGAGGAGCAAGGCTTAGACAAGCCCATTCTGGTCTGCATTCAGGCGGTTGAGGCTGACAGAAGCTAAAACAGCAGGCAAAGACGTGATGATAATGATGATGCGGAGAGTCTCGTCAAGATGCAGTCAGAAGCTCCAGTGATGGCAAACTCCTGCCAGATGTTCACATGTAAAATCAGCATTCAGATTCAGAATCAGGAATTCTATGACCCACAGATATCCATAACATATACACCTTTTGAAAATCCATCCCTTGTCTACTCCACCTTCAAGCACCAAACACCTTTTAATGCAATACTAAGCTCTACAGAGCCACATCCTGCTTCCCCTTCCGCCCAGCCTTCTTCCTTCCAGCTCTACCCTGCTCAGCCTTCTCCAGCGGCTGGCCCTTCTTCCTATCCGCCGGCGTCAACCCCTGGATGGCTTTCCGCGAGCGGTCCTTGACGTACTGCTCGGCCGCAGCTGGCGGGTTGCCGTGGGGGTTTATCGCATCCTGTTCGACTCCAGCTGCAGCCTGCGTACCAGCTTGACCATCATTACCGTCACTGACAGGGGCAGAAGCGGGATCTGGTGACGACTCCGCAGCTTGAAGCCCATTGATCGGATCCAGACCAGGGACATTATCCTTCGGAGCCGCCTGGGCTTTGCGCTGCGGTTGGGAGTTCTCCACAGCAAGTGGCCGACTATCGCGTCGTTACAGGTGGAAATCATTAGCGAAGTTCCGGCCCCTATGTAAAAAGAAAGCAAGACACGCCTCATGTCAACATACATTCGTTTCTGTCCACACATAGTATACGCATACAGAGAATCTTCGAAAAGTACAGGAGAGGAAAGAAGTAAAGCGCCGGGGCATGCATTGCATGTCTCGGGGTACAGTAGATGATTTTGCTTTCCGTCCGATACACGCCAGAAAGAGGGAGAAAAGTTTCGAAAAAAAGAAAAAGGAAGGAGGCTACTCACACCTCGCTCGCCTCATCCTCTACCGCAGCAGCAGCCTTCCCTTCCTTCGCTTTGCCCGCACCTTCTTTACCTGCCTTCTCCTTTGCATCCGCTTCCGCCTTCTCGCCCTTCAACGCCTCCTCCAACATGGCCTTGTCCTTTTCCCACTGGCCCTTACCCTCAGTCATATCGAACTGCTGCTTGATCCTCTCCTCTCTTTCCCTCTTCTCACCCTCTTCCTTCTCTCGCGCCTGCCTCTCCTGCTCCATCTCCTCCATATGCCGGATATCGTCCACGCTGGGCTCGTACATATGCCAGATGGTGTAGTGCGGGAGGCCAATGACGCTGTACTTCATGCGCTTGGCCATTTTGCCGAAACCTTCCGTCTCAGCGTGCTTTTCGAAGGAGAATGCGGGGAAGTGTACGCCGGCACGGAAGACGCGAGCTTTCGCTAGAATGGAGACACCGCCGACACCGTCAATCTCCATCTCCATGTCTGGGTCGCCATAAGGATCACGGAGATAGGCAAGATGGGGACGCCAGGTGGCGTACTCGGCGTACCCTTCTACGATGACGGCGTCTTCGTCCAAAGTATCGGCCAGCGCCAGCGCGGTCTCGGACTCCTGCCAGGAGTTCAAATCGTAAGGCTGCTCTCCACCCAGCCAGTCAGGCAGCGGACGCCAGACATTCGGTACGATGACATCTTTATTATGCCTCATCAGGTCTTCCAGGATGGTGAAAGGTGCAGTCTCGACATCGACGTCGCGCCAGTAGACCCATGAGTGTGTAGGCCGGAGAGCAGCAGAGAGCAGCCAGTTTCGAGCTTGCGCCATGCTCTTTCGGCGCGAAGCCTGTGCAGCGAACCCATGGCGAGACTCGACATCCTGGTTGACTTTCTGTCCGAAGTCCTTCTCTATTACTGAGATCTCACCAAATGCCTCCCGAGGGTTCTCATGTGTCTGCAGATCCGAGAGTAAGTCGCTCAGCAAAGGCAGAGTGTTATCTTTGCTGTCTCCCACAAGGAACGCCAAGTCGATCAGGTGATGCGGGTATGTGAGGTTCCGCAGATGGCTGAAGAAGAGCGGCAAGTGGGCTGCGGCGTCACGGAGCGGGGCACAGAGGAGGATACGCTCCTCGCGCTCCCAGCCGCGGGAAGTGCCGCCAACGTTGGAAAGGTCGTAGTAGCGGACGGTCTCGATCTGCCACTCCTCGCCCTGTGGGAAGAGGGAGAGGGTCAGACCGGCGGGAAGGAGTGCGGTCGGACGGAGGGAAGGGAAGATGAAGCCCAGGATGAGGAGGAGAAGCGTGAGAGCGCCGCCGACTCGAAGGAATAGGCCTCGGTTTCGCTGGAAAGTGGAGCGGGAGGAGCGAGGTTGATATCTAGGGGAGCAACTGTCAGCCATGTACGTTCCACGTGATGCCGGCGCTTTTGGGGGCATGTGTGTAGTCGACACATACTTTTCATACTTGTCCGGCTTGATATTGAATGACCGCCCTCTGCTTTCTACAAACGTCGGGCTCATGGGATATCCCCCTCCTCCGCCATTGGTATACACGTGTCGCGAACTCATCTTGTCGCGGTCCGCCGCATGAAGCGGGAGCATTCACCAGTTGGCCCCCAGGCCGGTCGTGATATGGTCAAAGACCGTCGTATCGAGTGTCGCTGCAGTATACTGCAAGTTCCAATGCGTCTCGTCTAGTCGTATCCGTCGCAGGCTCGAATAACGAAAGGCGATGTTCTGGTGGGACCGAAGCTCGTGTCACTGCCTCCCAGCCAGCTTCCAGATTCCTTTCCGCCCCCGTAACGCTATTACTATATCCCACTTTGAAATGCACCAGGCTCCTTTTACTCCCAATTCGGCCCAATTCGAAGATGCTGTCAACATGAGTGCAAGGGACGCACTGTGATGATTCCCTAACTGCCAGAAACGAGTTCGTGTCAGATTCTCTCAGCCCCTACACGGACTGAAAGTACGTAACCCTTTACCCCCCAGCAAGCTGTAACCTAGCGCGCTAGAACAACCTTGCAGGGTCAACGTAACGGCAATCGCAATTAATACCAGACATTGCACTTTAACGTGCGGACGACTATCGATATTGCAGACAGAATTTGCATTATTTTCACTCAACTACATATTCTACTCGTATGGCTTGATGCTCGTTGTCATCATTCTTCTTCCCGTCGCTTTCTTCAGAACCAAAGTTATATATTTTGTAGGATCTGGCCTCGCCCTCTAGCCCAACACCTGCAGATCTGCAGCGGCGAGAGCGGCTCCTCCCGCGAAAGCTAGTCTCGATTCCCACGGCTCTTGGCATCTCCGTGGTAAACGCAGTGTATAGTCCATAATCTCCTTTGCAAGTCTCCAACAACGCTTTCATTAGGTCTAGCGAAGACTTAGAGCAGATTCAGGCGAGGATTGTGCGCGCAACACAAGCGCTACTTAAGCATTTCATCCAAGCAACTTAAGCTCCCCGTGCACCCTCATGCGCTCACGCTCGACTTGAGAGACATTAAGCACATGCACAAAGGTGGACACTGGCAGGGACGTGAGCACCCTCTTACTATTGACATCTCGCCCTTCTAGCGCGTCATGTACTTTTGTCGTCTTCACACAAAGGTTGTATGAGCCAGCACCCTTTCAACATATGAGTCCGAGCGAAAGTATCAGCCGCTATCTTGTATACACGCCTGTAGGAGTGGCATGATATCCTCGCCTGCCCGTTTGCACCGTCAATGGACTGCGCCAGTCTCTGCCGTCCTGGATCTGAGCCACAGCTCTCTCAAACGTATAGATTGGAGTCCAATCCAACTCGGCTATAGCTTTGCTAGGGTCATACACGCGATCTAATCGCATTGGCAATTTCCAGCCGCGATCAAGCAGAATCTTTGCCTGAGCTGGCCGTACTTGTGTGATCGCCTCGGCTGCATCGGTGTCCAACTGCTTCAGAAGGGATGAGTCGTTTGTGAAGGGTGGCGGAGCGCTGATGATGTATTTTGCCCATCCGATGTCCTTTGCTTTCCGCATAGCGCAGACGTGGGCTGAGACTACATCATGAATATCTACCCGTCGGTAAAGCAGCTCAAGGACTTTGAGGTTGTCGTCTTCGTATTCTTCTCGCGCTTTATCGTTATCATCTTCTTCGGGGAAGAATCGCGAAGTACGCAGGACGATCGTTGGCATCCTCGTCTCCGCCTGAACAAGTTGGCATAGGTCCTCAGCAGCCACTTTGGTTGCGCCGTAGATATTCTTCGGGACCGGCGTGACCTGCTCATCAACCCATGCGGCCGGTTGGCCAGGCTTGGGAGCAAGTGCTTTACCGAAAGCAGATGTAGTGCTAGTGAAAATGAACCCTTCGATTGGATCTGGCCTGCTGGATGCAGCCTCCAACAGATTTAGTGTGCCATGGATATTGGTATCGATGAAATCTGCCTTCGAATGGGAATCCACGTGAGGTTTGTGCAAAGTCGCCGTGTGTAAGACATACTTGAGAGAGGGATAGGTTTGGAAAACGCTTGCGCAGAATCCCGGGTCTGATATCGATCCAGTAAGGACCTTGTGCTGATCGTTGTCTGCCGGAAGGATGTCTATGCCCAAAGGTCTATACCCAAGATCTGGGAGTGAGCTCATCAACGCGTAACCGAGGTGGCCGCACGCTCCTGTTACCAGGACGTCAGGTGTAAGATCATGAGGTTCTTGTTTGGCTGACATCTCGGATTCGACAATCCTGCAACTACAGACTTTGAAGTGCCGTTGCCTCTATAGCAGCAAACTGAGGGATGTCGCATAATTTGCAATACGGCCATGCGCTGCCAATCTGTACGTAACGCTGATGAGTCAAACAGCTTTGGGTTATGGATGTCATCAGCCATGGCGCCACGTGCCTGGGTTCTGTAAACAGACCTGACAGTAACGATCTATTGCAACCTGCATTATGTTCTCCCGTGCAACAAAGCCAAACTCCGTGATGGCAAGAGACGGTCTTTGCTCTCTACCTTGTGACATGTTATATACGCTCTGATCCGTCTACTCCAGTTAAATCAGCGGTGCATCTACATTCGGACATCGTCGTACTCTATGGTCTTGCATGATGTGCGACGAAGGCAATCAACAGTAATCCGCGATCGGACTGAATGACTCTATGCTAAGCAAACGTGGAAAAACTGAACGGTCGTATTTCTTTTCTCCCGATTCTGTTGTTTTTGCAGTTCCCTCTGCTTCGGTCTCCGCATGAGCTGGCAGAAATCAAGGATAGGCCGCAGGATCGTAGACGATGTGCCGGAACTGGGCAGAAAGTCAAGCGTTCCGGATCAGTACATCGCCATTGGAGAGGATGCACAGGTCGGCCAAAGAATGGAGGAAGACAAGGCCAAATCCGAGCAGGAGGCAGATGTCCTCAGAAACATTTTGGAGCCCGTCCCTAGGGACGACGATCCGCTTTCCATCCCCGTCACCTCTTTGCCCGGCAGGACCTCGCTACAAGATACTGCCAAAACCGACATCTCATCCGAAAGCGAGCCGACGTCTCACAGGGCATCCGAAGCCGCAGATCCCTGTGACATCGAACAGCTTGAACAGCGATACATAGACCTCCAGACACAGGCGGCTCGTCTGTACTGCCTCTGGGTCAGTGATCTACCACCAGACACCCGCAGAATGCGTTTACAGGAAGCCATCGAGACGGCAAGAGCTCACGTGGAGCTTGCAAGGGAAACGATAATTTCAGCGGAGCAGAGATCCGAATACTGGAGAATTTGAGGAAGTAGATATTTGGAATTTGCCCTAATAAGAGCGTGCATCGTGCGACAAAGGCTAATGTGTAACGGAAGATCGTATTGCGGGCGCAGAGGGTATCGTTGACAAAGAACAAGATGGATGTTTCAGATAGAGAGAAGGAAAAGAGGACGGGTTTCAAGCACCTGCTCATATGCTCTGCTCCATCTCCGTGATGTACAGTCGGATGTGACTTTCCATCTTCATGTACTCTTCTCGCGCGCTTTGGACTTCGTGTTCGATGTTCTCTTTGAGGTCGGCCATCTGCAGGATAACAAGTTAGCAAAGACCTCTTCATCGTTGGTGGCTCGTTAATTTGACTTACTTTCTTCTCGACCTGTTCAATGCGGATTCTCCTCTTCTCGACTTCCTCTCCCCTCTCTCGTCTTTCAGCAGTGAGTTCCTTGTGCACGCTCCTCAGGCTCTCCATCTTCGCCCGCGCATTGTTGGCTTTGGTCTCCGCATCTCTTCTTAGTTTGTCTGTGCGCGATTGCCACTGTTCGAGCTGTTTCCGTAATATGCGCTCTTGCCTTTCGACTTCACGTACGGAGTTCGATGCCTCTGTCAGAGCTTCACGGTTCTTCGCCGCTGCCCGTCCTTCCTCCTCTTCTTTCTGAAGCTCGGCTTGGAGGTCGTTCAGCAGTCGCGAGAGTGAACCAATGTCGGAGATGAGCACATTGAATGTGTCGCAGCTCGTCTGAAGGGCTCGCGATCTTCGGTCAAGACGGTCAATCTCTGATCGGTCGGCGTTCAGACTGCCGGAGAGGTCGCGCAATGATTGCTCCAACACTGCAGGGGACTGCTCCGTGTACGGACGCAATTTGTTGGCTTCCTGCCGCATGTTCATCACGCTTGTCGTTCTCTCTTCGAGTACGTTCTTGAACCGCCCTTGCTCTCCCTTGACCCGTTCCAGCTTCTCGGTGACTCTCTCTTGGGCTTTCTTTAGCTCCAGAAGTCGCGTTTTCAACTCCTGGTTTCTCCGTTCCTTATCTGCAATAGCCTGTTCGACATTCTTCCTGTTTTGCTGCATCTCTTGAAGCCGTTCTTCTTTCTCCTGGTTCTCATGGTAAAGCTCTTCAATCATATTCTTCGTCCGTTCCGAGGAGTTATAGTGCTCGTCGATTACGCTTGTCTGACTCTCCCGAAAGCGAATAAAGTTGATAATGTAGCTAAATATCTTGACCAGTCTCGGATGCGTGGGCTTGTAAAGATCACTGAACGTGAAGTCCTTGATGCCACACTCCAGCAACAATCTTCGCATGGTAATGAAAAAGCCCATGAGCTCCCTGGTGTCGGCGCTGAAGACGCGGTCGGCATCGTCTCCGTACATGTCTTCTGCAGCGGCGCGCATGGCGGGTGAGACAACATCGCGAGTCGTGTTCGTCAGGAGTTCGGCAAACCATTCGAAGATGCGCTGGATCTGCTGCGGGTTCGGTTTTCGAAGATCCTCGAGGCTGAAGGCGATGCCGATGTCGCTGATACATCCTGCAATCTCTTTGTCGGGCTACGAGCAACGTGAGTGAGTGCGCGTTACGTCGCCTTAGCTAGACGCATCGAACATACCAATGTCATGAAAGCGTCGCTTTCGTCTTCCTTTGTGCGTTTCTGTTGCGACGATTGTTGTGACCCGCGGGCCATACTCATGCGCGGATTATAGTCCATGCTAGGCATTTTGGTATGTTTTGTATGCGATTGAAGCGCGATCAATGTGCCGGTGAGGTGGGTGCAAGGCGCATAACGAGACAGTCGAATGTTGCGAGCGAAGCTCGAGCGTGACTGTTTGCCAAGAGAGTAAACACATGGGGTGCAGCGTTGCTGTGCAGAGGTTTTTGCCTCAGGCACCAACCATCCTCCACAGCCGGCCTTTTCCGACCTTCAAGCAAGTCGTTTCTTCAACGACCCAAAGACTCAAGTAAGGATATGCCCCTGATTTTGCCACGGGCAAGAGAGCAGCTTTTTGCCGAGTTGATGCCAATCATGCTCTTACGTGCCTGATGATTTGCCGCTTGCAGACTCCTGGAATCAAGAATGCGCACACACCGCCAGAAAAGACTCGCATACATGTTATCGGAAGCCAACCTCACAAGAAACTTGTATCCTACGTTCTGTTCATCAAGTGTCGTGATGTGCGAGAGACAATGACAGCCGGAGCTTGTCAGCATCCAACACCCTTACCACCAGAAGAATCGTGAAATGTAGCGCCTCTGATTGGCCATTACTACTTTGGAGCGACCGCTTGCTACAAACATCTGTTGTTGTGTGAAGAAGTCGCCATGATTCGACATCAGACTCACTACTCTTGCCTTTTCATCATCTGGTAGGAGGCATGGGATCGAGCATCTTTCAACAGCTCCCCCATTACAGGCCGATGGAATTGTCCAGCTTCAAACGTTCTCACAGGATTGGATTTGAGTCCCGTAAAGGATACCATCAAGCCGACTGCATGGTAAGGTTTTGTGTTTCCCATTAGCTACTCCTAGAACAGCACCTTCCCCTCTCAACAGATCCACCCAGAGCTGTTCCACGAGAAAGCATTGAGAGCTATGATGCCGATATACAGCTGCGGCGCCGCACACGTCGAAAAATAATCCCCCCTTCGCAATCTTCTTCTGCATAGAACCCACCCCATTCATTCGCTCTCAATTAGCAAGATGGTTTTCCGCAAAGCCTTCAAGTTTGCGCGTTTCGTGCCGTTGGCGCTTCTGGCTAACGCGCAAAGTACCACCACTGAGACGGCAGAGGTAGAATTTGGTACGTGGAAATCGCGTCCGCGAAGACTTGGTAGCGATACTTTCTAATGCGTAGCCAGTTCCAACGACCACACGTACTCAGACCGAGTATGTGCCAGCAAGCTCTGCTCCAGGATCCCTGTCCACCAGTGAAACGACAATCACGGTCACTGACGAGGTCACCAATTCCGAGGCTACATCAACAGTTACGCGGACAATCGAGGGCTTTGCAGGCGGCGAGACGACCGTTCAGTCTGTTGATACTCTGCGATCGGGTACTACTACCGTAGATGTTACCGATATCGAGGTCACGTCGACGATCTACACTGCTGGGAATGCAACACGACAGGCCACCAGCTCTTCTACGCGGCCTTCCGGTAGTGTGAGTATTTCCACCATCGTCATGGAGCCGGCCGCGACGCAGTATTCGGATGGTAGTAATTCTACTGGCGGTGGCGCCGGCGCAGCCAGCAGTTCTGCGCCAAAGACTAGCTCCGTCTTTGGTGAGGCTCCAGCAGGCGCAAACGTCGTCTCTACGGTTTACTTAGGCACCACAACCGTTGATGAAGCCAACAATGTAATGGGCCCAGATGCGGACAGCGAACCAGGTACTGCCACTACTTTTGCTTCCGGGACACCTCCTGTAGGCTTCGTCCCTGTTGAAACGACCGAGAGTGGCGAGGAGACCACTACAATGGTCCTTGCTACCGACACCGGCTCGGATGTCCGCTACGTCCAGATAATGCCTGCTACGGTGACCGCAATATCCAGTCCAGACTCCACGATGCCGCTCAGTACTGCACCAGCTTCTAAGATCAGCCCCCCGCCAAGCGTCGTGCCGCCGTTTGCCAACACTTCCATCACGGTCTTGAGCGTGAGCGAGTCCTTCACAAGCTCGCCCCCGTTCGCCAACTCATCAGAACCAGTGGAGACCATCACAGCGACATTCACGCCGCCCGTGTCAGAAAATAGCACCCTGACCGAGACATTTACTGTTCCAGCTTTCAATACCACTAGCGAGCCCAGTTTCGAGACGACCAGTGCTCCTTTCCTGAATTCGACGAGTGTCCCGGCAAATACCACCGCCCCTGAGACCTCGAGCGTGACTGTTCCGAGCACCTCAAGCGAGCCCGTTGTGGAGACCACTAGTGCTCCGTTCCTCAATACGACAAGTGCTCCGATGCTGAATACGACAGCTTCAGAGACTACGAGCATGCCTGTCTTCAATACTACGAGCGAGCCAGTTATTGAGACCACCAGTGCTCCTGTCCTTAACACTACGAGCGAGCCAGTCATTGAGACTACTAGTGCCCCATTCCTCAATACGACGAGTGTCCCAGCCCTCAATACCACAAGTCTCCCGGCTATAAATACCACCGCTCCTGAGACTACGAGCATGCCTGCTCCGAGCACTACCAGCGAACCGACTATCGAGACGTCCAGTGCTCCATCTTTTAATACGACTAGCCTCCCAGTGCTGAATACAACAGCTTCAGAGACTACGAGCATGCCTATGCTCAACACAACCAGCGCTCCTGCGCTTAACACTAGTCTCATCCCGGAAACGACGACCACAGAGACTTCGACCATGATGCAAAGCAGCTCCAGCATTGAGCAGATCACTGAAACCTTCACGATCGTGCCTACCGGATCGGTCAGTCTCAGCACTGGTCCTGCGACCCAGTCCAGCCCGTCGTCTCAGCCGATTTTCTCGAACAGCACAAGCAGCGAGGCCATGCCGACTACCTCCATGGGCCCGACTGAGATTCCTCCGGTGATCAATAGCACAAGCAGCATGGCGTCTGAGCCTACTGCTTCCATGACTTCCGTCGTCAATACGACAAGCAGCGCAACGATGCCCGAGACTACGTCCAGCAGCATGTCTGAAGCGAATAGTACGAGTCTGGTCATGACTTCTTCTGTTCCTCTCACATCCAGTCCGTCAAGCTCTATGACAAGCTCCAGTGCTCCGGTTGCCAATACAACCACAGCAGAGTCCAGCTCACAAGCGCCAACAAGCTCTATGCCAGTCAACACGACAAGCAGTGCCCCAAGTAGCACTCCAAGCTCTTATGATCCCTTTGAATTCGATCCATGCTTGCCATACAACGGCACATACACTACGAGCACAGGGGAAACCTACCAGGTCCGCAGCTTTACAGACAACGATTACGCATCGTACAACAACACGCCGGCGCCGAATGGTCCTTCGGACTGCTTCACTATTTGCGATACTGCCGGAAACTGCCGTGGCTGGACCTATGCTCGTTCCGGACCTCCAGGCTCTGTTGGTAACTGCTATCTACGCAGCGAAATCGGAGACAACACTGTCGTTAACGGCACTACCTATTTCTGCTCTGCACAACGGGTGAACAACGGCACTGCATCTTCGAGCAGCAGTAGCGTCGTTACTGTGCAGCCAACAATCAGCAGCGCTGCTTCGAGCTCTGCGCCATCTTCTTCGATGGCCAATAGCACCGCACCATTGAGCAGCAGCAGTATGTCTGAGGCTCCACTGACAAGCAGCAGTGCTGTTTCGAGCACTATGCCAGCTTCTTCCATGGCAAATAGTACCGCACCATCGAGCAGCAGCAGCGTGCCCACGGCTCCACCGACAAGCAGCAATGCACCATCGAGCAGCATGCCGACTTCGATGGAAAACAGTACCATGTCATCCAGCAGCAGCAGTGTGTCCACTGTCCCATCAACAAGCAGCAGTGCTCTCTCGAGCAGCATGCCAAGCTTAATGCCGAATGTGACATCTTCGAGCAGTATGATGTCCACCACTCCTGCTCCAAGCAGCAGTGCCCTTTCAACCACCATGCTGTCCTCCAGTGGCCCGATCACCTCATTCCCGAACGCCACTACTGTCACTGCTCCGGGCCACAATACGACTATGACGACGACTATATTCGTACCCACTACGATGAAGGTCAATGGAAGTTGCCATGCAACTGGGACGAGCAGGACTTGCAAGTCCCACCACGTCTATTCGACGACTGTGATGCCCAAGCCAACTGTCATCACGGCAACTACCTGCACAACTTTCAGCCCGAGCTATACCACCACAACGCACCACTTCACCACGTCGAAGGTCCACACTCACTCTGTCAAGTGCCCCAAGTCGACCTGCAAGCCATCCCACTCTACTACGCACTTCCCGACTACAAGCTGTCAGACTCTCACTTTCCCAGCCTCTACGTCGTGGATCTACTCAATGCCGAGCACTACCTACTCGGTACCGGAAACAACTTCGGTAGTGACCAAGACCGCAATTAGCAGCGTCATCAGCTGTCCTCCTGCTAAACCAAGCTGCCCGTCTCCCAAGACCAGTGTCGTGACTTCCGTCTACACATCGACAACAACTTGCCCGGTAACTACGCTGGTTCCGCCTACAACGTACAGCAAGACCTCTAGCCCGCCAATGACCAGCTCTGTCGTCGTTCCCACCAGCAGCCAATCTTCGAAGACGACGAAGACGGTGACCTCAACGTCGACCCGGCGGACGACGGAAACTGTTCACACGACTATCTACCCACCGGAGTCTACGAAGCCGGTCTCTCCCCCGGTCAGTAGTGTGCAGACAGTTAACCAGCCTTCGACTACGCCTATCAACAGCCCGGCCACCACTCCGGTGCAGCAGCCTTCAACTGAGGTTGTCATCTCAACGGTTTCGTGCCCAACTTGCCCAGGCAAGCAGACGACTGTTACAGTACCTGTTTCCACGCCTTCTCAGCCTGCAAGCCAGCCACCAGCGAGCCAGCCGCCGATGGGCCAGCCGCCACAGAGTCAGCCTCCAATGGGTCAACCTCCGCAGAGCCAGCCGCCCATGGGTCAACCGCCGCAGAGCCAGCCGCCAGCCAGTCAGCCTCCTATGGGTCAACCACCGGCAAGTCAACCGCACATGAGCCAGCCTCCGGCCGGCACACCAGCGACGAGTGTTCTGATCTCTACTGTACATTGCCCGACTTGCCCTGGCAAGCAAACGACTGTCACAGTCCCAGCAGGCACACCATCTCAAGGTGTGCCCAACCAGTCTCAGCCACACATGAACACGACCCCTGGTAAGAGCATGCCAGTGCAATCTCAACCACCTCAGTACACTACTCCAGAGCAGAGCGTTCCAGGCCAGTCTCAACCGCCCAAAGCTTCACAGCCTCCGCAGGGCTCGACGCCAGTCCAGAGTGTTCCCATGGAGTCGCAACCGCCAAAGGGCAACACACCGGCTTCAAGCGTCCCCGTTGAGTCTCAGCCTCCGAAGCAGACTTATCCGGCCCAGCCATCGTCACCCAAGGGTACGAAGCCGGCTCAGAGTGCCCCAGTCGAACCTCAACCTCCGCAGCAGACCTCTCCTGTCCGACCATCTTCGCCAAAGAGTACTATGCCAGCGCAGAGCACACCAGGTGAATCTCAGCCGCCGGCGCAGACTTACCCAGCTCAGCCGTCATCGCCAAAGGGTACAATGCCAGCGCAGAGCACACCAGGTGAATCTCAGCCGCCGGCGCAGACTTACCCAGCTCAGAGCACTCCAGGTGCATCTCAACCCCCGGCGCAAACTTACCCTGCCCAATCCTCGGCCCCACCGAAGGAGACGATGCCAGCAGAAAGCATGCCCGGCCAGAGCTCCCCAGCTCAATCCATGCCTACCCAGCCTGCTCAGCCGGAATACTCATCGGAAAAGCCAAGCATGCCGGCCATGGACACGACCAAGACGGCCATCATCGAAAGCTCATCGACTTACTCCCAGCCTATCGTCGTCACTGGGACCCTCCCCGCCACCTCCGAAGGCGTTCAGCCCCCATACTCGGAAACCCCCGCTACCTCCGCAGCGACATCCGCGGAGACACCGGGAGGCTACGTGCCCTCAGGTACTGTCGGTGAAGGCAAACCATGTAAGCATCTTCCCCCCCAAAACCATTCCCCTTCCTTTGATTCTCGAAAACATAGGATGTTACGAAACTGACACTTCTTCCCCCTCCAGCCTCTAACACAGGCAAGCCCTCCGCCACGCCGAGCAAGAAGGTCGAGAATAGCGCGACCGCCGTGGGAATCAAGGGCAGTACTACGCCGTTCTTGGGCCTCGTGGTCGCCGTTGGATTTATGGTGCTTATGTAAGGGGCCGAAACCCACCCTTCTATCTGCGGTTCTTCTTTGTCAAAGACGAGGGATCGCATGATGCGCTATGTTCTCTATCGAGACTAAGGATGTTGGGCGGAAAGGGTGTTAGAAGGCGAAGGAAGGGGGAGATTTTTTTTCTTGATTTTCTTTTATTTTTCTAAATCGTTTTCGAAGCAAGGTTGAGATTTAGTGTGTGAAGATTTCGTCGGAAGAAAGAGAGGAAAAAAGGAGATGGGGAGGGAAAAAAAAAAAAAAAAAAGATTGTAGAATGTATGACATCCCTTTTTATTTTTGGATTTTAGGAAGGGGGTGTACCCACATTGCCTTCACTCTGCCTTTCCCTTTCGGATTCAGGAGTGGGTGATCAATTTCAGCAGCCTTTTTTTTTTTTTTTTTTTTTTCTTTCTGCCTTGCCTTCTGCCTCCTCCCCACCCTAAAATCAATTTTTTGGCCCTTTTTTTTCCAACCGATCTCTCCCTGTCCCTTCCGGGTTTCTTTTGTCCCTTCTTCCTCCCCATCTTTCTCCATTGACTCTTCCTGCGGGCAGGAAAATCTCCGTCTCCTTCTCTAGCGGAGAAGGTGAAGAAGAAAGGTACCTCCCCACCTACCGCTGCCCGGCCCTGGCATGATCTCGGAAGGGGTTGGGGGGGATAGAAATCCACCTTTCCCCTCGTTGCCTTAAGACGGGAAGAGAATAGGAGCGGATGGACGAGCGTCAGGGGCAAGGGTGGCGAGGAAAAGGGAGGGGGGGGGGGGGGGGGGGGGGTGGAAGAGGCAACACCAATCAAAACATATTTTTCCCTTTCCACTCGTCCAGTCAATACTCCGATCTTTTATAAACTCGAGCAAAATCTGTCGGTCGGTCGGTATAAGACGTGGACCCTTCTTTCTCTCTCTCTCCCCCCCTCCCTCTCCCTCCCCGCATTTTTCTTTCTCCCCCACCCAAAAAAAGAAAGAATGAAGAGAGAAAGAAGGAAGAAACAAATTTAAGACAAAAAAAAAAGGAAAGGGAGAAAGAGAAGGGGGGGGGGGGGGGGGGGGGGGGGGGGGGGGGGAAAGGAAAGGGAGAAAGAGAAGGAAAAAAAAAAAAAGGGGGGGGGGGGGGGGACGGAGAAGTGTTATATCTGAAGCTACTTACTCCCTTACTAGCCCGAATGCATCCAAAAATCACAACGAAGCGCGTTATCCATCAACGACGAAAGAAGGGAACGAGCAAGGGGGGACAAGTATACCAGAGCAGCAAATGACATGACATGATACGCCCCCACAACATGGCGGCGGGCGGGCGGGCAGGCGGGCAGACGGGTGGACGAAGACATTTCGAAGTGACATTTCTCTCTCAAGTTACTTTCATCGTAGCGTTGTTTTTCCAGTTCCCTCCCCCCT
This sequence comes from Hortaea werneckii, assembly GCA_037044905.1. Lineage (NCBI taxonomy): Eukaryota > Fungi > Ascomycota > Dothideomycetes > Mycosphaerellales > Teratosphaeriaceae > Hortaea > Hortaea werneckii. The sequence goes on along the minus strand of JBAOKB010000164.1, from coordinate 291,802 downwards.
CTCCCTACAGTTCCCTTTTCCCCCAGTTCCCCCACCCCCCCCCCCCCCCCCCCCCCCCCCCCCCCCCCCCCCCCAGTTCCTCTTTCCCCTCCCCCTTCTCCTCTCCGTTCCGGGCACCCCTTAATCCCTCCGCTTCAAGGCCGCATCTTCCTCCCTCCCTCCCCTCCCCTTCCCTCCCCTCCCCTCTCCCCGATCCCCTCTCCCATACCTTCTTTCCAATAAAAGTAAAAAAATTAAGCGTCACCCACCCCAAAACAAAAGAAGAAAAAAGGAGGGCAGGCGGGGAAAAAGAAAAAAAAAAGAGGGACATCTAAAGGAAACCTAAACCCACGCCCCCCAAACAGCAGCCAACGTCGGCACTAGCGCCCCCAGGGCCAAACTAGCCGTGATCCCCACGGCCGCACGCTTCTTGATCTTCTCCTTCCGCAACTTGATCTCGACGCGGGCGCGTTTGCTCGCTGCCGGACCACCATCGGCAGCGCGAGGTCCCTCTAACCCGACCTCGTCGTCCTCGTCGATCATCTCTTCGGCTTTGCGTTTGGATTTGCTGGGTTTGTTGCTGCTGCTTGTGGTGGCGTTGCCTCCTTCGGAGGAAGCGCCGGCGCTCAAGTCCTCGGCTTCTTGCACCATCCGGCGGGCTTCGCGGAGCATGGCTTCCGTGTCGTTGGGGAGGGGCAGGTCCAGGTTGCCCGCGGGGAGTTCGATGTTGACTTTCGTTCTCTCTTCGTCTTCTTCGCCGACGATGTCTTCGGAGGCTGCGCGGGCGCTGCGGGTCGTTCGCGACGAAGGAGGGGCAGCAGGGTGTTGGTGCGTGGAGGTTTCGACTTCGATCTTGACGTGCTCGTCCGCGGTGGAGCCGGTTTCGCGGCCGTTCACGGACTCGAAGTCCACGGCTGCTGCGCCCTCGTCGACGCGTGAGAGGGTCCCGCGACCTCGGCGGGATTTGCGTGGGGTCGCTTTGGGTCTGCTGGGGGTCTTGACTTGGGGTGTCGCAACTGGCGATTCGGACCGGACACTTGCGCTTCGTCTGCTGCGGGTGGATGCGCGGGTCTCTACTGGCGGCTGTTGTTGCTGCTGCTTCTTTTCAGGTGACCGGCTTCTCCTACTGCCGTTTGCCATCTTGCTCTGTGAGTATGGAGGTGGAGACTTGATGTGTGGGTCGTTGCCGTGGGTAATCGGTTCTGGGTCGAGAAGTGCTGCGATCCAGAGGCGAATGCCGTATTCGTCCGCTAATTGGAGAGCTGTGAACGGAGGTCAGTCATGTGAATGTGAGTTTTGCGGGGAGGATCCTGCACGTGACAGGTCAAGAGAAAATCACGCACCTTGATCCGGATGTATCCACACGTTCCCAGCAACCTCTTCGCTTGCCGTGTCGGAGAGGTTCTTGATGTAGTCCTTCTCGGCGATCTCCTCTTCGGCCTGCGCGTAGGGAAATGCTGCCTTGAACATGCCAGTGGCACTGACAAAGCCATCGTTGGAGCGGCGCTGGAAGAGGGCGCAAACGCGTCAGTCGTCGTCGCGTCACGAGAAATGCGCGAACCCGTCACGCACGCGCGCGCAGGTGTGGGAGGGCGACTCACCATCAAGAAGTATGATTCCGGGAACTTGCGGTTGGAGCCTCTGGAGAAGATGCCGCTCGCCCCAAGATCCTTGGGTAGAGGTACGCGCAAGTGGGCGTAGTCGAGCACGCCGAGGTTGTCTGGCTTGGTCGCATTGCTGGTGCCGACCTGGCCCGGTTTGACCTTGAGCTCAGTCCTACCCAAGCATCTCCGCTCGACCAAGATTTCGTCTGATAGAACACGATATGTTAGCTCCCGCCTGATAGTCATGCGCCGGGTGGGGAGATGCGCATGCGATGCGATGCGACGTACGCGCTGGTGCCCTTTCTCCCTCCAGCAGTGGGTTTCGGTTTTCGGGAAGCGGTCGCGTCGTTGTCATGATGAGGTGAGTGTCGATGCTGCTGCTGCTGCTGCTGCTTGGATATGGCGACGATTGCTACCCTCAATGGCTTTGCGCCGGCTCGACAGTGGCCGACCGTATGCGATCCGGACGCGAGATGAGAAGGCTTCGGTTCACGCGTGGTGCGCTTGTCGCGAGGGTTGTTTGCGCGCCGCGTCGCCAATGCGATTCGATGGCCCGTACGATGCGCCTGGAGATGCTTTCAATGGGCGATGCTGATTATAGAGAAGGCGGAATAGAATGCACAGCACTAGAGGAGCATACCTAGGGTGCATACAGTGGGATTCTTGCGTAGACGGATGGACAGAGCTTCGAAGTAACGGGAGCAACAGGGATCGTGGGAAAAGGACGGGACGGCGAGGATGGCTGGGGCCGCTATGGGAGCTAGGACCATATTGATGTCAATGCTTGGAAGATACCGCATACGGCGCTCCTGTCTGTCCCTCTTCACCCCTTCTGATGTGAGCGAGGAGGTTGCCATATCAAACATCGAAGGACATGAGCCATCCTACATGCATTGTGCCGACCATGCAGATGGACTGTAAGCACAGCGATAGGCGGCTATTCAACGCTGTGTTCGGTCGTCATGCGTCAGTCACGGCTTTCGGCATACATCATCATGGGAGCGGTCAAGACGAACGGGCGCAAACTGTCCGGCCCTGAGAAGACTTGCGCATTGTTGACTATTAGTCTCTCTCACGCATATGCATATCTTTTCATACATTATTCAATTGGCTTGCCATATGCATGCCCTCTAGATGATATACTGTAGGGACGGCATATCACAGGTTCCCAGGCTTCCAGGCTTCCAGAACGCCAGTAACGGCCGCATACCTGCACGAACGGGTATTGCCGCCACCAGCAAAGCCCGCCCCGAGCTGTGAGGTGTGTGTGTGCGCATGGGTATGCCCCACCATAAACATCAGCCTGGAAACACCGCCACGTCCTCGCCCATCTCTCTCTCCTGCTGATCTCCAGGGCGGGAAAAAACTAGAGTCATCCGACCAGTCCTGATCAACCTTCTACACTTTTCCTTCTCCTTAAAACTAAACTAGTATCCTCACCCAACCCCCAGGCTGGGAGAAAAAGAGACTCCAGAAGACTTCCCGAGCGAGGATAACCAAACCAAGTCGATTTCCCAGGAAAATGTCGGGCACGGGAGCAGCTGCCCCGCACGCGGAAGACCTGGAGCCTGAGCAGACCGAAGGGTTTAAGGTTGGGGAGAAGAAGACGTTGGAGGAGTACCAGCAACTCGGTAAGTCACTTCGATACAATTCTCAAGTGAATCACCTGGGTGCACATGGCAGCCCGGATTTGGCCCCCCCCCCCCCCCCCAATTGCTGCTTCATACCGCCAAAAAGCCCGCTTACACGCTTGACCGCTTATCTCATTCGCCCCCCGCCTACCCATATCAACTTCACTTAATGAAACCGCACTTCATCCTCGCCACCATCATCGTACTCCCCCTGTCACTCCCCCCTTTCCCTTCAACCCCCTTTCCAGACTCCAAACCATAATCCTCCCCAACCTCCATATATCCTGCCCCCTAACTTCCAACCAAAAACAGACCAAAACGACGAATCCCTCCGCAAATGGAAAGAATCCCTCGGCCTAGGCTCCGGCAACACGCTCCCGGCCGACCCAAACGACAAACGCACCGTGATCATCCTGTCCCTGGGGCTCGAAGTCGACGGCCGTCCCGACATCGTCATCGACCTGACCAAACCGGGCTCCCTCGAGGACCTGAACAAACATCCCTTCACGATTAAGGAAGGCGCGACGTTCCGGATGAAGGCACGGTTTCGTGTGCAGCATGGGATTCTGAGTGGGTTGAAGTATGTGCAGGTGGTTAGTCGGATGGGGGTTAAGAGTAAGATGCAGGAGATGATTGTAAGTTCCTCACCTCTTTCTCCTTTCTTTCCTCCGCTCTCTTTTGGCTTCGATGCTTTTGCGATTTGGGGAGGCTTCCCTTTCCGTAGCTGTGTGGAAGGAGGGAGGGTTCCGCTTTTCTTCTTCTTCTTGTTCTTTTTTTTTATTTTTATTTTTATTTTTTCCATCTTGGATCTTGAAGTGCTGACTCTTTCGCTTTCTACTAGGGATCATACTCGCCTAACACGACGGATAAGCCTGAGTACGAGAAGAAGTGTAAGTTCTTTCCCTCCTCCCCCTCTCGCCGGCTTCATCCCGTCGATCCCTCTGGCCCTGTGCCTTCTTGGTTCAAACACTCAACGGCGGAAACATCATGCGACGACGCGAGAGAGAGAGAGAAAGCGGGAGATCAAAGTGAGACAAGCTGACCCTTTTTCCTTTTTTCTGAAACAGTCGAGCCCGAAACCGCGCCCTCAGGCATGCTAGGCCGCGGCCACTACGAAGCGGTATCCCAGTTCGTCGACGACGATAAGACGTCGCATTTGCAGTTTAAGTGGGCGTTTGATATCAAGAAGGATTGGTAGAAGTAGAAGATGAGTGAAGGAGGAAGAGAAGGAAATTGACCAAAAGGGCTCAAAAGGAGGTGAAACTGAGATAAAATGACAAACTTTCTATTTTCTATTACTCTTTTTGCTTTTTTGGGGGGTGTTTTTCCCTGTTTTTTTTTTTTTTTTTTCCTTTTTTCGTATTGATTTTTCTTTTTGGGGGCTGTACCCTCTCTTTCCCTTCCTTTAGCCATTATTGCCTTCCTCTTCTTCTGTTCCCTTCCCATCTTCCGTATGGATGGAGGTGAGAGATCTCCCTTTCCGTTGTTCCTTAAACTCCCAACCTTGAAACTCCGTTCATTGTACCATTTTCCAATCCAGGAGTTGGAAAGGCAGACATGTATAGGTAGATTTCAGGAGAGGGCGAGATGGAGGGCGAGTAGATGAAGGGGGAGAAAGATGTTCTAATTTGGTTTGACGTTTCTTCTCAATTTTGTTTTTGGAAAAGGGTCCATCGTCATTAGTATTACAGAGAAGTGAGACATGGAAAGAGAAAAGAGTCATGGAGTATATGTAAGAGTAGAAAGTCATTTTCGCTTTCGTTGACGGAATCATTAATTCATCATATTTTTCGGGTCCCAAGGGGGAAAGTTCCTTCACCATGCCACCGCCCTTAACCCCGACGCAACGCGCACGCCCACGCCCACGCCCACGAACCTGCACAAGCACGACTTCCCCGTGTTTCCTAATCCTTCTCAAGACAACGAAGGGAAGGACAAAATCGTCATCGTCTCCCGTCCCCTTCCTTATCCCCTCATCCCCTCATCCTTTGGAGTCACAGGGGTCTCACCGGGTTTTGGTCCAGAAAATCCACCAGGCCTTCTTTCCCTTGCTTTCTTCCTTTTCTTCACCTTCCCCCCTCCCACGCTCTTCGGCTATCGATCTGGAGCGTGGAGGTGGAAGGGACATTGGTTAAAGCGGCGAGGATTTACTTACTCCACAAACCCAAACCGCTTAACCAACGTCCCCTCCCCACCCCGCTCGAGATCAATGGCGAAAACATAAAACTCCCCCTCACTCGTAGCGACCATGACGTGCGGGACAGCGAGATGATTCGGCATGGCTACGACGCTGGATCTTATTCCCCCTACACTGCCTCCCCCTCCACCACCACCACCTGCTCCTCCCCCTCCTCCTCCTCCTCCTCCTGCGCCTGCACCATACCCACTGCTATACCCACCACCCTGACTCTCCGTCCCCGCTGCCCCTGCCCCTGCCCCAGCACTACTGTTCCCCCCACCGCCCTGGCCATTCGACCGCGGAACCCTGACCCAAGCGAAATCCCGCTGCGGCTCCCACATCTCCGCCACAGACGCCGGGAGGTAACCCCCCGTCGCGAGGCGGGAGACGAAGGAGGATGGGCCGATGACGTTCTGGGAGGTGCGGCGTACGAAGGACATGAGGCCTGGGTTGGTGGGTTTAGGGTTGGAGGGTTGGCGTGAGGGGTTGAACGATGAGGCGGAGGTAGTGGTGGGAGGGGTTGTGGAGGAGGAGTCGCTGGTTCGGTCGTCCGGGTCGGCGAGAGTGGTGCCGGAGATGGAGGAGGTGTCGGAGGCGTGGTGGAGGTCGCGTGTGGGCGGGCTGGAGGAGGCCCGGTTGGATTGGTGATGGGAGGCGGAATGGGGGTTTTGAGCTGGCGGGGCGAGTTTGAAGATGTGCACCGTCTCGGTGGCGGAGGAGACGCACAGCAGGGTCGAGGTCGCGTTGAAGGACATGCTGTAGATCCGGGCCGGCATGCTGCCCCGGCGGAACTGGTAGAGTTTTTTGCCGTCGGGGATAGAGAAGACGCGGATGACGGTGCCCTTTTCCGATGAGGTGGCTAGTAAGGTGCCGTCGCTGTTGAGGGCGATGCTGGACAGCGGGGTCTGGTGGGCTTGGATCACGGTGACTTCTTCCATCTTGTTCAGGTCGTAGAGGAGGACGTCGCCGCTAATGGCCTCCTTGGCTACGCTCCGCGGTACATGACCCGGTTGAGCTTGTGCGTTTCCCATCGCGTTCTTCTGATAGTGTGGCAGCGCCAGGTAGTTGTTCTCCGAGCTCGGACTGATGGCGCATATGCCCGCCGGGTTCAGCGGGGTGAGCTGCTGGTGTAACAGCTTCATGTTGCTGATGTCGTAGAGGAAGACGATCTCCTCGAGCACCACAGCCAACCGTCTCCGATTCATGCGGATGGCGACGACCATGCCGTGGAAGGTGAGCTCGCAGATGGTGGAGTGGCGCTTGGTGTTGACGATGCGGAGGAGGCGCGGGGTGAGGATCATGGCGACGAGGGAGGTGGAGAAGAGCGGCTCGACCAGGGAGATGTCATGGTCGGTGGAGTGGTTGCTGAGCTCAAAGGGATCGGTGGTGTAGGTGCGAAGGCCACGGGTGGTTGCTGGGGGGCATCAGCCATGGGATGGAGTTGAGGATGGGCGTAGCGTACCGACAGCCAGCAGGCTGTGATCTTGGTTGAAGGTCACATAGTTCAGACCGGCCATGTCTTGACTATCTCAATCGCTCATAGCGCGCGTGTCAATGAAAGTGAGGGTGTGAATTGGTCAATAATTGATGAGAGATGGAAATGAGGCCAGTGACTGTTGAGGTGGAAGGCGAAGGCGAATATGAGAGTGATCAACCTGGTTAGTTGTGGTGCTGAACCCATGTGAACATCAACTACTTGCTAGGTAACGACTTGGAGCTCGAGCTGCAGCTCTGACCGACCCGGATGACGCAGATGCCGATCCGAGTCATTCATTCATTTCTTAATTAATCCAGGCGACCCGCTGGTTTGGGCCGTCATCAAATTCGACGGATCAAGTCAATAAAAGCGGTTGATACAGCGGTTGATAGTTTGATGACAGCCGTTCAATTCCACTTTGGCTTTTGCCCTGCCTGAAATGCTGAGCATGCCTGCATTGGGCAAGACGGCGGGAGGGGCTCGGGCTGTAATCTGCACGTCCGCCCCTCACAAAAATAGATCGCTCGCCTATCTGTCCATCCACCTCGTCACACCAAGAGCGAAGAAGAGGCAGCAGCTGAGGTGAAGACGGCAACCGGATCGCATTCGCCAAAGTGTCCTATCCACCTTTCTCCCCTTCTCGTCTGCGCAGCCTCGTCCGGGGTAGACACCGACGTCGCCTCAAACGCCATCTGGAGGCATTGAGTTAATCCCCACTTCCAACCCCCCTGGTTTAGCTTCTCCCGCCTAGCCTTCCATCCAACCTGCCGGGAAATTTCTCTGCTGCATACATAGTACCCAGGTGGACATCTGGAGTGCACTTGGGCCTGAAAGGGAAGCCGCATGCCAAGGGTAGCGATTTCGCCGCATGCGCCTAATGTATAATAAATAACGAGAACAAGAGAAAAGAAGAAACGAAACTTCCGAGATCGCTCCAGCCATGGCAGCGCCCGCTGCGACATCAAGCAGTGACGAGAATCTCCCCCAGACAACTTCATACGAAGAAAGTTCACCTCTTCCCACCGATGCTGGAGCCCAATCCCCGGATGTGAACAATGGCGGCCGACCATCACGGCAATCCAAGATGCACGAGAACGACGCCATCAAGAGCTTCCAGACTAACCGACCCCAGTCCAGCCGACAATCCACCATGCCGGACCCGAGCAAGCTCAAGCGCGATGAGTTCGTCATGGACACGAATAATTCGTCCATTGTCAGCAAGCGCAGCGTCGAGAAGCTCTACTATGCCAACGGCAATGGCGAGCCTGAGTATTTCCGCTACTTTGTAAGCAAGTTCAAGCGACGGAGTCCCCTAATCAATCGCGGTTATTGGCTTCGGATGAAGGCTGTAGAGCACACGGTCACGAGGTTTTTGGCCGAGCAGACGGCGAAGAAGAAGGTCGTAATCAACCTAGGATGCGGATAGTAAGTTTTCTCTCTCGGCTGACGTTCTGCCGTCGTGGGTGCGATGAAGGGGTGGCAAATCCAACGAGAACGGGTCAGGCTAATTCTCACATGTCGGTCTTCCTTAATAGCGACCCATTACCCTTCCTCTATCTAGGCAAGCATCCAGAACTATGCGACAACACCACCTTCGTCGATGTCGACTATCCAGTCTTAATGCAGAACAAACTCGGCATCATCGAAAAGACAGAGCAACTTCGCAGTCTCCTGCCCAAACTCACCAAAACCAGCAACGAAACGGGTCTCCTCGGCTCAAGCGACCCGTACGTAGCCATCGGCTGCGATCTCTACAACCTCGACGCCCTCCGCCAAATCCTCCACGACCACCTCCGCATCGAAGACGCTTCCGTCGCCATCCTCTTCGTTGCCGAGGTCTCAACCGCTTACATGGACAAGCAATCCACCCAGGACATCCTCGCCTGGACCTCCGGACTGCCCGACGTCCGCTTCTGCCTCCTTGAGCAGCACCTCCCCGACGGCGCCGACCATCCTTTCGCCCGCACCATGCTCGCACACTTCCAGAAACTCCGCACCCCCCTCCACCACATCGGCACCATGACGGAAATGAAACAGCGCTTCGCCGACGCAGGCTGGCCGGACGCGGGAATCGACATCCGCAGCCTGTGGGAACTCTGGAGCGACCCGACCTTCCTAACGGCCGAACAACGCCGTGGCCTCGACAAGGTCGAACCGTTCGACGAGTGGGAGGAATTCGCCCTCTTCGCCAGCCACTACTTCCTCCTCCTCGCCGAACGCAAGGCCGACCAGGACTGGTCGCACCGGCCCTACCGCGCCTCCCTCGCCGGCTCCACCAGCCGTCTCTCCCTCGCCTCCAGCCACGCCGGCTCCGGGTCTGAGTCCCCCGTCCCTAACGTCCCGCAGGAACAGCCCCTGCAGGCTCCTGAACTCCCGGGTTCCTTCGTCCCCAGACGCTTCGCGGCTGTGGTGCCTGCGACGTCGGAGATTTCGGAGGGCGAGGCGGTGGGGTTGTTAGCGGGCACAGGAAGCCAGGAGCGTTTGACCGACTGCGATACTTATTCCCGGACTGAGGACTTGTTACCTATCACGGGCCCGCCGATGCGGCAGGGGGTTATGTGTCACACGGTCACACGGTTGGGAGGCACGAGTAATTGTCTGATGGTCGGGGGCAGGACGTCGCCGGATAAGGCGCTGGCCGAGTGTTGGATCCGACTGGATGGGATGTGGAAGAAGGGACCGAACTTGCCAGAGGGCAGGTACAGACACTGTGCTGTTCCGTTACGATTACCGACCGAGCCGCGCCCGGCGCATACGGTGCTGATCTTCGGCGGGAAGACGAGCGATGGGAGCGTGTTGGACGAGTGGTTGCTGTGGATGGGCGAGGGGGGGTGGCGACGCGTGCACGTGGTCGGGGATGCGCCGCCGGCGCGGTTCGGCGCTGCGATGATCACGGATGCGCGGGAAGGGGTTTCGGGAGTTCTGGTCGGTGGCATGACGAGCGCGGGGCGCGTGTTGACGGATTTCTGGCACTGGAGTCTCGAGGCGGATATGAGTCTTTACTGTCGCAATGTCACGCAGAAGGCTTCGGCGGTCCTGCGAAATAATGCGGCGATCCTAGGCAGGTTTGGTGCCCAGCTCGTGCGGACGAATCGGGGGATTCTGATGATTGGCGGGATTTGTGGTGGTCGGATGTTGACGAGTCAGGATGAGATTCTGAATATGAAGACGCTCCGCACGCATCCTGTGGCGGGCAAGCGGCCGCTCTTTATTGGGTCGTCCATCACCGATGTGGACGGTGGATTGATCGTGCTAGGGGGTGGTGCGACGTGCTTCTCTTTTGGGACGTACTGGACCAAGCCGTCGATCTTGACGGATAGCCCGCAGGCATCATTGAAATGTGGATGGCATCTGTTAAGCACGCAGAAAGCGGACATGTCGCTCGCGCCACCTATAGACGAACCCAAGAGCCGAGCCAGTGAGATCCCTAGGGGTCCCACGAACGGCAATAGAGTGGTATCTAATGTCGAGCCGAATGGCAATACGCCAGCAAGCGACGGACTGAGATTACCCGATCCATCCTACATCCCTCGCAGGAGCCTAGCACACGGCATCGACTTTGAACGATATGTCGAGGAAGGCAAACCGGTCATCTTTTCCGACGGAGACATCGGCCCTTGCACGGAGTTATGGAACAACCAATACCTTACCGAAACCATCGGATACCACCGCAAAGTGATCGTGCACGCCTCCCGCCACGAAAAGATGGACTTCCAAACCCGCAACTTCGACTACGTGACGCAAAACTTCGGCGACTTCCTCAGCAACTGCGCGCGCGGCCAACAACTCTACCTCCGCTCCGTCTCCCACGACGCCCCCTCCGACCAACCCACCAACCTCGCCGACGACTACCCGGAAATCGCCGCCGACTTCGAACTCCCCGGCGAACTGATCCACGTGGTGGAAAACCTGCACAGCTCCCCGCTCCGCATCTCCGGCCCCGTCACCATGTGGCTACACTACGACGTCATGGCCAACATCCTAATCCAAGTCCGAGGCCAAAAACGTCTAATCCTCTACCCGCCCTCGGACGTCTCGCACTTGGGTTTCCCCCCCGGCGCCTCCAGCTCCTCCCTCGATATCTTCCACCCGTCCGATTTCCACACCCGAAATGCACTGGTTCATACGCATCCCTACGAGGCCGTGTTGAGTCCGGGGGATATTTTGTTTATCCCGCCTATGTGGATCCATACTGCCGTACCCACCACATCCTCGACTCCCTCCACCAACCCCACCATCTCTTCCTCTTCTCCCCCGCCTCCCGCGACCAGCGTGGCCGTCAACATCTTCTTCCGCTCCCTTTCGCCCTCCTCCTACGCCGCGGGCCGCGACGTCTACGGCAACCGGGACCTGGCGCCGTACGAGCGGGGGAGGAAAGATCTTAAGCGGATTGTGAGGGGGTTTGATGATTTACCCCCCGATGTCGCGGGGTTTTATTTGGAGAGGTTGGGACAGGAACTTGTGGAGGAGGCGAGGAGAGTGGAGAGGAGCTCGTTGTTGCATACGGTTTATGCGGAATTGTCTTAGGGAGGGGATTCTTGTCTTTTGGGGAGGGGGACATACGTCTCCTTGTCAATGGGGTAAATTCTGTTTCGCTTTTCTTTTTCTTTCTTCTTTTTTCGGCCTTCTTTGGTTTTGGTTTTTCATTGTAGATAAGTAGAGTTTAGTCTAGCATACTACGGAAAAAAAAAAAAAAAAAGCTAATAGGTACCTCTTTTTTGCCCCCCCTTGCCTTCTCCTTTTGCATCCGCATCTAATGTCCTCCTCCCCTTCTCGTTTTATAAATCGATAGTAATAATAGAAATCAAAAAGGACAAGGGAGGGAACAACAAGAAAACATTATAGGGAGGGACATGTTGCGACCCTACGAAGTAGTGTCACGGGTTTAGAGCTCTTTGGAACAGATGTGTCAAGACAACTGGGTTGTGGGATAACTGATTGTGACAAGGCTGTTGGGTCTCTACCTAACAGTCGGATTGCAACATGAGTTGAACACACGAACTCCTAATGAGAAACGTGCCTAGTTATATACATAAGAGATTCGTGTCTTCATGCATCTGATCGCCTGGTCGCTCAGCGATCAGTCGCTCAGTGATCGCTCGGTCGCTCGTCGACCAGTCGACCACTTGCATATATGCAGTCAGTCGCCTGCCAAGGCAGCGCTCACTTGCATACTGGTCACGTGACCCTTGTCTCCTCTGGCCCCTACTGGCCAATCGCTTCGGGTCTGACCGTCTCGTGACCGTGCTCGTAACACCATCCCCCTTTCAGCCTAGCTTCGTCCCTGAAGCTTATGATGTCGCTGTCCCCCGCGTTCCTTTTGTAACAGTTTGTAGCAGTCTTTCTTCCTACGATGTCTCTGCAACCAGAAACTTCTTCTTCCAAGAAAAGACGCTCGCGTCTGGCTGCCGAAATTGAAAGGAACGGTCGTCCTGTCTTCTTCCCGTGTGAACGTTGTTCTACACACAACCATCTTTGCATCATCATGTCGAACTCAACCAACCTTCGGTGTTCCGAATGCGTCCGTCAAGGCAAGAAATGCGTCAACATGTCTTGGGAATCCTTAGACCGAACTCGGGAGGAGTACCAGCGCAAGGTGGATGAGGATGAAGAGTTGTTGGCTACCGTGATGGCTCGGTTAATGCGAAACAAGAAGATCCTTCGTCAAGCTGAAGGTCGGGCGGCTCGGAAAGCCGAATGCCTTGCGTCGGAAATGGATGCAGAGGGCGCGTTTGAGGCTGAAGAGAATTGTCCTGCGGCGGCTGCTACTGTGGGCCTTACTCCCCTGATGATGGAGACCCTGGGGAATATGGATCAATCCCTTTCCTTCTCCGGTGGTACTGGTGTAGCAACTTCGGGCAATTAAGATTGGTAAGTGGTTCCCATGTATTTTCGTCGCTGGGGTATCCTTTCCACTTGATGAGGTATCGCTGACTATTCCTGTCGTAGTCTACGATCTTTTCGACTTCATACTCGTCGTCTTCTTGCTCCTGGTAGTGGAACGTGGTTTGCAGCGTGGCGCTGGGGTGTGCGGGTTCCAACAAGGATATGTGGAACACTGGATGGATCTTTGCGTCCGGTGGAAGCTCGAGTCGGTAGCTGACTGTGCCCTTCTGTTCGGCAATCAAAAATGGTCCGACTTTGACGTGATCCAGTTTCTTCGTTCTTCGCTTTGTTTTCAGGTTCTTCGTCAGAAGATATACCTTATCCCCCTTCTTAAGTTGAGGTGCCGTTTTTGATTCTTTGAATCTCTGTTTCTGGATTCGCTGTTGCGAATGTCGGATTGCATCTCGGGCTGTGGTGTGTGCCTTCTGCAATTCCTCTGCCATTATTATGGCTTTGTCGGCTTTTATTGATGTTCTCGGTTCCATGAACATGTTGGGTGCTTTTCCATAATTAAGGAAAAATGGCGATTCTCTCGTTGTCTCTGATGCGTTATTGTTTAACGCCAGTTGCGCCATTGGTAACAATGAAACCCAATTGTTTTGTGCGTAATTGACGTAGTGCCGTAAATATGCTTCGAGTGACTGATTTGTCCTTTCAGTCTGACCATCTGTCTCTGGGTGGAATGCTGTCGATAACTTGTGCTTGATTCCAATTTGTCCCATAAGAGATTTCCAGAAGTTCGATGTGAACAGCTTATCTCTGTCTGTGATGAAGCTTTCTGGAATTCCATGATGTCTGATTAGCCTGTCCAGTACGAGGTATGCGAGTTCCATAGCTGCCATTGATTCCTTGCACGGTATGAAATGTGCATACTTGGTCAAGGTGTCTACCATGACAAGTATTGAATCGTAGACGACTCCTGTTGCGGGGTCCTTGGATGCCGGTAACTTCGTGATGAAGTCCATTGTGACTTCTCTCCATGGTGTATCCGAGGGTTCTCGGAACTGGAGATTGCCATATTTCGCATGTCGTGATGCCTTATTCTTCTGGCAACTGTCGCACTGTTTGATGTAGTCGGCAACCTTCTTCCGCATCTGTGGGAAGGTAAAGTTTCGTCTAATCAAATCTGTTGTTCTGGCTATTCCTGGGTGTCCTGTTGTTTGGCTATCATGGTGGTCTTTGATGCATTCGTGTTCCTTTGCTGGTGGAACCTGGTACTTCCCATGTTCGATGGGGAACTCTTCTTGTTCATCTCGTAGAACTCGGAGTATGTTGTTAAACTCTTGTGTATCTGTGGTAAGGCTTCCGTCCTTGTTGACTTTGAGCAATGTTTTCTTGTTCTGCTCCTTGCCTTCCATGTAGTCGCTTCTTCTGCTTAGCGCATCTGCGCGCCCATTGTCTTTTCCTGGTGTATACTGGATATCGAACTTGTATTGTCCGAGTAGCTCTGACCATCTACAATGTCGACGTGATAGATCCTTGGTAGTTGTAAAGTATTGAAGGTTCTTGTGGTCGGTGTATATCGTCAGTCCTGTAGCTCCTTCGCAGTAAACTCTCCAGTGTCGCAATGCTGCAACAATCGCTAACAGTTCTTTGTCGTAAATCTCGTAGTTCTGTTCCGCTGGCGTCATTTTCCTTGAGTAATACGCCACTGGGTGTCTTTTGCCATCATGTTCTTGAGTGATGCAAGCACCTATTGCTAAGTCGGATGCGTCGGTTTCGACTTGTACTGGTTTCTTCGTATCGAATAGCATGAGTGTTGGTGACTGTATACATGCTTTCTTGAGTTGTTGGAATGCTTTCTGTTGTTTCTCCGTCCATACGAACTTGGTGTCCTTCTTCGTAAGACTCGTGAGTGGGATTGCAAGTTTGGAGTATCCTTCAACAAACTTTCTGTTGTAGTTCGCGAGTCCCAGAAAGGCTTGGATTTCTGTGACGTTCTTCGGTGTTGGCCATTCCTTGATGGATTGTACTTTCTTTGGGTCCATCTTGATTCCAGTAGTATTGATGATGAATCCTAGGAATTCGATTTCCTTCTTGTAGAATTCACATTTCTCGGGTGCGGTCTTGAAGTCCACTGTGCTAAGTCGTTCTAGCACTGCTTGTACGTCTTTGGTGTGTTGTTCTCGGCTTCCGCGGGTGAAGATTAAGATGTCATCGACATAGGCTATCGTTGTAATGTCGAGTAGGTCTCGTAACACATCGTTGACGAGTTGCTGACACGTCGCTGGGGCGTTCGTAAGTCCCATTGGCATGACTCGAAATTGATAGAGTCCATAGCGCGTCCTGAAGGCTGTTTTCCATTCTTCTCCCTTAGCCATTCGTACGGCGTAGAATGCGTCTCGTAGATCAATCTTGGAATACCAGTTTGCTCCGGTAAGTCGATCTTGCATTTCTTCGATGTTAGGTAGTGGATATCGGTTCTTGACCGTGACTTCATTGAGTCGTCGATAGTCGATTACCATTCGCAGTTTTCCTCCTTTCTTTGGAACGAACATTGCTGGTGAAGCGGCTGGCGATTGAGATTTCTCTATCCATCCCTTGTCGCTCTTTTCTTTCAGCCATCGTCGTTGCTCTTCGAGCTCTTTTTCGGATAACCTGTATAGTGGCCCCCATGGTGGATCTTTGCCGGGCTGAAGTTGTATTCGGTGATCCCATGGTTGATGTCTAGGTAAGGCGGCTAATCCTTCCTCTTCCTGGAAGAGCGGTTTCCATTTCTTAAACTCTTCAGGGATCTCTGGAGGTGCGTTAGTTCTCCTTTTATCTCTCACCTCGTGACCTGGCTGGGCTGGCTCAGTGTCTGTGGAGACCATCTCCTTGCCGTTTTTGTCGGAGTATGTTATCGGTTGACGTTCTAATTCGCAGAACTGTCTTTCCTCATCTACCATCGCACGCTGTCGATGTATAGGGTGGATGTCGGTAGCGCAACCGCATCGCTCAAACTTGAGTACTCTTTTCCTCCAATCTATCAGAGGGTTGTGCTTTTCCAACCAAGGTGTCCCCATCACGACATCGTGACTGGCCATGTCAACGATATCCAGGCTGACAGTCTCGTGGTGCTGTTGGATAGCTAGGACTAGCGGCATTGTTTCGCTGTCCACTTCGGATAGGGATGATCCATCTGCGACCATCAACTCGTATCCGCCGTCTTTCTTTCGTCGGGTGGCGATCCCGTTTCGCTGGACAAAGCTGGTCGATATAAAGTTTCCGCTGGCTCCGGAATCGATCATAGCTTGTGTCGTATGTCCATTGACAATGCATTTGGTACGGAATACCGGTGCTGCTGATGCTGTGGGAGCTTCGATAATGTTTACTTCCTGGCGACTGCTCCTGTCGGCAGGGATCCTTCGTTTTTTGAATAGTATCCTGGCGAGTTGGCGTCTTCGAGACAGACTTCCCAATCAAGGGGTCCATGTCGTGGGCCTAGGATAACCTTTCCTTGTGTCATTGATACCTTGATTTGTCCTTTGACAGTGGCTTTGACGTGCCCTAGTATCATGTTTCTCCATATTGGTAGTTGCACTGGTGGTCCCATGGGCTTCAGTTCCCATTGTTTTGTGGACTCAGTCAATTTGTGCCGCATTGCCTCCAACGATATGAGGTCTTCTTGATAGGCTTCCTGGATTCGGTGTAATTCATGTAGTCGTGCCTTAACGATCTGGATTCGTTCTCTAACACTTCTGGGAATATGGATTCCATCGGGTGTGCCATAACTTCCATCGGATTGGAATGTACTTCCAATTGGTGGTCGTTCTTGCACGTGTGCTGCGGCGTCGTAGTCGACGTTGACAAGTCGGTAATTCCAGAACATTGCTCTAATTCGGTTGAGCATGTTGTCGAATTCGATTGGGTGCAGTCGTCGTTTCCCTTGGATCTGTGGGAATACGGTTTCAAATTGGTTCGCGATGAAGAGGATCATTCTCCGAGCTGGTCCTGCTCCTGAGACTTCGAAATGATATAGTTCGAGGTCGTCGGGTTCATCGTCGTCGGTATATTCTTCTTCAGATGAATCGTTATCCGTCGTGGCGACTGTTTGGGCGATCATTTGTAGTTGTTCCAGGTTTGGTCCCGTTAGTTCTGGTTCGGTATCGTTGTTTGGTGGAGATTCTTCTTCTCCCAGCAGTTCTTCTTCCTGCTCGGGGGGTGTATTTTCTTGCAGAGTTGCGTCCTCCCAATTGAATGGTGGTGGAGACCTTCCTCTCCGGGAATTTCCTAAGTCTCTCATCTGCTGTAGCGGCTGGCCTCGTACCATCGCGTTAAATTCCATCCTAGCCTTACGTGGCTTCTTGGGATAGTGACCACTTGCTAGCTTGTCTGAGTCATGGGTTTTACAGTAGTCGTCGTAACAACCCGTCCAATGCATAGCCTTATGGTCTGGTTCCGTCTTCGGTTCCTTAACGAGTTTTGATACATCGTAGGCGCCTCGTCCATCGTTTGCTTCGTTGATGGGTTCCTTCACTAGCATCATGTTGAGCTGCTCCTGCGGTCGCACCTTTCGTCCGCGGCAGTCTCGTGCGTAATGCCCTATCTTGTGGCAGTTGTAGCACTCCGGTCCTTCTCGTTTCTTTCCTCTGTTGTTGTTCCCTTGGAACTTCCCTTTTCCCTTGGCTCCTCGCATGCCTTTTCCTTTTGGCTTGCGCTGGATAATATCCAATTCCATGGCGTCCGGATCGCGACGAGACCCTCCAGTCCAGCTGGTAGAGTTGTAGCCAGATCGTCCGCGATACTGTCCATTATGGCGTTTTTCCATCTTCCTCTCGTAGAGCCTATCGTCAATTTCGATAGCATCCTGAATCATCAGTTCGAGAGTGTCGTGAGATGCACCTGAGCGCATGAGTTCATCCTTGACGTCGTCCTTGAGTCCAGTGTAATACATAGTGAGTAAGGCTTGGTCATCCCACCCAGTTTTGCCTGAATACTCCCTGAACTTGGCGGTGTATTGCGAAGTAGACGTCTTCTGTTTCAAGTGTTGGATAACTCGGATGGCGACTTGTTTTTCGTTACTCAACCCATAAATATTTCGAATGGCTTTGACATAATTGTCCCAGCTGTTGAAGATTCCTTCGGTGTCGATGTTCTGGTGCAAGACTTCGTGCAACCTAGGTCGAATCCATTGTTGGACTTGTCCCCTAAGGTAAGAGGATGCAAGTAAGGTCTTCTTGGGATCCTGGGTGATGTTTTCGAAACGAAAGTAAAGTGCCATTTGGTTGAGCCAATCGTCGAGCTTCGATCGATCGCCATAGTAATAGTCCGGTCTGGCGACTTTGATATTGTTGTCGTGGGTACGCTGCTGAACGCTGGTGTCTCGGTTCTCGGATGGAGCCATTGTTGTCTGAGGTACAAAGTTCCTTGAGGGTGTTCAAAGTGTTGCGACCCTACGAAGTAGTGTCACGGGTTTAGAGCTCTTTGGAACAGATGTGTCAAGACAACTGGGTTGTGGGATAACTGATTGTGACAAGGCTGTTGGGTCTCTACCTAACAGTCGGATTGCAACATGAGTTGAACACACGAACTCCTAATGAGAAACGTGCCTAGTTATATACATAAGAGATTCGTGTCTTCATGCATCTGATCGCCTGGTCGCTCAGCGATCAGTCGCTCAGTGATCGCTCGGTCGCTCGTCGACCAGTCGACCACTTGCATATATGCAGTCAGTCGCCTGCCAAGGCAGCGCTCACTTGCATACTGGTCACGTGACCCTTGTCTCCTCTGGCCCCTACTGGCCAATCGCTTCGGGTCTGACCGTCTCGTGACCGTGCTCGTAACACCATCCCCCTTTCAGCCTAGCTTCGTCCCTGAAGCTTATGATGTCGCTGTCCCCCGCGTTCCTTTTGTAACAGTTTGTAGCAGTCTTTCTTCCTACGATGTCTCTGCAACCAGAAACTTCTTCTTCCAAGAAAAGACGCTCGCGTCTGGCTGCCGAAATTGAAAGGAACGGTCGTCCTGTCTTCTTCCCGTGTGAACGTTGTTCTACACACAACCATCTTTGCATCATCATGTCGAACTCAACCAACCTTCGGTGTTCCGAATGCGTCCGTCAAGGCAAGAAATGCGTCAACATGTCTTGGGAATCCTTAGACCGAACTCGGGAGGAGTACCAGCGCAAGGTGGATGAGGATGAAGAGTTGTTGGCTACCGTGATGGCTCGGTTAATGCGAAACAAGAAGATTCTTCGTCAAGCTGAAGGTCGGGCGGCTCGGAAAGCCGAATGCCTTGCGTCGGAAATGGATGCAGAGGGCGCGTTTGAGGCTGAAGAGAATTGTCCTGCGGCGGCTGCTACTGTGGGCCTTACTCCCCTGATGATGGAGACCCTGGGGAATATGGATCAATCCCTTTCCTTCTCCGGTGGTACTGGTGTAGCAACTTCGGGCAATTAAGATTGGTAAGTGGTTCCCATGTATTTTCGTCGCTGGGGTATCCTTTCCACTTGATGAGGTATCGCTGACTATTCCTGTCGTAGTCTACGATCTTTTCGACTTCATACTCGTCGTCTTCTTGCTCCTGGTAGTGGAACGTGGTTTGCAGCGTGGCGCTGGGGTGTGCGGGTTCCAACAAGGATATGTGGAACACTGGATGGATCTTTGCGTCCGGTGGAAGCTCGAGTCGGTAGCTGACTGTGCCCTTCTGTTCGGCAATCAAAAATGGTCCGACTTTGACGTGATCCAGTTTCTTCGTTCTTCGCTTTGTTTTCAGGTTCTTCGTCAGAAGATATACCTTATCCCCCTTCTTAAGTTGAGGTGCCGTTTTTGATTCTTTGAATCTCTGTTTCTGGATTCGCTGTTGCGAATGTCGGATTGCATCTCGGGCTGTGGTGTGTGCCTTCTGCAATTCCTCTGCCATTATTATGGCTTTGTCGGCTTTTATTGATGTTCTCGGTTCCATGAACATGTTGGGTGCTTTTCCATAATTAAGGAAAAATGGCGATTCTCTCGTTGTCTCTGATGCGTTATTGTTTAACGCCAGTTGCGCCATTGGTAACAATGAAACCCAATTGTTTTGTGCGTAATTGACGTAGTGCCGTAAATATGCTTCGAGTGACTGATTTGTCCTTTCAGTCTGACCATCTGTCTCTGGGTGGAATGCTGTCGATAACTTGTGCTTGATTCCAATTTGTCCCATAAGAGATTTCCAGAAATTCGATGTGAACAGCTTATCTCTGTCTGTGATGAAGCTTTCTGGAATTCCATGATGTCTGATTAGCCTGTCCAGTACGAGGTATGCGAGTTCCATAGCTGCCATTGATTCCTTGCACGGTATGAAATGTGCATACTTGGTCAAGGTGTCTACCATGACAAGTATTGAATCGTAGACGACTCCTGTTGCGGGGTCCTTGGATGCCGGTAACTTCGTGATGAAGTCCATTGTGACTTCTCTCCATGGTGTATCCGAGGGTTCTCGGAACTGGAGATTGCCATATTTCGCATGTCGTGATGCCTTATTCTTCTGGCAACTGTCGCACTGTTTGATGTAGTCGGCAACCTTCTTCCGCATCTGTGGGAAGGTAAAGTTTCGTCTAATCAAATCTGTTGTTCTGGCTATTCCTGGGTGTCCTGTTGTTTGGCTATCATGGTGGTCTTTGATGCATTCGTGTTCCTTTGCTGGTGGAACCTGGTACTTCCCATGTTCGATGGGGAACTCTTCTTGTTCATCTCGTAGAACTCGGAGTATGTTGTTAAACTCTTGTGTATCTGTGGTAAGGCTTCCGTCCTTGTTGACTTTGAGCAATGTTTTCTTGTTCTGCTCCTTGCCTTCCATGTAGTCGCTTCTTCTGCTTAGCGCATCTGCGCGCCCATTGTCTTTTCCTGGTGTATACTGGATATCGAACTTGTATTGTCCGAGTAGCTCTGACCATCTACAATGTCGACGTGATAGATCCTTGGTAGTTGTAAAGTATTGAAGGTTCTTGTGGTCGGTGTATATCGTCAGTCCTGTAGCTCCTTCGCAGTAAACTCTCCAGTGTCGCAATGCTGCAACAATCGCTAACAGTTCTTTGTCGTAAATCTCGTAGTTCTGTTCCGCTGGCGTCATTTTCCTTGAGTAATACGCCACTGGGTGTCTTTTGCCATCATGTTCTTGAGTGATGCAAGCACCTATTGCTAAGTCGGATGCGTCGGTTTCGACTTGTACTGGTTTCTTCGTATCGAATAGCATGAGTGTTGGTGACTGTATACATGCTTTCTTGAGTTGTTGGAATGCTTTCTGTTGTTTCTCCGTCCATACGAACTTGGTGTCCTTCTTCGTAAGACTCGTGAGTGGGATTGCAAGTTTGGAGTATCCTTCAACAAACTTTCTGTTGTAGTTCGCGAGTCCCAGAAAGGCTTGGATTTCTGTGACGTTCTTCGGTGTTGGCCATTCCTTGATGGATTGTACTTTCTTTGGGTCCATCTTGATTCCAGTAGTATTGATGATGAATCCTAGGAATTCGATTTCCTTCTTGTAGAATTCACATTTCTCGGGTGCGGTCTTGAAGTCCACTGTGCTAAGTCGTTCTAGCACTGCTTGTACGTCTTTGGTGTGTTGTTCTCGGCTTCCGCGGGTGAAGATTAAGATGTCATCGACATAGGCTATCGTTGTAATGTCGAGTAGGTCTCGTAACACATCGTTGACGAGTTGCTGACACGTCGCTGGGGCGTTCGTAAGTCCCATTGGCATGACTCGAAATTGATAGAGTCCATAGCGCGTCCTGAAGGCTGTTTTCCATTCTTCTCCCTTAGCCATTCGTACGGCGTAGAATGCGTCTCGTAGATCAATCTTGGAATACCAGTTTGCTCCGGTAAGTCGATCTTGCATTTCTTCGATGTTAGGTAGTGGATATCGGTTCTTGACCGTGACTTCATTGAGTCGTCGATAGTCGATTACCATTCGCAGTTTTCCTCCTTTCTTTGGAACGAACATTGCTGGTGAAGCGGCTGGCGATTGAGATTTCTCTATCCATCCCTTGTCGCTCTTTTCTTTCAGCCATCGTCGTTGCTCTTCGAGCTCTTTTTCGGATAACCTGTATAGTGGCCCCCATGGTGGATCTTTGCCGGGCTGAAGTTGTATTCGGTGATCCCATGGTTGATGTCTAGGTAAGGCGGCTAATCCTTCCTCTTCCTGGAAGAGCGGTTTCCATTTCTTAAACTCTTCAGGGATCTCTGGAGGTGCGTTAGTTCTCCTTTTATCTCTCACCTCGTGACCTGGCTGGGCTGGCTCAGTGTCTGTGGAGACCATCTCCTTGCCGTTTTTGTCGGAGTATGTTATCGGTTGACGTTCTAATTCGCAGAACTGTCTTTCCTCATCTACCATCGCACGCTGTCGATGTATAGGGTGGATGTCGGTAGCGCAACCGCATCGCTCAAACTTGAGTACTCTTTTCCTCCAATCTATCAGAGGGTTGTGCTTTTCCAACCAAGGTGTCCCCATCACGACATCGTGACTGGCCATGTCAACGATATCCAGGCTGACAGTCTCGTGGTGCTGTTGGATAGCTAGGACTAGCGGCATTGTTTCGCTGTCCACTTCGGATAGGGATGATCCATCTGCGACCATCAACTCGTATCCGCCGTCTTTCTTTCGTCGGGTGGCGATCCCGTTTCGCTGGACAAAGCTGGTCGATATAAAGTTTCCGCTGGCTCCGGAATCGATCATAGCTTGTGTCGTATGTCCATTGACAATGCATTTGGTACGGAATACCGGTGCTGCTGATGCTGTGGGAGCTTCGATAATGTTTACTTCCTGGCGACTGCTCCTGTCGGCAGGGATCCTTCGTTTTTTGAATAGTATCCTGGCGAGTTGGCGTCTTCGAGACAGACTTCCCAATCAAGGGGTCCATGTCGTGGGCCTAGGATAACCTTTCCTTGTGTCATTGATACCTTGATTTGTCCTTTGACAGTGGCTTTGACGTGCCCTAGTATCATGTTTCTCCATATTGGTAGTTGCACTGGTGGTCCCATGGGCTTCAGTTCCCATTGTTTTGTGGACTCAGTCAATTTGTGCCGCATTGCCTCCAACGATATGAGGTCTTCTTGATAGGCTTCCTGGATTCGGTGTAATTCATGTAGTCGTGCCTTAACGATCTGGATTCGTTCTCTAACACTTCTGGGAATATGGATTCCATCGGGTGTGCCATAACTTCCATCGGATTGGAATGTACTTCCAATTGGTGGTCGTTCTTGCACGTGTGCTGCGGCGTCGTAGTCGACGTTGACAAGTCGGTAATTCCAGAACATTGCTCTAATTCGGTTGAGCATGTTGTCGAATTCGATTGGGTGCAGTCGTCGTTTCCCTTGGATCTGTGGGAATACGGTTTCAAATTGGTTCGCGATGAAGAGGATCATTCTCCGAGCTGGTCCTGCTCCTGAGACTTCGAAATGATATAGTTCGAGGTCGTCGGGTTCATCGTCGTCGGTATATTCTTCTTCAGATGAATCGTTATCCGTCGTGGCGACTGTTTGGGCGATCATTTGTAGTTGTTCCAGGTTTGGTCCCGTTAGTTCTGGTTCGGTATCGTTGTTTGGTGGAGATTCTTCTTCTCCCAGCAGTTCTTCTTCCTGCTCGGGGGGTGTATTTTCTTGCAGAGTTGCGTCCTCCCAATTGAATGGTGGTGGAGACCTTCCTCTCCGGGAATTTCCTAAGTCTCTCATCTGCTGTAGCGGCTGGCCTCGTACCATCGCGTTAAATTCCATCCTAGCCTTACGTGGCTTCTTGGGATAGTGACCACTTGCTAGCTTGTCTGAGTCATGGGTTTTACAGTAGTCGTCGTAACAACCCGTCCAATGCATAGCCTTATGGTCTGGTTCCGTCTTCGGTTCCTTAACGAGTTTTGATACATCGTAGGCGCCTCGTCCATCGTTTGCTTCGTTGATGGGTTCCTTCACTAGCATCATGTTGAGCTGCTCCTGCGGTCGCACCTTTCGTCCGCGGCAGTCTCGTGCGTAATGCCCTATCTTGTGGCAGTTGTAGCACTCCGGTCCTTCTCGTTTCTTTCCTCTGTTGTTGTTCCCTTGGAACTTCCCTTTTCCCTTGGCTCCTCGCATGCCTTTTCCTTTTGGCTTGCGCTGGATAATATCCAATTCCATGGCGTCCGGATCGCGACGAGACCCTCCAGTCCAGCTGGTAGAGTTGTAGCCAGATCGTCCGCGATACTGTCCATTATGGCGTTTTTCCATCTTCCTCTCGTAGAGCCTATCGTCAATTTCGATAGCATCCTGAATCATCAGTTCGAGAGTGTCGTGAGATGCACCTGAGCGCATGAGTTCATCCTTGACGTCGTCCTTGAGTCCAGTGTAATACATAGTGAGTAAGGCTTGGTCATCCCACCCAGTTTTGCCTGAATACTCCCTGAACTTGGCGGTGTATTGCGAAGTAGACGTCTTCTGTTTCAAGTGTTGGATAACTCGGATGGCGACTTGTTTTTCGTTACTCAACCCATAAATATTTCGAATGGCTTTGACATAATTGTCCCAGCTGTTGAAGATTCCTTCGGTGTCGATGTTCTGGTGCAAGACTTCGTGCAACCTAGGTCGAATCCATTGTTGGACTTGTCCCCTAAGGTAAGAGGATGCAAGTAAGGTCTTCTTGGGATCCTGGGTGATGTTTTCGAAACGAAAGTAAAGTGCCATTTGGTTGAGCCAATCGTCGAGCTTCGATCGATCGCCATAGTAATAGTCCGGTCTGGCGACTTTGATATTGTTGTCGTGGGTACGCTGCTGAACGCTGGTGTCTCGGTTCTCGGATGGAGCCATTGTTGTCTGAGGTACAAAGTTCCTTGAGGGTGTTCAAAGTGTTGCGACCCTACGAAGTAGTGTCACGGGTTTAGAGCTCTTTGGAACAGATGTGTCAAGACAACTGGGTTGTGGGATAACTGATTGTGACAAGGCTGTTGGGTCTCTACCTAACAGTCGGATTGCAACATGAGTTGAACACACGAACTCCTAATGAGAAACGTGCCTAGTTATATACATAAGAGATTCGTGTCTTCATGCATCTGATCGCCTGGTCGCTCAGCGATCAGTCGCTCAGTGATCGCTCGGTCGCTCGTCGACCAGTCGACCACTTGCATATATGCAGTCAGTCGCCTGCCAAGGCAGCGCTCACTTGCATACTGGTCACGTGACCCTTGTCTCCTCTGGCCCCTACTGGCCAATCGCTTCGGGTCTGACCGTCTCGTGACCGTGCTCGTAACACCATCCCCCTTTCAGCCTAGCTTCGTCCCTGAAGCTTATGATGTCGCTGTCCCCCGCGTTCCTTTTGTAACAGTTTGTAGCAGTCTTTCTTCCTACGATGTCTCTGCAACCAGAAACTTCTTCTTCCAAGAAAAGACGCTCGCGTCTGGCTGCCGAAATTGAAAGGAACGGTCGTCCTGTCTTCTTCCCGTGTGAACGTTGTTCTACACACAACCATCTTTGCATCATCATGTCGAACTCAACCAACCTTCGGTGTTCCGAATGCGTCCGTCAAGGCAAGAAATGCGTCAACATGTCTTGGGAATCCTTAGACCGAACTCGGGAGGAGTACCAGCGCAAGGTGGATGAGGATGAAGAGTTGTTGGCTACCGTGATGGCTCGGTTAATGCGAAACAAGAAGATTCTTCGTCAAGCTGAAGGTCGGGCGGCTCGGAAAGCCGAATGCCTTGCGTCGGAAATGGATGCAGAGGGCGCGTTTGAGGCTGAAGAGAATTGTCCTGCGGCGGCTGCTACTGTGGGCCTTACTCCCCTGATGATGGAGACCCTGGGGAATATGGATCAATCCCTTTCCTTCTCCGGTGGTACTGGTGTAGCAACTTCGGGCAATTAAGATTGGTAAGTGGTTCCCATGTATTTTCGTCGCTGGGGTATCCTTTCCACTTGATGAGGTATCGCTGACTATTCCTGTCGTAGTCTACGATCTTTTCGACTTCATACTCGTCGTCTTCTTGCTCCTGGTAGTGGAACGTGGTTTGCAGCGTGGCGCTGGGGTGTGCGGGTTCCAACAAGGATATGTGGAACACTGGATGGATCTTTGCGTCCGGTGGAAGCTCGAGTCGGTAGCTGACTGTGCCCTTCTGTTCGGCAATCAAAAATGGTCCGACTTTGACGTGATCCAGTTTCTTCGTTCTTCGCTTTGTTTTCAGGTTCTTCGTCAGAAGATATACCTTATCCCCCTTCTTAAGTTGAGGTGCCGTTTTTGATTCTTTGAATCTCTGTTTCTGGATTCGCTGTTGCGAATGTCGGATTGCATCTCGGGCTGTGGTGTGTGCCTTCTGCAATTCCTCTGCCATTATTATGGCTTTGTCGGCTTTTATTGATGTTCTCGGTTCCATGAACATGTTGGGTGCTTTTCCATAATTAAGGAAAAATGGCGATTCTCTCGTTGTCTCTGATGCGTTATTGTTTAACGCCAGTTGCGCCATTGGTAACAATGAAACCCAATTGTTTTGTGCGTAATTGACGTAGTGCCGTAAATATGCTTCGAGTGACTGATTTGTCCTTTCAGTCTGACCATCTGTCTCTGGGTGGAATGCTGTCGATAACTTGTGCTTGATTCCAATTTGTCCCATAAGAGATTTCCAGAAATTCGATGTGAACAGCTTATCTCTGTCTGTGATGAAGCTTTCTGGAATTCCATGATGTCTGATTAGCCTGTCCAGTACGAGGTATGCGAGTTCCATAGCTGCCATTGATTCCTTGCACGGTATGAAATGTGCATACTTGGTCAAGGTGTCTACCATGACAAGTATTGAATCGTAGACGACTCCTGTTGCGGGGTCCTTGGATGCCGGTAACTTCGTGATGAAGTCCATTGTGACTTCTCTCCATGGTGTATCCGAGGGTTCTCGGAACTGGAGATTGCCATATTTCGCATGTCGTGATGCCTTATTCTTCTGGCAACTGTCGCACTGTTTGATGTAGTCGGCAACCTTCTTCCGCATCTGTGGGAAGGTAAAGTTTCGTCTAATCAAATCTGTTGTTCTGGCTATTCCTGGGTGTCCTGTTGTTTGGCTATCATGGTGGTCTTTGATGCATTCGTGTTCCTTTGCTGGTGGAACCTGGTACTTCCCATGTTCGATGGGGAACTCTTCTTGTTCATCTCGTAGAACTCGGAGTATGTTGTTAAACTCTTGTGTATCTGTGGTAAGGCTTCCGTCCTTGTTGACTTTGAGCAATGTTTTCTTGTTCTGCTCCTTGCCTTCCATGTAGTCGCTTCTTCTGCTTAGCGCATCTGCGCGCCCATTGTCTTTTCCTGGTGTATACTGGATATCGAACTTGTATTGTCCGAGTAGCTCTGACCATCTACAATGTCGACGTGATAGATCCTTGGTAGTTGTAAAGTATTGAAGGTTCTTGTGGTCGGTGTATATCGTCAGTCCTGTAGCTCCTTCGCAGTAAACTCTCCAGTGTCGCAATGCTGCAACAATCGCTAACAGTTCTTTGTCGTAAATCTCGTAGTTCTGTTCCGCTGGCGTCATTTTCCTTGAGTAATACGCCACTGGGTGTCTTTTGCCATCATGTTCTTGAGTGATGCAAGCACCTATTGCTAAGTCGGATGCGTCGGTTTCGACTTGTACTGGTTTCTTCGTATCGAATAGCATGAGTGTTGGTGACTGTATACATGCTTTCTTGAGTTGTTGGAATGCTTTCTGTTGTTTCTCCGTCCATACGAACTTGGTGTCCTTCTTCGTAAGACTCGTGAGTGGGATTGCAAGTTTGGAGTATCCTTCAACAAACTTTCTGTTGTAGTTCGCGAGTCCCAGAAAGGCTTGGATTTCTGTGACGTTCTTCGGTGTTGGCCATTCCTTGATGGATTGTACTTTCTTTGGGTCCATCTTGATTCCAGTAGTATTGATGATGAATCCTAGGAATTCGATTTCCTTCTTGTAGAATTCACATTTCTCGGGTGCGGTCTTGAAGTCCACTGTGCTAAGTCGTTCTAGCACTGCTTGTACGTCTTTGGTGTGTTGTTCTCGGCTTCCGCGGGTGAAGATTAAGATGTCATCGACATAGGCTATCGTTGTAATGTCGAGTAGGTCTCGTAACACATCGTTGACGAGTTGCTGACACGTCGCTGGGGCGTTCGTAAGTCCCATTGGCATGACTCGAAATTGATAGAGTCCATAGCGCGTCCTGAAGGCTGTTTTCCATTCTTCTCCCTTAGCCATTCGTACGGCGTAGAATGCGTCTCGTAGATCAATCTTGGAATACCAGTTTGCTCCGGTAAGTCGATTTTGCATTTCTTCGATGTTAGGTAGTGGATATCGGTTCTTGACCGTGACTTCATTGAGTCGTCGATAGTCGATTACCATTCGCAGTTTTCCTCCTTTCTTTGGAACGAACATTGCTGGTGAAGCGGCTGGCGATTGAGATTTCTCTATCCATCCCTTGTCGCTCTTTTCTTTCAGCCATCGTCGTTGCTCTTCGAGCTCTTTTTCGGATAACCTGTATAGTGGCCCCCATGGTGGATCTTTGCCGGGCTGAAGTTGTATTCGGTGATCCCATGGTTGATGTCTAGGTAAGGCGGCTAATCCTTCCTCTTCCTGGAAGAGCGGTTTCCATTTCTTAAACTCTTCAGGGATCTCTGGAGGTGCGTTAGTTCTCCTTTTATCTCTCACCTCGTGACCTGGCTGGGCTGGCTCAGTGTCTGTGGAGACCATCTCCTTGCCGTTTTTGTCGGAGTATGTTATCGGTTGACGTTCTAATTCGCAGAACTGTCTTTCCTCATCTACCATCGCACGCTGTCGATGTATAGGGTGGATGTCGGTAGCGCAACCGCATCGCTCAAACTTGAGTACTCTTTTCCTCCAATCTATCAGAGGGTTGTGCTTTTCCAACCAAGGTGTCCCCATCACGACATCGTGACTGGCCATGTCAACGATATCCAGGCTGACAGTCTCGTGGTGCTGTTGGATAGCTAGGACTAGCGGCATTGTTTCGCTGTCCACTTCGGATAGGGATGATCCATCTGCGACCATCAACTCGTATCCGCCGTCTTTCTTTCGTCGGGTGGCGATCCCGTTTCGCTGGACAAAGCTGGTCGATATAAAGTTTCCGCTGGCTCCGGAATCGATCATAGCTTGTGTCGTATGTCCATTGACAATGCATTTGGTACGGAATACCGGTGCTGCTGATGCTGTGGGAGCTTCGATAATGTTTACTTCCTGGCGACTGCTCCTGTCGGCAGGGATCCTTCGTTTTTTGAATAGTATCCTGGCGAGTTGGCGTCTTCGAGACAGACTTCCCATTCAAGGGGTCCGTGTCGTGGGCCTAGGATAACCTTTCCTTGTGTCATTGATACCTTGATTTGTCCTTTGACAGTGGCTTTGACGTGCCCTAGTATCATGTTTCTCCATATTGGTAGTTGCACTGGTGGTCCCATGGGCTTCAGTTCCCATTGTTTTGTGGACTCAGTCAATTTGTGCCGCATTGCCTCCAACGATATGAGGTCTTCTTGATAGGCTTCCTGGATTCGGTGTAATTCATGTAGTCGTGCCTTAACGATCTGGATTCGTTCTCTAACACTTCTGGGAATATGGATTCCATCGGGTGTGCCATAACTTCCATCGGATTGGAATGTACTTCCAATTGGTGGTCGTTCTTGCACGTGTGCTGCGGCGTCGTAGTCGACGTTGACAAGTCGGTAATTCCAGAACATTGCTCTAATTCGGTTGAGCATGTTGTCGAATTCGATTGGGTGCAGTCGTCGTTTCCCTTGGATCTGTGGGAATACGGTTTCAAATTGGTTCGCGATGAAGAGGATCATTCTCCGAGCTGGTCCTGCTCCTGAGACTTCGAAATGATATAGTTCGAGGTCGTCGGGTTCATCGTCGTCGGTATATTCTTCTTCAGATGAATCGTTATCCGTCGTGGCGACTGTTTGGGCGATCATTTGTAGTTGTTCCAGGTTTGGTCCCGTTAGTTCTGGTTCGGTATCGTTGTTTGGTGGAGATTCTTCTTCTCCCAGCAGTTCTTCTTCCTGCTCGGGGGGTGTATTTTCTTGCAGAGTTGCGTCCTCCCAATTGAATGGTGGTGGAGACCTTCCTCTCCGGGAATTTCCTAAGTCTCTCATCTGCTGTAGCGGCTGGCCTCGTACCATCGCGTTAAATTCCATCCTAGCCTTACGTGGCTTCTTGGGATAGTGACCACTTGCTAGCTTGTCTGAGTCATGGGTTTTACAGTAGTCGTCGTAACAACCCGTCCAATGCATAGCCTTATGGTCTGGTTCCGTCTTCGGTTCCTTAACGAGTTTTGATACATCGTAGGCGCCTCGTCCATCGTTTGCTTCGTTGATGGGTTCCTTCACTAGCATCATGTTGAGCTGCTCCTGCGGTCGCACCTTTCGTCCGCGGCAGTCTCGTGCGTAATGCCCTATCTTGTGGCAGTTGTAGCACTCCGGTCCTTCTCGTTTCTTTCCTCTGTTGTTGTTCCCTTGGAACTTCCCTTTTCCCTTGGCTCCTCGCATGCCTTTTCCTTTTGGCTTGCGCTGGATAATATCCAATTCCATGGCGTCCGGATCGCGACGAGACCCTCCAGTCCAGCTGGTAGAGTTGTAGCCAGATCGTCCGCGATACTGTCCATTATGGCGTTTTTCCATCTTCCTCTCGTAGAGCCTATCGTCAATTTCGATAGCATCCTGAATCATCAGTTCGAGAGTGTCGTGAGATGCACCTGAGCGCATGAGTTCATCCTTGACGTCGTCCTTGAGTCCAGTGTAATACATAGTGAGTAAGGCTTGGTCATCCCACCCAGTTTTGCCTGAATACTCCCTGAACTTGGCGGTGTATTGCGAAGTAGACGTCTTCTGTTTCAAGTGTTGGATAACTCGGATGGCGACTTGTTTTTCGTTACTCAACCCATAAATATTTCGAATGGCTTTGACATAATTGTCCCAGCTGTTGAAGATTCCTTCGGTGTCGATGTTCTGGTGCAAGACTTCGTGCAACCTAGGTCGAATCCATTGTTGGACTTGTCCCCTAAGGTAAGAGGATGCAAGTAAGGTCTTCTTGGGATCCTGGGTGATGTTTTCGAAACGAAAGTAAAGTGCCATTTGGTTGAGCCAATCGTCGAGCTTCGATCGATCGCCATAGTAATAGTCCGGTCTGGCGACTTTGATATTGTTGTCGTGGGTACGCTGCTGAACGCTGGTGTCTCGGTTCTCGGATGGAGCCATTGTTGTCTGAGGTACAAAGTTCCTTGAGGGTGTTCAAAGTGTTGCGACCCTACGAAGTAGTGTCACGGGTTTAGAGCTCTTTGGAACAGATGTGTCAAGACAACTGGGTTGTGGGATAACTGATTGTGACAAGGCTGTTGGGTCTCTACCTAACAGTCGGATTGCAACATGAGTTGAACACACGAACTCCTAATGAGAAACGTGCCTAGTTATATACATAAGAGATTCGTGTCTTCATGCATCTGATCGCCTGGTCGCTCAGCGATCAGTCGCTCAGTGATCGCTCGGTCGCTCGTCGACCAGTCGACCACTTGCATATATGCAGTCAGTCGCCTGCCAAGGCAGCGCTCACTTGCATACTGGTCACGTGACCCTTGTCTCCTCTGGCCCCTACTGGCCAATCGCTTCGGGTCTGACCGTCTCGTGACCGTGCTCGTAACAATTTAGTCCTATAAAAATATAACTTTAGATTACGCTAGCGTCTTTATACGCTAAGAGATAGAAGATAGTACTACCTTATAGTATATATAATACCCTAGTTATATTAATTATTTTAAAAAGAAATTTAACGCTAAGAATTTTTTTAATGTCTTTAATTTTATTAAAGGCTATCTCGACTTTAGAGAGACTATAGCGAAGAAGCTAAAGGCCCTTTAGTTCTTATAGAGTAAGTTTACCTATACCTATTTCTACTAGATTATTTTACTAGATTATTTTACTAGATTATTTTACTAAACTATTTTACTAGATTATTCTATCTTATTAGATTATTCCGTCTTACTAGATTATTTTACTAGATAGATTATTTTACTAGATAGATTATTTTACTAGATAGATTATTTTACTAGATAGATTATTTTACTAGATAGATTATTTTACTAGATAGATTATTAGTAGAGCCTACTAACGTATATTATAGCTATTTAGTCTAACCTCCTTATAGAGGCTATAGCCTAGGTACTAGCTATCGACTATTCGCCTAAGGGCGTAGATTTAAATACTTAGGTAAAGCTCTATTTAGCCTTTATAGCTAATCTAACAGAAGAGAAGATTCGCGCCTAGAGCTTCTTCTATACCTCCTTTATAGAGGCTACCTACTAGAAGTTTAGTAATAAGCGCTAAAAGAAGAATCTAGATATATTATCTATTAGCTATATAGTTATTAGCAACCCTCTAAAGGAAGATAAAAGTTAGTATATCTTATCCTATTATTACCCCTTTACTTTACTTTACTTCGTTTTACTTTATTTTGCTTTACTTTACTTTACTTTTAGGCTCTAGGGTTTAGGCTTAGGTAGCTAGCTTAGCTAGGATAGTAGTATTTTTAATAGCCCTATATATTATCTAATACTAACTATTTTTATTAGATCTATCTATTAATAGCCTAATAGTAACGTTAGGTTATTATAGAACTACTAATACTATAGATCGAATACTATATTAAGAACTAGAACTACCCCCTTAACTACCTACTCTACCTACTCTACCTACTCTACCTTAACTACCTACTTTGTCTTAACTATTACTACTATAGTAGATTGTCCCTTCTTATCTATAACCTACTCTATTTCTATTATCTAGATATATTAATAGATAAGCTATAATCGATCCTCGACTACTATATAGCGACACTACTAGTTATAATTACTATATAATCGACGCCTATACTTAGGTATATATCGATATAGACATACTCTATTAGCTCTTAACCAATAACTAACTTAAGGCTAACCTAGACATTGCTTATATACTTACCTAGACTAGATAGTTTCTATCTTATAGGCCCTAAAGAGTATATTATTAATATTAATATCTAAGCTTTAATAAGCTAGACGAGAGCCCTTAGTACTATATTAGCTAGGCGGAGCGGCGTTATACTAACTTTTAGGATACTACTAATAGTCTGTCCTAGGATAATACCTTCTAGAATACTTTATAGAATATACTCTACTTCGAAGACGACTCTTAGAGTATATTCTAGAACGACTCCTAAAGTACCCTTTAGAACGACTCCTAGAACAACTTCTAGATATAGCTAATATATAATACCTTTTTTAGATAGCTACCTAGGCAAAGTTAAAGTACTTATAATAGGTAAGGCCTAAAGTAGAGTATAGACGTTACTATACCTAGAATACTTAGTATGTACTAAGACTTTCTACTAGAAGACTAGCGTATCTATTTCTATCTCCCTTATTAAACTTATTAGATACTTACGAGATACTTCTATATATACGTTACTTTTTTATAATATTAAATTCGATTGCTATAAACCTAGATCTACCTAACAACGGGTTTATACTAGAATCTAAGTTATCCTCTTTAGAGAATACTATAGTACTACGCGAGGCTATAGCGGCTAAACTATAGGGGTTTATCTAGTAGTTATATTATAGATAAGAGAGACTAGAAGCTAAGTTAGTATATACTTAGACTACGCGAGAATCGATAAAGAATATATAATTATAAGAGGGATTCTACCTTAAAGGTAAGGGAGCCTCTATTTAAGTCCTAATAGCTAGGATAGTAGATATACTTTCTATAAGTTTTTAGTCTAGGTCCGACGTAGAACTATTAGGACTAAGAGAATAGAAACTACTAAAATAGGATAGGAGAGCCAAAACCTTCCGCGACTATCTAGTATATTTTAGAAGCTTATATAAGGTAAGGTCTAGCCTAAAACCTACGCTCTTAGTCGATTATTACTAGGACGCTATCTATAATACTCTTCTAGTATAAGAACGAGTCTATATATAGTATTTCTAAGAGAAGGGATATATAATAAAAGGTAAGGACCCTAAAGCTTTTTTTATATAACTTAAAAATGTTTTTATAGATAGTAATAAATAAGTAAAGGCACTTAAATAGTTTACAAACCTTAGACACGCTATAGGACAATTATAGTATAAGTACTAGCTAGAATTCGATAGGCTCCTATTTAGTACTAATAGAGAGAGCTTCTTAGACGCTATAAAGATTAGGTACTTACGTAATACCTTTTCGAACCTTACGAAGATATATATAGCATTTATACTAAAGACTAATAACTACTACTATTTCTCGAAGGAAGTAGAGTATATTATAATAAACCTAGAGGCGACCGACTAGTTTAAGATAGCCTATAAGAAATAGGCTAAGAAATACTAGGACTCTATAACAAAAACGATAGTTACTATACGAACCCTAGGTATATCTACTATTACCTAGATTAATACTAATAGGGATATAATTATAGCCCTAACTTAACCTACTAGAGGGCGAAATAGAAATTATAGAGCGCGTAACGAAAGAAGTAAATAATACGTAAAGTAGATTAATAACGCTAAGAGAGAAAGGCGCTAAGAGAATAAGCTCTATTTCTACTATAAAGGGTCTAGCTACTATATTTACGAATGTCTATATATTCTAATATTAAAGCCTACTACTATTAACGTAGTTATAGCTTAACCTATACTAAAGACTAATAAGGAAAGCTTAGAGGCTAAAGACTAATTAGAAAAAGAGTAACTCCTACTCGTAATTAGGAGTTAAGGGTAGAGAAGAGGCTAGTAGAGAAGTAGAAGGCAGTCTAGAAAGGAATAAACGGGAATTTAGTATATACTAATATACTTCTAAATACAAATGTCTAAACTTCCGCTCTTATTAACAAAGACTACTAATACTATATTATAATTAACAGAGATCTAGCTAAAGGACTTAGACTTAGTATAATTAGCTAGGAAACCTATAAAGTAAAAGGTAT
Source organism: Hortaea werneckii (assembly GCA_037044905.1). Classification (NCBI taxonomy): domain Eukaryota; kingdom Fungi; phylum Ascomycota; class Dothideomycetes; order Mycosphaerellales; family Teratosphaeriaceae; genus Hortaea; species Hortaea werneckii. The sequence continues at coordinate 257,184 of JBAOKB010000164.1, read as the reverse complement.
GTCGAAGGCTATATAAAAATTATATATCGAAGGAGTAGTCGCTTTCTATATAGAAATTTTAGGATTTTAATAGGAAGTATATATATATATTATACTAAACCTATTGTTCCTAGTAATATTAGGGAACCTATAGAAAGTATATAATAAGATTAGGACTATACCTAAAAAGTATTAGTTCTATTATAGTAGAGCGAACAAATAGGTCTAAGAAGGATATAACTACTATAAATATAAGGACTCTAGAGACTTTTCGATAGTCGCTATAATAGTATTAAAGGATATTTAGAAGGCTCTTAAGAAGAAGGAGTACCCTACGATAGAAGCTCTATAATAGAGCCTCCTACCTAAGATACGAGACCTAGCTCTACTATTTAATCGTCGGGAAGCTAAGAAACTAGCTCTTTATAAAAAAGGGATTAATTATAAGATCGAAATCTAAGAGAATCTAAATAGATCCCTACCTCCCCTACCCTAGGGCCTATTATATAGTATATCTAAGAAGGAATTACTAGTACTCTATAAGTTACTAGACAAGCTCTTAGTAAATAGTTATATTTAGCTAGTAAAATTAGAAGCCGCGTCTCTAGTACTTTTTATTAGGAAACTAGGAGGTAAGTTAAGGTTCTATTATAATTTTCGAGCGCTAAACGCTATTATTAAATATAATAGGTACCCCCTACCTCTTATTTTAGAGACCTTATAAAATCTTATAGGGGCTAACTAGTTAACTAAAGTAGACGTCGTATTAGTCTTCTACTAGATTTAAATGTCCCTAGGGTATAAGTATAAAATAGCCTTTTAGACCTAATTTAGATCTTTTAAATAGTTAATAATACTATTTAGTTTATTTAGGGCCTTAGTAACTTTTTAATAGTATATTAATACTCTACTTCGGGACTAGCTAGATGTTTACGCCTTAGCCTATATTAATAACGTAGTAATCTATTCCTATAGGACATAGGAGGATTACTTTTAGAAGGTACGAACTATACTTTAAAAACTTTTTAATAGTAGCCTCTATCTAGACCCTACTAAGAGCGAGTTCGCATATAAGGAGATTAAGTATCTTAGGTATATTGTCTACGCTAATAGCGGTAGGGTAGGCCCTAATATAGAAAAGGTAGACGCTATACGAAATTAGAAGGGACCCGCTACTTAAAAAGAGGTTTACTAATTCTTTAGATTCGCGAACTACTACTAGATATTTATACCTAACTACTTAAAAATAGTAGTACCTCTTATAGTGTTAACTAGAAAAGGAACCCTATTTTTCTAGGAAAAAGATAAGGACTACGTATTCTAGAAATTAAAAACTAAGTACTATAGCGCTCTAGTACTTTCTTATTAGGATCTAACTCTTCCGACCTTTTTAGAAATAGACTATAGTAGATTCGCCTTAGGCGGCGCTCTTATCTAAGAAAAGGATAAAGTTTAATGTCTAATAAGCTTCTTCTTACAAAAATTAAATAAGGTCGAAATTAACTATAATATCTATAATAAGGAGATGCTTGCAATTATATTAAGTATTAAGTTTTAGGTACCCGAGCTAAAAGCGTATAGCCCCTTTACTATTTAAATAGATTATAAGAATCTAGAGTATTTTATAACTAAGAGATACCTCTCTAAGAGATAGATTTAGTAGTACGAGACCTTATTAAACTATTAGTTCTTATTAATATATCGCTTAAGGGCCGAAGTAATTATTCTAGACGCCCTATTAAAAAGAGAGTAGGATATACTAGGAGAGAGTAATAAGGCCTTATAGTTCTAATATTTTTTAGAACTAGAGAGCGTAAAGAATTAACTAGGGCTAGTAGAAGACAATGTAAGCGACCCTAGACTACTAATCCTTACTATAGAAGTAGAGTTAATAGAAGAGCGGGATCCTAGAGTTTCTATTATAAAGAGTACTAATCCTTTTTAGGACGAAAGCATAAATTAACTATAAAAGGAAACTAAGGAGAAGGATACTCTATATTAACTCGTATACTAGGCCGTAACTATAGGACTCTATATTTTACTATTAGAAATTAAGGTTAAAATTTAAGTAGGAGACTATATAATCGACTAGAGAGGAAACCTATATTATTATAGAAAACTATAGGTACTAGGAGCCCTAGTATCGACGGAGTCTAAATATAAAGACCTAGATACTATTATACTATAAGCTAATACTCTAAGGACTCGTATTATTTAATCTATATATAATTCGTTAGTCTATAGCTATTTTAGATAGGATACTACGACTACTATAGTAGGTTAAGACTTCTATTAGCTCCTATAGTCTCGCTAAGTCCGCTAGTTCCTAAGGAATTATAGTTACTATAGAAGAAATAAGGTATAGAGAGAATATAAGTATAGGCTCCTAAAGCTACTCCTAGTTCCTAACTATTTCTTTTAGGAGATCTCTATAGACTTTATAACGGACCTACCGAATTCTAAAGGTAATTATTATCTATAGATAATTAAAGATTATCTATCGAAGTAGGTAGTCCTTAAGCTAATATCTAGTATAAAAGCTAAGGAGTATACTATAAAATTTATAGACTACTAGGTAAAATACTATAGACTCCTAAGGGCTATTACTAGTAATAGAGGGACGAACTAGACTAGTACTTTCTAGAAGGAGCTCTATAGACTATTTAGTATAAACTAGAAACTAAGTTCCGCGTACTACCCGCAAATAAATAGAGGACCTAAGAGGTTAAACTAAAAGGTATAAGTCTACCTCCGTTACTATATTAATTACAAGTAGAATAATTAGAAAAAGTAGCTTTCTACTACTAAGTTAGCTCTAAATAGACGATATTATATAGGGATTAGTATAAGCCCTTTCTTTACTACTTATAGGTACGAAGTACCCTCTATTATAGTATTACATCTAGAATTAAGCGAAAATAGTAAGCTCTCTGCTATCTAAAGAGCTAAAAGCTTTACTAAGAAGATTAATAAAATCTTAAGCCTATACTAGACTAATATAGCTACTACCGCGTAGAAATAGGAGGAGTCTACTAACTATATAAGGTACCTAATACTAATATACTATATTAGTAATAAAGTATAGCTAGACTTTAGAAATTATAATACTAAACGGCTAAAGAGGAATCTTAATATAAAACATAGAAAATATATTATAGCTAAGGTATTATTACTAGCTTCTATAAGATTAGAAGGTATATTAAGTAATATCTACCTAGTATTCTATACCGACCTCCTTTAATTAGTAGCTATAGACCTATTGCTTAAATAGACCTCTAACAATAATTAACTAGACCTAATATTTATAGAATTTTATCTAAAGTAAAAAGTAGAAAGGATCGAGAAAGCGTAATAGAAAAAGAGAGGTCGAGGAAGGAAACGCGAAGTCCTAGTAAAGTAGGTTAAATACTATAAGAAGATTTAGGAACCCCTTAAAAACCTAATTAATAATAAAGCTTTAAACGAATTTAAAAAGATATATAGGAGGGTAGAGAAGTATAATAGACCCTTAGACGAGTAGAAGAGAGTAGTTAAGAGAAAAATATTAATAAAGCGAGGGTTATATATTAAATTTAAATATTAACAAAAAAAAATTTTTTAAAAATAAGGAAAATATTAAAAGTATTATTAAAAAACTATCTATATAGACTTAGCTATAAAACCTCTAGAGACTAAAACTAGTATAAAAACTACCTAGTTACTATAATAAGCCCTTAATACTAAAGTAGAGGGAATACTACTAGTATTAGAAAAGCTTAATTAGCGAGGAAAAATACCTAGAATTAGAAGAATATATTTATATCTACCCTTATTAAGCTACTACATTTATTACTATATTTATTACTTTATAAGCAATATTATTAAATATACTAGTTAGCGAGAGAAAATGCTCGGAATATTAAAATATTATATATTTAGAAAGTAGGCTAGTAGCCTAAGTAGGCTTTAAGGCCTTCTAGGCCTTAAGGACCTTATATAGGTCTATATACGCCTTATCCCTAAACTAGTTAGCTAGAACTATAGAAAAACGCTTAGAGACTAAATTTCTTACTTCTTATACTAGTAGGAGTAGGTCTATATAGAGTACGCAATATAGGCTAGTATAGAGCTATTTTAGTTAGTAACGTTTTTTTCTTAGAGTCTAAGATTATATATAAGTCTTAACAATTCTTATGCTTTTTAATATATTGCTCGTAGGCGCGAGAGTAGGTAGACTAGGCAATATTAGAAGACTATACGAAAATGTCTAGAAGCTATAAATTATACCTCTTAGTCGCGATAGTTAATATTAGTATTAGTATAACCGATATAATAAATAAGAGTAGACATCTAAATCTAGTTAGAAATACCTAGAACCTAAGAATCTAGTACTACTTACTACTACTACTACTACTACTACTACTACTACTACTACTATTATTATTATTGTTATTATTATTACTATTGCTGTTACTACTATTACTACTATTACTATTATTATTATTATAAAGAAGAGAGTTCGAAAAGGAGAGGCTTTAGAGTTTTATATTACGGTTATTATAATAGTAGTATATAATAATAGGGAGGTAAAGTAAAGCTTATAGAAGTAAAGATAGTTAAGTAAAGTAAAGATAATTGTAAATAGCTAGTTACCTAAGTATTTTACTCGGAATTAATAATTTATAATATTATCTTTACTTATTATAAAGTAAAGGTAATAGTAAGTAAATAAGTATTACTTAAATAAAAGAAGAAAGAACGCGTAGGTTCCGAGATTTCTATACTAGATAGCTAAAGTTACTAATACGTATATATAACGAAATTTTAATTTATTTATAAATATAAGAGAGGGAAAGCCGTAAATAACTATAAGCTTCCAAATTCTTTTCCTTAGAAAGCGCGAGAGGAGAAGGGGGGTATTATAATAGGTAAGGCTTAAAGTAGAGTATAGACGTTGTCGTACTTAGAATACTTAGCGTATACCGAGACTTTCTACTAGAAGACTAGCGTATCTATTTCTATCTCTCTTATTAAACTTATTAGATACCTACGAGATACTTCTATATATATATTACTTTCCTATAATATAGATAACGTTAAGTAATAGCTAACTAGCTTCTATTATAGCTAGTCCCTTTATTAACCTAATACTATTAGCTTTAGAGTTATTAATAGGTATAATCTAGTGCTTCTTCCCTCCTATTATAGGTAAGCTATAGAAGGTCTACCTAGCGTTGTCGCTAAGGGTTAGGATATAGAGTAGAGTAATAGGATCCTAGTAAGTAGTAATAGTATTTATAGTTAAGAAAAAGTAGCGTACTTTACCTAGAATAGACTTAATTATATAGATCTAGTCGATATAGACGAGCTAAGTATTATAGATATAGACAAAGTCGCTATAGTAAAGAGTAATATAGTACTTAAGAGTACTATCGCGTAGTTAGTTAAAAGTATATCTAATACTATATAAAGATAGTAATACTAACTTATAGGTCTTCGAATAATATCTACTTCTACTACCTAATAGTACGCTTTCTAAATGTACTAACATTTACTTTACTATAGTCTCTCCTAAAGGCCGCGGTTAGACTAGATTTAAGCTCTAGATCTATAGGTTTGTTACTAAAGATTAGTAAGCTAAGAGAGACAATAACCTTAGTTAATAATAGGCGCCTACGTACCTTTAGATCCTAGTATTAGTTATCCCTAATAATAGCGCTATATTCCTTAGTAGCTATTGTCTTATCTTTACTATTAAGTAGGGAATACTACATTATATTATATTTGGAACGAGGTAGAATATAGTTAAAAAGGCTAGGATAGGTACTTTTAATGTCCTTTACCTTTATAGTAACCTCTAGTTTAGCGTAGTTATATATACTTAGAAATATTATATAGGTAGTAATCTCTAGGCTTATCCGCTATAGAAGGTTACGCTTAGGGTTATAGTAGTTAGTATAGTAGATTATCTACTTAAACTAGCGGTACTAGTCCTCTCTAAAAAGGACATTATAGTTTGTTAGTAGGCTATACTCCTATATAATAAGCTCGTAGTATAGGCTAGTATAAATATTTAGACGCCTTGTATTAGCTATATACTACTATATATAGTATAAGGCTATTATTAAGGGACTAAGGTCCTACTCTTTAGCTATTAGTACTATATTAGTAGACTTAGGACGACTACTACTAGTAGTCGTACTTATACTACCTCTACTCTAAGATCTATAACTATAACTATCTTGTCCTCTATACCCTTAGCTATACCTATACCTACGAGTACCTTTAGCTATAATGTCTAGCTTAACTAATAGTTACTACGAGGAGGCTATAGAGCCTATACGACTACTAGCTACTATAGGCAATAAGGCTACTATAGCTCGATATAGTTATTAGAATGTCTAGCAACCTAAAGTAACCTTAGTTAGTAGATTAGAGTAGTTCTTAGAATCTAGCTTCGTCGCTATAAGCTTTATATTAGATACTACTATACAACTAAATATAAATATAACTAAATAGTAGGCTATAGGCTTAACGCTATTATTTTAGTAGGCTAATAAATCGCTAGACTACTTTATTTTAGCCTATATATATTCTAAAAATAGGGGGCGAATATACTTATTCTATAGCTAAATACAAAGGAGGATAGAGCCGATAATTAACTAGCGGCTATACTCTATAAGGATATCGTTACTAAGATATATAATAGGCGACTATAGGTAGCTCTAATCTAGTAGGAAGACAAAGGATTAAAGTACTTTAGTATATTTGTACTTTGCTTCCTTAGTAAAAATCGTACCTAAAAGTAGGCTATAGGCTAGCTTCGTAAGGCTACTAAACTTAGAGTACGTAGGGTTAGTAGGACAACTAAGTACTAGGTTAAGAGCTAGAGAGATATACTATAGGGTAGGTAGCTATAGTAATATACTTTTACCTTACTCTTTTATAAATCTCTTATAAGCTATATTACTACTACCTATCTAGTTTTTAATATGTCTCTAGAGCTAAACTATTTTATAATAATAGCAACCGTTATTAACGATGTCGAATTAGAGGTCGCTAAAGTCTTACTTAGGAGCTATATAGAATCGATATCTAAAATTAGTACGCTAGCTTATAACTCTAGTATTTTCTACTTACTATAGTATATTACTAGTATATATTATAGTACTAGTATATACTATAGTCTACTACTAGCTAGTAAGCTCTAGCTCTATACTAGCGTCGAGTACGCGTATTGCTAGTCTAATCGCTTTAATAATATCCTTAGTATTACTACTATAGGGACTAAGGGTTAGTAGTAAAATGTTAGTATAGTAGTTATACTCCTTTGCTATAAACGTACTATTAATAAGATAGAACCCTATTAAGCTACGATATATATTACAATATAGACTAAAGCTATTAATAAAGATAACTAGTAGAAGCGACAAGACTAGGAGATTCGTTTAAGTAAACTAATCGACAAGAGTTTAGTAGCTAAAATAAAGGATTTTAAGCTCTCTATAGATTAGATAATACTACTATATAGGACGAAAAATACCGTTACGATCTATAATATAGCGGATAAAGTACTAGTTACCTCCTTTAAGAACTAGAAGATTAGAAGGCTACGTACTACTTTAGAAGCCGTAGTATATTATAATTATAAACTATAGTAGGAGGATATCGCTTAGTAATACGAAGTCTACTTTATCTACTATAAGAAATAGCTTATTAATATAGACTACTAGCTATAACTCTATAGTATAGATATTAATTTAGCTAAGGCTATTTCTTGTATAGATTTACTAGATCTTTATAATAACGTTATTAAAGGCGCCATTACTCGTACGCTAGTCTCGCCTAATAGCGTATATATAGCTAAGATAAGGATAGCTATAAGCGTAGTAGTAGTTATAGTTATCTATATACTTATTATAACGGAAGTTAATAAAGTTAGAGGGGAAGATTAGACTACTAAGGTTACTAATAAACTCTATAGCTAGGAATGTTAGCTCTACTACCTTATATAAAGCTATCTTATAAGTCTTAGGGCTAGAAGTTATATTCTCTTAACCTACTATTAGTACTACTAGGTAATAGGCGAACTAGCTAGATATTATATAAATAGACGACTACTAGGTATTAGACTCCTAGAGCTCTACTAAAGTATCGACAAAGATACCGAAGCTAGTATATATCTTATTATAGACGTAGTCTACTAATAAGAATGTCTAGATTAAGTCTTCTAGGTTAAAGAAATATAGGTCTTCCTTAGCCTCGTCCTTTTTAGTAGTAGGGAGAGTAGGTAACTTAGCTAGGTTAAGTAGGATTACCTTACTACGTAGCTTAATTAATAGAAGTTCGCCCTTTATATAAGCTTTAAGTATATCTAGGGTATTTAGTAATAAAGAGATTAATATTATATTAAACTAGCTAATAATAGCGTAGAGGCTCTTATATTTAGCTCTTAAGATGCTAGTATCCTAAGCCTAAAAACCTAGTACTAGCTCTATATTACTTACTATAATGTCCTCGCTATTATAGATATAAGCTAGTACTACTAACTAATCTTTAGTAAAGCCTAGCGCCTTAATCTATAGGATCTCGGTAGTAGGCGGTAGGGCTATAGGTCCTAGCTAGACTTATAGTTAGGATTAGGGTTAAGGTTAGGGTTAGGGTTAAATCCTAACTATCTTAGCTATAGGCTAATTACTAGTCTCGGTTTTAGTATTGTCGCCTTCGCTAGTATCCTTGTCGATGTCTACTAGTATCTCTTTATCTTTATTAACTAGCTCCTAGACTTCCTAATAGTCTATAAGACCTTCGAGTTTGTTATCTAGAACCTCTTTATTTACTATTAGAGTATTAGAATAAATAAGCTAAAGAGTATTACTAAGCTCTTCTAGGTTAACTTCCTATAGTCTAGTTAGTATAACTAACTAAAGATTATAATAGAGATTAAACTTACCCTCGAAAGTACTAGCTACTCTAGAAGTCTAGTTATATCTTAGGGATCTAGTAATCTACTAGGTACGCCTATATTATTATTAGTTTACTAGCGCTTTATACCCTCCTTTAGCTTCGGACCTATTAGCTTTTATAAGGCGCACTCCTTTTTCGGAAGCTTTAGAGTACTACTAGTACTAGCCCCCTTACGCCTACTAGAGCCTATTATAGTAGGCTATCTTTGTATCCTTTAGCTAGTTTGCTATATTATGTCGACTTGCTATAGTAGGGTAAGACAAAAGGATATAACGTTAAAAGTAGTAGAAGCGAGTAGTACTAAATAGATAGGTTGTTAGTAGGTAAATTATTAATAGATAAGTTAGTAATATAAAAATACTAGTACGATTGTTAGAAGAGTTAATAGTATAGGTATTAAATAAGTTAATAGTATAAGTTTTAAAAGAGTTAGTAGTATAAGTATTTAGTTAAAATAGAAGGGGCGTTTACTAAAAAGCGAAGCGTATACTAACTATACTATAGGAAACCTACTACCGAGTTTCTTTTATTATTTACCTATAACTAAAACTTAGTTATACTATATCTAGAGACGTTATTTTTATCCTAATATATAAGCTCTACAATTTAAATTTACCTTATTATATAATACTAATATACGATATAGATACTAAATATAGACGCAATATAGATACTAAACCTTAATTATTTGTATTTACCTTATATAATACGGATTTATAATATGTAGACTCTATAATTAGTACTTACCTACATTTTATATTTATAATATAGAGGCTCTATAATTAGTACTTACCTACCTTATTAATTTACGATATAGAGGCTCTATAAATAATACTTACCTCTATTATAGATCTATAATATATAGACTTTATAATTAATACTTATCTATATTATAGATTTATAATACATAGGCTCTATAATTAGTAATTACCTATAGGCTCTATAGTTAGTACTTACCTATATTATAGATTTACGATATAGATATAGAGGCTCTACAATTAGTACTTACCTATAGGCTCTATAATTAGTACTTATCTATAGGTTCTATAATTAGTACTTATATATAGGCTCTATAATTAGTACCTACCTATATTATAGATTTATAATACAAAGGCTCTATAATTAGTATCTACTTATAATATATATTTGTAATACATATACTCTAAACTAGTATTTATAGTATAAGAAAGAATAACGACTCTATATATAGTAGCGTATTCCCGTTACTTCGCTACTATAATATTGTCGTCGCTTTACTATAGACCCTTGCTTATAAATAACCTACTTTAATAGTAACTACTATACTTTCGCAATAATAATTAATAATTAATAATTAATAATTAATAATTAATAATTAATAATTAATAATAATAATTAATAATTAATAATAACTATATATATAATAAGAATAATTGCTATAGTTTAGGGCTTTAAGCCAAGACAAAATCGCTATTATATTAAAAACCTTAGCTACTAACTATTAGAATTCCTAACTACTAGAATTCTTAAAGGCTATAATATATAAGTAGAGGCTCTAGTAGAAAACCTCGCTTAATAATACTTAAAGTATTAATTATATTACTATATATATATCTATAGATAGATTATAGTCTAATATATATATATATAGTATATAGGTCGCGTACACTATATAGCTTATGTCTATATAATATATTGTTAGCGCTCGTCTACTATAGCCCCTTCGTTAGTATCTATTAATATAGTATACTAGCACTAGTAGTAAAGCTAATACTTTACTATTAGGCTATATATATATTAGAAGTAGCGTCGATTACTCGAGACTAGCTAGAGAGGTCGGCGAGTATTCTATAATTAAGGCAAGCTTATAGTAATAGTACTATTATAGGAAAGCAATATATATATAGAAGTATCTCGTAGGTATCTAATAAGTTTAATAAGGGAGATAGAAATAGATACGCTAGTCTCCTAGTAGAAAGTCTTAGTACGCGCTAAGTATTCTAGGTATAATAATGTCTATATTCTACTTTAGGCCTTACCTATTATAATACCTCCCTCCTCCCCTCGCGCTCTTTAAGGAAAAGAATTTAGAAGCCTATAGTTGTTTATAGCTTTCCCTCTTTTATATTTATAAGTAAACTAAAATTTTATTATATATATATATTAGTAACTTTAGCTATTTAGTATAGAAATCTCGGAACCTATATATTCTTCCTTCTTTTACTTAAGTAACGCTTATTTACTTATTATTGCCTTTACTTTATAGTAAGTAAAGACGATGTTATAAATTACTAATTCCGAGTAAAATATTTAGGTAACTAGCTATCTGTAATTATCTTTACTTTACTTAGCTACCTTTACTTCTATAGGCTTTATTTTACCTCCCTATTATTATATACTACTATTATAATAACTATAATATAAAACTCTAAAGCCTCTCCTTTTCGAACTCTCTTCTTTATAATAATAATAATAGTAATAGTAGTAATAGTAGTAATAGTAATAGTAACAACAATAATAATAATAATAATAGTAGTAGTAGTAGTAGTAGTAGTAGTAGTAGTAGTAGTAGTAGTAGTAGTAAGTAGTACTAGATTCTTAGGTTCTAGGCATTTCTAACTAGATTTAAATATCTACTCTTATTTATTATATCGGTTATACTAATACTAGTATCGACTATCGCGACTAAAAGGTATAATTCTTAGCTTCTAGACATTTTCGTATAGTCTCCTAATATTGCCTAGTTTACCTACTCCTATACCTATAAGTAATACGCTAAAGAGTATAAGAATTACTAGGACCTATATATAATCCTAAACTCTAAGAGAAAAATGTCGCTAACTAAGGTAATCTTATACTAGCCTATATTACGTACTCTATATAGACTCGCTCCTACTAGTATAAGAAGTAAGAAATCTAGTCTTTAAGCATTTTTCCGCGGTCCTAGCTAACTAGTTTAGGGATAAGGCGTACGTAGACCTATATAAGGTCCTTAAGGCCTAGAAGGCCTTAAAGCCTACCTAGGCTACTAGCCTACTTTTTAAGTATATAGTATTTTAATATTCTAAGCATTTTCTCTCGCTAACTAATATATTTAGTAATATTGCTTATAAGGTAATAAACATAGTAATAAATATAGTAGCCTAATAAGGGTAGATATAAGTATATTCTTCTAATTCTAAGTATTTTTCCTTGCTAATTAAGCTTTTCTAGTATTAGCGGTATTCCCTCTACTTTAATATTAGGGGCTCGTTATAGTAACTAGGTAGTTTTTATACTAATTTTAGTCTTTAGAGGTTTTATAGCTAAGTTTATATAGATAGTTCTTTAATAATACTTTTAGTATTTTCTTTATTTTTAAAAATTTTTTTTTTATTAATATTTAAATCTAATATATAACCCTCGCTTTATTAATATTTTTCTCTTAACTACTCTCTTCTACTTGTCTAAAGGTCTATTATACTTCTCTACCCTCCTATATATTTTTTCGAATTTATTTAAGGCTTTATTATTAACTAGGTTTTTAAGAGATTCCTAAATCTTCTTATAGTATTTAGCCTATTTTACTAGGACTTCGTATTTCTTTCCTTAACCTCTTTTTTTCTATTACGCTTTCTCGATCCTTTCTACCTTCTATTTTAGGTAAGATTCTATAAATATTAGGTCTAATTAATTATTGTTAGAAGTCTATCTAGGTAATAGGTCTATAGCTACTAGTTAGAAGAGGTCGGTATAGAATACTAGATAGATATTATTTAGTATACCTTCTAATCTTATAAAAGCTAGTAATAATACCTTAGTTATAGTATATTTTCCGTATTTTATATTAAGATTCCTTTTTAGCTATTTAGTATTATAATTTCTAAAGTCTAGCTATACTTTATTACTAATATAATATATTAGTATTAGGTGCCTCGTATAGTTAGCGGACTCCTCCTATTTCTATATAGTAGTAGTTATACTAGTCTAATATAGGCTCGAGATTTTGTTAATCTTCTTAGTAAAGCTTTTAGCTCTTTAAATAGCGGAGAGCTTACTATTTTCGCTTAGTTCTAGATATAATACTATAGTAGAGGGTATTTTATACCTATAAGTAGCGAAGAAAGGGCTTATACTAATCCCTATATAATATTGTCCGTTTAGAGCTAACTTAGCGGTAGAGAGCTACTTTTTCTAGTTATTCTATTTATAATTAATATAGTAGTAGAGGTAGGCTTATACCTCTTAGTTTAACCTTTTAGGTCTTCTATCTATTTATAGGTAGTATATAGAACTTAGTCTCTAGTTTACGCTAAGTAGTCTATAGAGCTCCTTCTAGAAAGTACTAGTCTAGTTCGTCCCTCTATTACTAGTAATAGCCCTTAGGAGTCTATAGTATTTTACCTAGTAGTCTATAAATTTTATAGTATATTCCTTAGCTTTTATACTAGATATTAGCTCGAGGACTACCTACTTTAATAGATAGTCTTTAATTACCTATAAATAATAATTACCTTTAGAATTCGGTAGGTCTATTATAAAGTCTATAAAGATCTCCTAAAAGAAACGGTTAGGAACTAGGAGTAGCTTTAGGAGCCTGTACTTATATTCCCTCTATACCTTATTTCTCCTATAGTAACTATAATTCCTTAGAAACTAGTAGACCTAGCGAGACTATAGAGGCTAATAGAAGTCTCGACCTACTATAATAGTTATAGTATCCTATTTAAGATAGCTATAGACCGACAAATTATATATAGACTAAATAATATAAGTCTTTAGGGTATTAGTTTATAGTATAATAGTATCTAGGTCTTTATATTTAGACTCCGTCGATACTAGGGCTCCTAGTACCTATAGTTTTCTATAATAACGTAGGTTTCTCCTTTAGTTAATTATATAGTCTCCTACTTAAATTTTAACCTTAATTTCTAATAGTAAAGTATAGAGTCCTATAGTTATAGCCTAGTATACGAGTTAATATAGAGTGTCCTTCTCCTTAGTTTCCTTCTATAATTAATTTATACTTTCGTTTTAAAAAGGACTAGTACTCTCTATAGTAGAAACTCTAGAATCCTACTCTTCTATTAACTCTACTTCTATAGTAAGGATTAGTAGTCTAGAGTCGCTTACGTTATCTTCTACTAGCCCTAGCTAATTCTTTACGCTCTCTAATTCTAAAAAATATCGGAATTATAAGGCCTTATTACTCTCTTCTAATATATCCTACTCTCTTCTTAATAAGGCATCTAGAACGATTACTTCGGCCTTTAAATAATACGTTAGTAAGAATTAGTAGTTTAATAAGGTCTCGTACTACTAAATCTATCTCTTAGAGAGGTGTCTCTTAGTTATAAAGTACTCTAGGTTCTTATAGTCTATCTAAATAGTAAAGGGGCTATATACTTTTAGCTTAGGTACCTAAAATTTAATATTTAATATAATCGCGAGTATCTCCTTATTATAGATATTATAATTAATTTTAGCCTTGTTTAATTTTCGTAAGAAGAAGCCTATTAGACGTTAGACTCTATCCTTTTCTTAGATAAGAGTACTACCTAAGGCGAATCTACTATAGTCTGTCTCTAAAAAGGTTAGAAGAGTCGGATCTTAATAAGAAAGTACTAAAGCGCTATAGTACTTAGTTTTTAACTTCTAAAATACGCGGTCCTTATCTTTTCTCTAGAAGAATAGGGTCCCTTTTCTAGTTAATGCCGTAAGAGGTACTACTATCTTTAAGTAGTTAGGTATAAATATTTAGTAGTAGTTTATAAACCTAAGGAATTAGTAAACCTCTTTTTAGGTAGTAGGTCCCTTCTAATTTTATATAGCGTCTACCTTTTCTATATTAGGGCCTACTCTACTACTATTAGCGTAGATAATATACCTAAAATATTTAATCTCCTTATATACGAACTCGCTCTTAATAGGGTCTAGATAGAGGCTACTATTAAAAAGTTTTTAGAGTACGGTTTATACCTTCTAGAAGTAATCCTCCTATATTCTATAGGAGTAGATTACTACGTTATTAATATAGGCTAAGGCATAAACATCTAGCTAGTCCTAAAGTAGAGTATTAATATACTATTAAAAAGTTATTAGGGCCTTAAATAAACTAAATAGTATTACTAACTATTTAAAGGATCTAAATTAGGTCTAAAAGGCTATTTTATACTTATGCCCTAGGGACATTTAAATCTAGTAGAAGGCTAATATAATGTCTACCTTAGTTAACTAGTTAGCCTCTATAAGATTTCGTAAGGTCTCTAGAATAAGAGGTAGAGGGTACCTATTATGTTTAGTAATAGTATTTAGCGCTCGAAAATTATAATAGAACCTTAACCTACCTCCTAGTTTTCTAACAAAAAGTACTAGAGACGTAGCTTCTAATTTTACTAGCTAAATATAACTATTCGCTAAGAGCTTGTCTAGCGACTTATAGAGTACTAGTAATTCCTCCTTAAATATACTATATAATAGGCCCTAGGGTAGGGGAGGTAGGGATCTATTTAGATTCTCTTAGATTTCGATCTTATAATTAATTCCCTTTTTATAAGGAGCTAGTTTCTTAGCTTCCCGACAATTAAATAGTAGAGCTAGGTCTCGTACCTTAGGTAGAAGGCTCTATTATAGGGCTTCTATCGTAGGGTACTCCTTCTTCTTAAGAGCCTTCTAAATATCCTTTAATACTATTATAGCGACTATCGAAAAGTCTCTAGAGTCCTTATATTTATAGTAGTTATATCCTTCTTAGACCTATTTGTTCGCTCTACTATAATAGAACTAATACTTTTTAGGTATAGTCCTAATCTTATTATATACTTTCTATAGGTTCCCTAATATTACTAGGAACAATAGGTTTAGTATAATATATATATATACTTCCTATTAAAATCCTAAAATTTCTATATAGAAAGCGACTACTCCTTCGATATATAATTTTTATATAGCCTTCGACATACCTTTTACTTTATAGGTTTCCTAGCTAATTATACTAAGTCTAAGTCCTTTAGCTAGATCTCCGTTAATTATAATATAGTATTAGTAGTCTTTGTTAATAAGAGCGGAAGTTTAGACATTTGTATTTAGAAGTATATTAGTATATACTAAATTCCCGTTTATTCCTTTCTAGACTGCCTTCTACTTCTCTACTAGCCTCTTCTCTACCCTTAACTCCTAATTACGAGTAGGAGTTACTCTTTTTCTAATTAGTCTTTAGCCTCTAAGCTTTCCTTATTAGTCTTTAGTATAGGTTAAGCTATAACTACGTTAATAGTAGTAGGCTTTAATATTAGAATATATAGACATTCGTAAATATAGTAGCTAGACCCTTTATAGTAGAAATAGAGCTTATTCTCTTAGCGCCTTTCTCTCTTAGCGTTATTAATCTACTTTACGTATTATTTACTTCTTTCGTTACGCGCTCTATAATTTCTATTTCGCCCTCTAGTAGGTTAAGTTAGGGCTATAATTATATCCCTATTAGTATTAATCTAGGTAATAGTAGATATACCTAGGGTTCGTATAGTAACTATCGTTTTTGTTATAGAGTCCTAGTATTTCTTAGCCTATTTCTTATAGGCTATCTTAAACTAGTCGGTCGCCTCTAGGTTTATTATAATATACTCTACTTCCTTCGAGAAATAGTAGTAGTTATTAGTCTTTAGTATAAATGCTATATATATCTTCGTAAGGTTCGAAAAGGTATTACGTAAGTACCTAATCTTTATAGCGTCTAAGAAGCTCTCTCTATTAGTACTAAGTAAGAGCCTATCGAATTCTAGCTAGTACTCGTGCTATAGTTATTCTATAGTATATCTAAGATTTATAAGCTATTCGAGTACCTTTACTTGTTTGTTACTATCTATAAAAATATCTTTAAATTACGTAAAGAAAGCTTTAGAGTCCTTACCTTTTATTATATATCCCTTCTCCTAGAAATACTATATATAGGCTCGTTCTCGTACTAGAAGAGTATTATAGATAGTATCTTAGTAGTAATCGACTAAGAGCGTAGGTTTTAGGCTAGACCTTATTCTATATAAGCTTTTAAGATATACTAGATAGTTGTAGAAGGTTTTAGCTCTCCTATCCTATTTTAGTAGTTTCTATTCTCTTAATCCTAATAGTTCTATATTAGACTTAGACTAGAAACTTATAGAGAGTATATCCGCTATTTTAACTATTAGGGCTTAAATAGAGGCTCCCTTACCTTTAAGGTAGGATCCCTCTCGCGATTATATATTCTCTATTAATTCTCGCGCGGTCTAAGTATATACTAACTTAGCTTCTAGTCTCTCTTATCTATAATATAACTATTAGATAAACCCCTATAGTTTAGCTATTATAGCCTTGTGCGGTAACGTAGTATTCTCTAAGAAGGATAACCTAGATTCTAATATAAACCTATTGTTAAGTAGATCTAGGTTTATAGTAATTAAACTTAATATTATAAGAAAGTAATATATATATAGAAGTATCTCGTAGGTATCTAATAAGTTTAATAAGGGAGATAGAAATAGATACGCTAGTCTCCTAGTAGAAAGTCTTAGTATACGCTAAGTATTCTAGGTATAGTAATATCTATACTCTACTTTAGGCCTTACCTATTATAATCTAGGATATAACTTTCCTTTAAGGTATATATACCTAACATATATAGATAGATAGTAAAGTATAATATTAATAGCTAAATAGTAGGTAGTAGGTTACTATAGTAACTATAGGTAGATCTTCTATTAGTAGGCATTTATAGTAGTATTATATTAAGGTAGAAAGTATAATAAGGGAGGAATAGTATTAATAGCGGTTAAAGCAATAAAGTATACTATATAGTATATAGTACTATACTAGTATATAGCGCTATAGAACTAGTAGTAAACCTAGCCCCCCCCCCCCCCCCCCCCCCCCCCCCCCCCCCCTCCCCCCCCCCCCCCCCCTCCTCCCCTCTATATATAACCTAAAAGCTATAGGAGAGGATATATAGATAGGAAAAAAAGACGCTCTAAAGACAATCTATAGATAGTCCTTTTTATAAAAGATGTACTATAATAAAGTTGTACTTTAATAAAGGATAGTCTTCTTAAAAAGGCGCTCTACCTAGGAGGTCTATCTTAAACATATAGACTATCTATAAAGTATAACGTCTTTCTTATAAAGTACTAGCTTTCTTAAAGGACACCTTAATACTATAACGCTTAAGAGATAGTTATAGTAAAAACACGTTTTTAACAGATTTATTAATCGTCTATAGGACCCCCGGATTCCGTTAATGTAATTTCCACACCCGCTGACTTATCTACATAGTACCGTTGTTATGATGACGATGACGAGGGGAAGGCGGATGAGGGAGCAGAAGGGAAAGAATAGACGGGTCACAATAAAAACAACGCGTCCATCTTAGGGTTCCTCATTATTATCTCATGCAGAACAAACTACGAAAGGGAAGCAAGGACTCATTTTCCCCCGGCTTTTCTTTTTGGGCGGTCGTTATCAAGTACGGGTTGCATGGGTACAGTATGTACTCTGTACGGCAGAGGGAGCAGATCCCTGTCGGCATGGCGCTTATTAGTCCCCGTTACGCCAGCTCTCTCGGCTGTAGAGCCGAGCCAAACAATGGAATGGAGCTGTACACCTAGGCTGTCTTGGGTATAGCTCGCATCGTGTCCAACCACAGACAGCCACTGCCACAGACGGAGACTGACCTTCTTTCGTGGAGGGTGAGAGAGGAGACGACGGTTGAGGAAATGATGATGATCGGCGGCAATCGCCCTGTGTTAACATCTCGATTGGAATGTTTTGGGCGATTAAAACAGGAGAAGCAGCAGGCCGTAGGAGGTACCTCTACTAGGTCGAGGACATGGCCAGTCGTTCGCCAGAGCTCGGATAGGCCATCGCGATGTGACGCCAGTTGCGCGACTTTGACTGGGCGGAAGGGAGTGCAGTGGACGGGAGAGGCTGATCCTATGCACCCAGGGCCAAAGTATCCACGCCGTTTAAGCGGGTCTCGCCCATGTCTACTATGTACATAGTGGTGTCTCATTGGGTGATGCCTCCTCATTAGCAGCAGCTCCCGGGGTCCGACCCGCTCTAGACGGCGGGTTGGCGGGCGGGTGAGCTGCGTAAGTGCCCGGGCGGGCTGTGTGGCTCCAACACCTCGATCTCCAAGTTGGGGAGGGCGAGCTGCTGTGTGGGGATGGATGCGCTTGATGGGTGGTGGATGTGGACGTGGACGTGGATGGGTGGTTGCGCATCTATCCATCCCATTCCTCACCACTGTCCTACCTCGCAATCTACTCGACTTCCCTCTTTCCTACATGATCATGCTGATACGTTGAGGTTCCTGTCTCATGATTGTATCGTCTCCTTTCTGATTGAACCCATTAAACCTGCTACAATCCACAGCTGAATGTGAAACCCCGATCCGTCTGCGAGCCTTATCGGACGGCCGCCGCATTCCACCACTATCAGCTCTGAAACGGCACCACAACATTGAACAAGACGATCGATTCGATTCGTCCAACCACTTCAGCGATCAAGTCCCATTGACTCCTCTTCTTACCACGGTGTGCGTTGTTGAGCAACCACCACAACCTCAACATCAACCGCGACATCGACATCCGATGTAATGGCAGCCCAAGTGTGCGCCAGACCAGCTCCCGTACCCCACCAACCCGCATCCACCACTTCCTCCCAACTCTCCATCAACACCTCGCAAGCCGGTTCCCCCAAAGCCGTCCCGCACAAGCACATTCCCTACTGCTCGCCCGGTCCGCGTCCCGCCTCGCATCAACTCGACACCCCACCCACATCCCCGCCTGAGTCTAGTCAGCTCGTCGAGACCACCTCCCTGCTCTACCCACCCAGCGGCTTTGACAAGATCACCAATGAACCTCCCATATACTCCATCTCGGCCGAGAAGCTGTCGCAAGCAATCGACCACCTAGCCACCCAGCCCTTACCCGCCGCCGAGCAAGTCTTCCCATGGCTCCACGGCTTACACCCGGAGAACCAACTGCAACTGGCCTTCTTCACCGCCCGCAAGAAGTCCCTCCGCCGCACGCCCAAATGCCTCCGCGGCCTGACCATCGTCAAAGCCGGCGGCGACCTCTCCCACAGCCGCTTGAAAGGCGCCATCGCCCCAGACGAGATCCTCTGTCCCGCGAAGCCGGGTCGGGACCGGAAGAGCGAAGAAGGCGATTTCCTCGAGGTCGACCCCAAGGATGGCTTCAGCGTGCGTAACTTCCATATCCAGACGTGTAAGATGGCTACGGTCAGCGATCTCGTCGTGTATCGCGATTATCAGACGTCGCAGGAGGAGGCGGAGCGGTTGGCGAGACGGCTCGCTCGGGCTCAGGCTGCTTGGCAGAGGAAGACGGACGGGTCGGCGTTTGGGGGCAGAATGTTTAACACTTTTATCGTTTCGGGTGCGTCGTGACGAATTCATCTAATAAGGAAACGTGATGACGGCTCTTGCTGACTTAATTCGACCCCCAGATGAATATCTCAAAATCGAAGCCGTGTACCCGGAACTCATCGCCCTGGACTCCGATGGCTGCATGACCCACTCCGCCCTCGACTTCTTCCACGCCGAGCGCGTCGAGATGTGCTCCATGACAGCCGCGACGGAAATCTCGCCCAACGTCTGGCTAGGTCCGACGCCGGACCCGAGCGTGGACCTCCAAACCAGCGCCCTCCCTTCCTCTTCTTCCCCTTCACCAAAACACCCTCCCCCCAACTTCGACATCATGATCGAAGCGAGCGATATCGCACAGATCCCCGAACCCAAGGCCTTCAAACTCCTCGACGACCTCCTCCAGCGCAAGGCCAACGCCGAATTAGCCGAGAATGCTATCCCGCAGTTGGAGTTCCCCGGTTCGGGTGCCATCTTGCCCCCGACTTGGTCCCAGGCGGAAGTCGACGGTTTGCTCGCCACGTGTCAGTGGATTTACCGGCAGGCGCATACGCCGCCGCTTCCGTCTTCGTCGTCGTCTTCGTCGCCGGTTTCGAAACGGCGGGATAGTAAGCTCTCACTCAGCAGCAGCACCGGCGGCGCAGCCGACGCCAACGTAGCCGACGACCTGGACGAGGACGGGGATATCCCCATGTCCTCTTCCCCCTCTTCCTCTTCCCCTTCTTCCCAACAAGGCCACCGCATCCTCATCCACTGCACCGACGGCTACACCGAGTCCTCGCTCCTCGCACTGGCTTACTACATCTTCGCCGAGTACGTCCCCGTGCACACCGCCTGGGTCGCACTCCATCGCGATCTGGGGAGGAATTTCTTCGCCTACGCCACGGATGTCGCGCTCCTGAGGGCGATTCAACCCCGTCTCTTACAGTCGTCTCCGAAACATGTCTCGGAGCTTGCTGGTGGTATGTCGATGTTATGTCCCCCATCACCGGAATGGTTGGAGAAGATGGATGGCAGTTTGCCGTCGAGGATTCTGGGACATTTGTACCTCGGGAATCTGGGGCATGCGAATAATGTGGGACTGTTGAGGGAGTTGGGGATTGGGAGGGTGTTGAGTGTGGGCGAGCCCGTGGGGTGGGGGTGTGATGAGGGGGAGGGGGAGGGAGAGGAGGGAAGGGAGGGGGGCAAGGGGTTTGAGGAGGGGAATGGGAAGGGTTGGAAGAAGGAGGATTGGATGTTTGTCGATCAGACGCAGGATAATGGGGTGGATCCGTTGATGGGGCAGTTTGGGGGGTGTTTGGAGTTTATTGGTATGTTTTTCCTTCTTATTTTTATACACCCCTTTCCTTGCCTTTTTTTTTTCTTTTTTTCTGTTTTTGTTGAGGGGTACATCTGTCTGTTTGGCTACCCTTACCCTCCCCCTCCACTATTTTTATCCCTCTCTGATTCCTTTTTTGGAGGCTATGGCTGTTCCTCGCCCCCCCCCCCCCCCCCCCCCCCCCCCCCCCCCCTCTTTCTTTTAAAAAAAAAAATCCTTTTTTCGCCTCAGCCTCCTCCTTTCCTCTACGACGACATTGTTTAAACCACCTTGCTCCACCCTGTCCACCTACCCGCTTCCCCCCCCTACCCGACCCTCACCCTCCTCCCTTTGCCACCTCGTCTAGACCCCTCCACTAATCCCCCTCGCCGTCCCCCCTTCCCTTCCCTTCACCAATCCCCCACCCAAACTAACGCTCCTCTTCCTCCTCACAAAACAGAACAAGGCCGTCGCAAAGGCACGAGCACCCTAGTCCATTGCCGCGTCGGCGTCTCCCGGTCCGCGACTATCTGCATCGCGCACGTCATGCAGACGCTCAACCTCTCCTTCCCGAAGGCATATTGTTTCGTCCGCGCGAGGAGATTGAATGTCATTATCCAGCCGCATTTGCGATTCGTGTGGGAGTTGATGAAGTGGGAGGAGGTGTTGCAGCAACAACGAAGGGGGAAGAGGGAAGGGGAGGGACAGCTGCGGGGACAGGGAGAAGGACAGGGGCAGGCAGAGGGGGATGATGGAAGGGCGGGGTTGGGAGGAAGGAGCGTCAAGAGGGAAATGGATTGGTCGAGCGTGTGTCGTGAGATTGCCGCGATGAATCGGCCTTATTCCCGGCAGTAGGGGATATGAGGGGATATGCATGGGTGGAGGGGAAGGCGCGCCTGACCCTCTCTCTCTCCCTTTCTTTCCACCAAAAATCCCTCTCCCTCCCTCCCGGCTGGCCCCCTCGAGATTCGGGTCCTCGATTCGGTTTCGATCCTTGGGTCTTTATTGTTGGGGGGGGAAGGGGGGCACGGGGGGCGGGGGTGATGGATTATGCTTCTACGGGCCAACCTTTTGATGGGTTTATTTTTTCTTTCTAGTGATAGGGGATTTGGGTGGAGCGCGACGGCCCCAAAAGGGGGGACGTATGGAAAAACTGGAAATTCGTGAAACGATGAAAACGGGAAAACGGGAAAAATGAATGATAGGGATTTTTTTTTCAGGTTCCCCCCATAGGTAGCACAGGTGTGCGTATGGGTGATGGGAGGGGGGAGGGGGAACGGAGATCCCAATTCGATCGGATTTGGTTTATGGGCGAGGGGGACAGTTTGGCGTCTTTATTTTTTGCTCTCCTCTTTTCTTTTTTTTTTCTTCAACTTGGGTTGGGTCTGGAGCGAGTTGATCTCTCTTCTTCTCCCGCCGGAAACATAGTTTTGTATGTACACTTTTTATATTTTTATTTTCTATTCATGGATCCCCTTTTCTTTCCTCTTTCTCTCTTTTGGCTTCTTTCTCTTTCCACTTCCCCCCCCCCCCCCCCCCCCCCCCCCCCCCCCTCCCCTCCCCTCCTCTTCCGCAGTAACCCATTTGTGGGATCTCTCTTTTAAGTATCGAGCCAATACTTACTTACTTGCTTGCCGGTTCGATGCGTCGGTTGGGGGCGAAATGAAGGAAATCTCTCTAACCCTGAAGCTTCCTTTTTTTTAATTTGACATATTAGAAGGGGAAAAACTTCCCCCTCGCTGTCCACACAATCTCTCTCTCTCTCTCTCTCTCGTTCTGTTGGAACCTTTGCTCTCGGGATCTTGAGGCTTGATGGGACAAGTAAGGAGCGATTGCCTCCTCTACACCGGGATCCTCGCCATGGAGCAGAGGACTGGAGATTTGTATTGGTAAGGTTTGGGATGTTGATTACAAGAAAGAGCCTTTTGGGAGTGCGGGAAGGGAGGATGGTGGGGCAGGAAAGGAGGGGGTGGCGCGCTTCGACAAAAAAAGTGGCCGTTCTACAATGGGAAAACCTAATTTCGTTTTGGAGCGCTACACAAGGAGAGGAGAGAGAGCCAAAGGGAGGCGAAGGCGAAACGAAACTCCTAGATGAAGTAGTCGGGAGAAGGAGAAAAGGAAAAAAAAAAAAAAAAAAAGAGGGTCGGAAAATGTATACGTCCAAATCCGCACGAGTGCATTTGCCAGAAGTCAGGACAGGAGGAAGGAAACATATGTACATGAGGCTTGCGTGAGAGAGTTAAGAAGATTCGGCTTAAGATCATGTGAAAGAAGAAGCCCATCTATGGCTTTGATTTGCAGATTTAAAAATAAATGGAAACAGGACCCCCTTCCATCTAGACAAACGACCTTCCTGTGTCGCAACAAAAGTTTGTTGCCCCGCAACTCGTTCTAAGAATCGCCCATATATCCGTTAGTTTCACCACCACCGCCAGCGATACCCAACCGCTCCTCCTCCTTCTTCTGGCGCGCAGCCTCGGTCTCCTTACGCAGGGCCTCGAGGTTCCAGGCGCCGTCGTTGTCGTCGTCCTCCTCGTCCGAGGAAGCCTCCCAGTCGCCTTGCTCGAACATGGCGCGGCCCGTGGCGTCCTTCATCTTCTTGGCCTCGTCCTCGGCCGCGCGCTTGTCCTGCCGCTTCTTCTTCCACTCGGCGAAGCTCTCGGCCGTGACGGGCGTCAGGTTCCCCTGCAGCTTGAACCGCTCGCTTTCGAGGAAGTCTTCCAGGGTCAGCGTCGCGAGCGGGGATTTGTCCATCATCGCTTTCTCCGCTGCGCGCTGTTCTTTCGTCTTCAGCACGAACCCGGGGGGTAGGGAGTGCTTGTACATGCACTTGTCGCCGCCGTTGGGACACGTCCAGAACCAGCCGTACTTCTGGTTCTCGACCGCCTCGATGAAGAACTTGCACACTTTATCCGTGGTGGTCTTGGGGTTGCCGTGCTTGGACATGACCACGCTCCGCAGCTTCTCCTCGTCCCAGTCCGCCATGTCGTCCTTCTTCTTCTTCTCCTGCTCCTCCTCCTTCTCCGTCTCGCGCGTGTCGGTGTACAGCGACTTCTTCTCGCCCTTGCGCTCCACGTTCAGGTCGTGCGAGAACTTGCATTTCTTGCCCTTCTCGCACGCCCCCTTCTTGTAGAACTGGCAGAGGATGGTCTTGGGGTCGACGCCAAACGGTACCTTCTGCGTCTGGGTCGGCTTGAAGAGCTCGGCGGCTTCCTTACGGGCCTGCTCTGCCGCCGCCTTCTCCTTCTCTCGCGCCGCCTTTTCGGCCTCCTTGCGCTTCTGGTCTGGCGTGCCGCTGCCTGCCTGGGATGAGTTGATCTGTCGGATCTGCTTCTGGGCTGCACCGCCTTTCTTGTTCTTCATGCCAAACGTCTTGTCCTCGGTCGTCGGCTTCGCCTTCTTCGGCTCCTTCTGGGACTTGTCGTTCTTTTTGGGAGGCATGATGGGCTGTTTCTAGGTTCGTAGACCTTTGCAAATACTGTTCGCGTTTCGTGCGGCTTCGTTGCCTTTGGGACTTCTGTAGAGGTAGTGGGGTGGTTCTTTTTACTTTTTCTTTTTACTGGTTTCCTTTCGGGTAATCAGAGATCAGGTGATGGGAAGCTCTCCATATGCGACTCGTTCAGTGAAGAAGAGTCCCACACGGCGAATTGATGAGGCTTGGGGGATGGTTCCAATTTGGGGGGGGGGGGGGGGGGGGGGGGGGGGGGGGGACAGGCAAACGTCAAGTTCGAATCAAAACCTCGCGGACGAAGTTGGAGAGATATGACGGCAGCGGGGGAATCGGTGGCGCTTGGCAACCTCAGCCCTCTCGGCCCACGTTTGCCGAATCGTCCGCGGTCACAGCCGGGGTTCCGTCGGGAGCTATTCCCGTCTGGGGAACGAACATCTGGCCGACGACGAACGCATTGGATCGCATGTGATGGTCCAACGTCTGATGCGAGAGTGAGTAGTCACATTTCTAATAAATAACCTTTGATTTAAAAAAGAGTAGGTCCATGATCTCCCTATCCATCTTGGGACGATTCATGTAACCCAAGCTAATCCATCATCCTCAGCCCGGCTACGCAACATACCTCCCATCACCAAGAGAGACACGCAATCCACTCGACCTTCCCAACCCACCACCCGTCCATCACCATGATCTCCGACGCCTCCCTCTACTCCCTCGCCATTTTTCTCGGGAGCGCTTCGATGCTGATGATCGTCCTGTACCACTTCCTGGAAATCAACGCCCAGGACCCCAAGGAACCCTTGACGAGCGAGCGGAAAGCCGATGCCCTGCCGGCGAAGGCGCGGTAAAGATGTCTCATATCGGATTTATGGAGGGCTTTGAGCATGAAGGAGGGGAAGGAGGCTTGCAATGGGAATGGGAGGGAAGGAGAGGGTTGGATACTGAGGGAGCGACGGAGATGTAAGTGCGAGTTGGTGATGACTGCAGCAAACAAGATCGAGAGAAGTGGCTTGTAAGCGATATGCTGCGACGATATACCCATTTGTCAAAACAACGACGGAGGAACTAGCCGATGTATCATTTAAAAAAGAGCTAGCCGTGGACAGACAGGCCAATGGCCATTAGGCCTAGAGAAGTTCGGACCCCATTATATTGCAGGACCGGGCGGACAAGTTTCCTCGAAACTGTGTGACACGATGAGATGGATGCAAGCCAAATCTGTCCCATTTCCCGTCGAAGCCGTAATATCTCTCCTACCTACTCCTGCATCTTGTCATCGTCGTCAGCACCGTCATCGTCCCCGTTCTTGTTATCATCATTTGCATCATCATTTGCATCATCATCATCGCCATAATTCGGCGGCCCTTCCCCTTCACTTTCCACTTCATCCTCAAAATCCTCGTCGTCAAGGAACCCCTTGCGACGTTTGCTGTTCGCCATCCTGACTCCCGTCCGATCCATACTAGGCCCCACGGCGACCTTCTGCTGCTCGAGCTCTTCAAGCTCCGCGGCGGCCTTGCGTTCGTCCTTAGTCAGAGGCTGCTGGCTTGGTTCGCCGGGCCTTCGGAGCGCGGCAGGCGTGGCCGATGCAGAAGCTTGGTGACGCTCCGAGTTGGGCGTGATGATAGGGGTCACGGATCGGCCTTGAGCGTCGGACAGATAGGCTTCAGAGTCGGTGGCGTTGTGGTCTAGAGACGAGGAGAGGAGTCTGTCAGCCAGTTCATTTTCTATCAGCAGATAGTCTTACGGTGTTGGAGGACTGAATGGAAGTAATTATGACTTACCAGATATTCCGCCCCGTGGTCCGTCACCCTGCTTCCACGCTATGGGCTGCAAGTGCTGCCTGTCGAAATGCTTGGTCCACACGGTCACGTCTGCTAGCGGTAGCACATTGCAGTCACTCCATAAGCACTCGAACTTGCGGTTCGCGTTAGGCTTCCCGTGAAGCTTGATGACATGCTTTTTCAGTGTCTCGAGATTGTGCAGTTCAGCATGGCAGTCTTTCCACATGCACTTGAACACCTGGTACTTGGGCTCGACGACAGGGGCTGGCTGTTGGCTCTGACGAGGTCGGCTGGGTCCGCTCGGGTGACTATTGGCGCCGGTCGCTGGAGCAAGGCCTTGTGCTTCGCGGGAGTGGATTGCTTTACGCCAACCGACCGGCCGACCTTTCTTCTTGACAGGATTGCCGCTGTCGTCCATTGCACGAAAAGCTGCATAACCGGTAGCGCCGCTGCCTCCTGGAGTAGAAGAGCCAGCAGGAGCACTGCGAGCCGCTGGAGCAGAATTGGGATGTCTGCCTCCGGTCGCTTGACGATTCGCTGTGTTCGCACGGAAACTGTCGAGACTCCCGGCTGCGGTGCTGTACTTTGGTGGCCTGCCGCGTCTCTTAGGGGCCTTGGCCCCGATCGGATCAGGAATTGCTGCGCGACTGGCCGTGCCATCGCCATTGTCGAAACTTACAAGGCCACCGGGGTTTAAAGCAGGAACGCCATCGTCCTCGTCGTCCGCGTCAGCAGCCAAATCTTCATCCCTGGCCGGGATAGGCACGGGCTTCTTTGACTCCGCCTTTTCACCGGGCAATGTAGGATCAATAATTTCCCATTTGATGGTGCTAAGATCGCTTCTGTCGCCCCTACCAGCCTCGCTCTCGTAGCCGCCGCCATGCGTACTCAACAGCTTTTGCATGGAGTAGAGATGCGCATTGAGTGATCTCATGTCAGGGTGACGACCCGTAGCAAGTAATACATCACGTGCGATGGTACGGCTGTCATAATTGTTCTTCCTCGCGACTCGATCCCGCATGATCGGCTCGACAAGCATCTTGCCCTTGATACGCTCATTTTGCTGAGACTCCAACGAGGGACCTTTGCGCTTGGACGGCCCCGGAGCCGGCGCAGGCTGTTGAGTCGAAGAGGGTCTGGGAGGTACCATCTGCGCAGGCGGCGCCCGTGGAGCCATTGGCCCAAAGCCGTATACTACAGGTGGAGGCGGTCCTTCAGAAGGGCGGTAGAAGTTGAACGGAGTGGAAGGCGGTCTAAAGTTGGTGTGACCGGGAGGAGGCGGGGCAGGGTACGTCTGCTGTGCATTGAAACCGTTCATCTGCCCGTGAGAGGTTTGCAGCACCTTTTTGGGCGGGCCGTCGTCTTCATCAGAATCCTGAGCCGTCAGATCGACTAGATCGCCAAAGGTTTTACGTGCTGCTTCCTCTTTATTCGACGGTGGCTTTCGTGGAGCCTCTGGCTTGATTTCTGGCTTCTGCTCCGGTACCTGAGACTGCGAAGGAGGCACACTGCCGGCGTTTGAGCGCCTGTTTGGCGGTCCGTTGGCGAAATGTGGATTTGCCCAGGAAGGAGGCTGCGAAACAGGCTGGACAGGCCCACCTCGTAGCTGCGGATCCAAGGCATTGCTCATGTTGTTGACCTCGCGCGCGGTATCAGCTAGGGGCTTGAAGCTTGGCGTCTCGTACGCGACAGGTCCTTGCTGGTGGGGTTTTGGCTCATATTGGCTTTTGGACGGCCTTCCTCGCTTCTTTGTTGATCCTTCTTTTGTCTCGCTTCCTTGGACAGTCGAGTCCTGTTCTTGTTGCGTTGGCCGTGTAGTCTGTGACGCGGGGCCCTTCAGCCCATCTGGTACAGCTTTGAGCAGCTCGCGGGCAAGCAAGGAGCGCTCAAATCGGAAGCCGTGAGCCTCAAGAGCCTCACAAAGCTGGACATAGGACGGGTTTCGCTCGAGAATAGTTATTATGGTCTCTGTGCTGATCCGCCTCCCGCTGTTCTCCGGTAGACTCAACAGCCATTTGCCAGCCGCTTCTGCCAGAGCACCCTTTTTCTGAGGCGGCCAAAGCGATGTGCTGGCTTGAGCAGCGACCGGCTGATTAGGACTAGTGATCGCTAGTGCAGCCGGAGGAGCCTGCTGTTGTGACGGCATTGGTCTCTGGAATGGTCTCAATTGTTGGTGATCATGCCCTTGACTTTGGGCAGTTGGCGCCGGCGTAGCAGGGCTGTGCGTGGGCGGCGGAGCCGAGGTGTTAGGTGGTGGGGGAGGTTGAGTTTGTTGCGGAGACTGAGAAGCATGCGCCTTGCGCTCTTCTTCCCACATCTTTGCTAACATGGCTGGATTCTTGGCATTGAACTCCCTCATCTTCTTGAACATGGCTCTCATTTCGGCTTCCTCTGCATTTGCAGGTGGCGCCTCACTGTCGATTCCAGCATTCGAAGACGCCATTTGTGCAAGCGCTGTTGCAGCAGTGTTGCTTTCCTTCTTCTCGGCACGTTTTTGCCTTGCCTTTTCTGCTCTCTTCTTCTGGTTGGCACTCTTTTTGGCTTCCAATTCTTCCGCCTTGCGCCCATCGTCTTCAGCCCTTCGCTTATCTTCTTCAGCTCTGCGCTTGTCTTCTTCGACTCGACTGGCTTCTTCCTCTTTGCGCTTTTCGGCGGCTACTCTCCGTTCCTCTTCTGCCTTTCGAGCAGCCTCCTCAGCTTCTCGCTTGCGTCTCCTCTCCTCTTCGATTCTCACCAGCCTTTCACGCTCTGCACGATCGTCGTACACCTGCGATGGGTTCACTGTCACAGCAGACGGCTCGGCTGAAGCACTTTGCTGCCTTTGCTGCTGCGTCTGTTGAGCGGCCATTTGCGGTGACGGTTTGTGTTTGCTAGTTCGTGACTGCTGATTCGAATATCCCTGCTGCTGAGCCTGCATTGCATGGAGCGGGCTCGCATACCTCTGGGGCGGCTGTGGTTGCGTCTGAGCAT
Organism: Hortaea werneckii; assembly: GCA_037044905.1. NCBI lineage: Eukaryota > Fungi > Ascomycota > Dothideomycetes > Mycosphaerellales > Teratosphaeriaceae > Hortaea > Hortaea werneckii. The sequence goes on along the minus strand of JBAOKB010000164.1, from coordinate 227,386 downwards.
GCTGCCCCGGATGATTACGTGCGCCCTGGTGCGTTTGACCGGCGGCTGTGGTGCTTGCACGCGCACTTGGATACGACTGAGGCACGTGAAAGCCGGATCCTCCTTCGTGCTGCCCATAGGTGCTGGTTGTCATCGCAGGCGAATTGGTGTTTTGCGTCCGGTTAGGCATTTGTACATCCGTCGGCGGATAAGAAGGATAGCCCGTTGTGCTCCACGAAGTTCGATCGTGAGGCTGGAAACTGTTCGCCCTGCCCGCAGATCCTTGTTGGTTGTAGCTTGAGCTCAGGCTGCTCAAAGCGGTTGCAGCTTGATTAGTGTTACTCGCACCATTGTTGGTTGTGCCATATGACTGATGGCCTTGACTGCCATAACTTTGGTATCCAGCATTCGCGTAGCTAGCAGTAGCTGTGCCCGAATATTGTGGTGCGGTCGTCCCTACCGTTTGGTAGGTGTAGCCTGTTGGCTGCTTGTTGGACTGACTCCCGACCGGGTCGTAGAACCCACCATATTGCTGATGGTTGTAAGACATTGTTGCGCTGATAGGTTCGACCAATACGTCGGCGCAAGCGAGGATGGCGAAGAGACGCTCCTTCACTTCCTAGCCCTCAAACGCACGCGCGACGAATGGGACGGAGCTTGAATCGCGAGTGAACGACGCGTCTAAAGCTGTAGAATACCGTAATGGGAAGCAGCGCGGCTTCATCCGGGATCTAGCCGATATCTGGAGCCAAGACGGTCCGAGCTTTGCGGACGGGCCCGCTGCCGCCCACTTCGAATTCAGCTGGAGAAGTTCGAAAAGTTCATTCAGCAGCCGGCGACGACCAGCGACATCGACGACGACGACACCCCGCCGACACCTTCGTCCACCACCGCCAAAATGACGAAGATCAACACTCAGCTGCACTCCAGCCGGAGAAAGAGCAGAAAGGAGCATTTCCAGGCTCCTTCCAGCGTGCGCCGTGTTATCATGAGCGCACCGCTCTCCAAGGGTATTGCATCCATCCACATGTGCAATGAGACACAAAGACGTATGCTAACGATGCGCAGAACTCCGTGAGAAGCACAACGTAAGCCTACCGCCGTGAATCGCATGCACATGATGTGTTTCGACAATTCACCTAACACATCTATTGCAGGTCCGCGCGATCCCCATCCGCAAGGACGACGAGGTCGTCATCAAGCGCGGCACCAACAAGGGCCGTGAGGGCAAGGTCACCTCCGTGTACCGCCTCAAGTACGTCATCCACGTCGAGCGTGTCTCGCGTGAGAAGACCAACGGCCAGAGCGTGCCCATTGGCATCGCCCCCAGCAAGGTCGAGATCACCAAGCTCAACCTGGACAAGGACCGGGAGTCGATCATCGAGCGTATCTCCAAGGGTCGCGAGGCGAACAAGGAGAAGACTCAGAAGCGCGCTCAGGCATAAGCACGAAAAGCAGTCGCTAGGGCTGGCGGGTATACCTGGTACGGTGTCAGTCATAGGCTTTCGGCGCACGAGGGGATGATAGCGAGGTTCAATGATACCACAGACTTTCCATCCCGCGTATGATACCCATTTTTTACTTCCAATTTTCATCCGCTAGAATATCTACTCGACAGCCCTTCCCCATGGCTTCTTGAGCTATACGACTAGCGAAGAGCGACTTTACGGGACAATTGTACGTCCTTTTCTCACCTGCAGAGCGCTACTTGACCCGCTGACGGCTAGTGCTTTGATGGTGAGAAACATGCTACTTATTGTGATGTCAATCGGCTATCAACCTTCCATCGTCTTCGTAGTGCTGTTTCCGTCTGTTGCACACGGGCCATGAATACGCACATTTTCGGCCATGGCTCACTGTAGAAAAGGCGACTGAATAAACAGTACATACTGAATGGTCAAGATCGTTTAGTATTACAAGTCTGTTGTACGAAGTAGTAACTCGCCACAAGGCCCGCTGTGTTCAAAAATACCAGGAAGAGCAAAGATGGAATGATGTCTTCACCTGAAAATTCCGATATCCAAAAGGTTCTGTTATTGTCAGATATCTTTCGAGTGTGATTGTATTGTTTTCCTCTAATATGCCAGAACTCAACGTTTTTAGAGTCATGGCCAAGGATAGCTCTTGATATTTGGAGCATCATTATGTACAACTCGCAATCAATATATTTCGTGCACAGCATCCACGGAACGCATGGCGATGTTGCTGCGCTGCGAAATCTCGGATACTCCCTCTAGCGCCGTAGGGTCAGCCTCTTCCGAGCGCCGCGGGAGTGTCTGAAGCAATTTTCCTGACCGCAGAAGCTGCGAAACTTCATTCCCTTACCTCCTCCTCCGTCAACCTACACCACCAAATGCGAAAGGGCGAAATACAATTGCCAAGCTACCTCACAGACTTAACTCGAGTCTGTTTGGTAGGCTTGGTCGCGTCCACTAAGCTGGTGTTCGGCTCCCCGTAATAAGATGCTTTCGCATCCTCCTGAGTCTCTGTCCAGGTCTTGAGGGATCATTGGCTGTTGGCGGAGATCAAGACATGCCGTGACCTGCGTATCTTGTCTATGCCATGGATGATGGCGAAGACGCTCACGAACTAGCCTTGCCGCCTCTGTCCATCCAAATGGAAATCGCCGTACACTGACTGAGCCTAGCATGCTTTCATAGAAAGCACACATCCTTGGTTCTCTTGCTTGGCGACCGGCCTTCTGAAGTACCTGCGGCTTCAGCTGGCCCTCGTTCGACAGGGCTGGAACCTACAAAAGCCCGAGGGCTTTGGGAGCAAGCTGGACCTGTGTTGTCCAACCCATTACAGCGTCAACGCCGGCAATCGATACGATCTTGTGGTGGGCTCCAGTTACGCAGCTGTACTGATTAAGCGACCAGTGCTCGGCTTCTCCGAGCTTCGTACGGCTACATTGTCCTAAGTCAGGTGAGTATTCGCAAGGCGAGCAAGGTTTCTTCACTGATGAATCTATCACAACCGTTCTGGTGACATCTTATGAGCCAAGAACAAAACATGCATCACCATCTGACCTAGCCTCTCTTTACACAGCTCTCTATGATAACTCTTCAAATCCAGAGATGCAAATGCTGACGACCTCGAAGCAGACAGTGAGTGGCATTCGTAACAGTCTTTCTGGCGGACCGAACACAATTCCAACCATGGTGAAGATGGCCAAAAAGACGCTGGTACAAAGGTAAGCGAATAGCTTTATCTCCTTGTACTTGCAATGATGATTGGATTAATTTTTCAGTTCTGCTACTGAAAACACAATGTCGACAACTCATACCAAGCTTACCATTGACTGATATGCACCTATTCTCAAAAATGATGAATCATGAATAGACTGAGAACAGCCTTGCTAACCAGTCCTTACCACAGGTTTGATCGTTTTCATGGCGCCCTCTTTGCCTGGATCCTCTGTGTCCATCCGTTACGCGCAAGGACTTCTGGCATCTGATTATCAAGTAAGAACCTTGCCTCCGTTTCCTTTCCTCGCCCCTCGACCTTTCAAGATGACACCTAGTCAATCCATTCAACTATCGCCTGTTCCGTCGAGTCACCCTCCCTCATACCGTACCGACGCCGCTCGCGGTGCGCGGGATGATCGGTTGCGGAGTTTCTTGTCTTCGTGGCATAGTGTAATCGTGGTTTCCGAGCGTCAGACCGCGTTGTTCGTTATGGGCTGCGCGGCGAGGCGCCGACGGATGGGCATGCGTAACACGGCTTCTCTGACCCTTTCAGCGCGAGCACACCTTTCATTGCCATTGCGAGACAACGTTTTGAGAATTTCAATCGCTGACTGGTATTAGTGACCTTGTGAAAAACTTCGATCGCTCCTATGCATGCCTTGAGTCTAGGTTCAGAAGTGGTGACCCGCATGACAAGTTAGACTCGGGAGCCATCGGTCTAATGATGGCATCGCGAAATTCTATCGTGCGAGCGCGAAGAACGCTTCAGATATCAAGCACCCGCGTGAGCGTATTTTAGTAAATCTTTGCTAGCCATCACAATATACATTCATTGAATGACTTTGTCCATTCTACCACTATACCAACCGATCGTGTTCAACGCCATCCCTTAAACTTTGCAGAAGTGTCTTCGTATTTGGGCCTCTTCGATACTGAAGGCCACGGCCACGACATTGCAACCACGGAGTCCTCATGCGGCGGGCGAGGATTGACTTAGCAAAATCTAGTGAGACCGTAAAGCCCCCTGCGCAGTTGGCCAGCTTTGGACAAAGACGGATGGCATCTACAGATTGAGGATTTTGCTACTGGTCCTGGACCCATCGAATTCAAAAATTATCCCTCCTACAGCCGACGACTCTTGCTAGTGAGATGCTGTAGCATGGCTTTCCATCCGCCTGTGCCTACCGGGTCTTACCACCATGAACATCTTACCTTTTTGGCCATGTTGTACCAATAGTCGAAGGCATCCAACGTCTCTTTTCGATCCGTATCTTCACAGTATCGTCGAAGGTTTCGCCAATGTCAGATCCCAAAACTTGAACACGCCGAAAATGCAGTAAATCTTCAAACAATGCCGTTAATCAGTGTCGAGGATCAAGTGGTACATCGTCGTTCGGCCGTTTCGCTGAACTGTCTGCAAGGAACACGTTCGTCCTTGGGAGGCAAACAATGCACGATGAGAGGGTGCAATGTGAAGCCGTCATGCCAATTAGATGGTTAGAAAGGCGAATCTCCTTTGATGAAGAACATGTGTCTGTCCTGTGCATTGGAATCGTGCTCTGACCGCTCTTACAGGTCAATGGAAGTCTATTGACTCATGTGGACTGCGGTGTTGTTGATCTTGCAATAGCTATGAGGCAACATGCAAGAAAACCCTTTCCAGGATTGTAGAGTGCGTATCCACTTCGTTGCAGGGGACACGAGCAGAGCAACTCCTCACGAGTATTACGCACCCCACGATAGACTAACGCATGGCATTAATAGAGGAGCTGCACACCCCTCGACACTAGAGCCTTTTAGCCACCTTTTTTTAATGCTAGTAAGCAACCTCCTTTGCAAGTAAGCTACTTTGTTAACCTACCGATTTAGTACTAGTATAATACGCTCTCTTAAACTATATCGATATTACGTAGTATTGTTAATTATAACTACGGAGTACATTTTATATACCTTAGGCCTTAATTTTATTATTTATTTTATTTAATATTAAAGGGTTACTATTTAATAGTACTACTATTATACCTTTAATTATAAATATCGAACCGAGCGATATAGTACTAATAATATATAGCTATCTATAGTATAAATATTAGTAGTATAGCCGAATATAGAGGCGTTAGTATTAGAAGTAAGAGTAGAGAGACTATTATATACTACTACTATATAAGTCTTTTAAATTTTTTCTAGATAGTTAGCTAGTAGTAGCCTATTATTATAAGATAAAGCTTAAGCGCTATAAAGTTAAGTAACTATTTAAGGTATTTAATCTAGATAATATTTATTAGAGGATCTAGATTAGGCCCTTATTATAGCTAGTAATATATATAGTCTTATAGTAATTAGCTTATCTAGCTAAATAGACTAACTATTATAAGGATTTTAGCTAAAGCTCTAGATATCTATCTATAATATTTAATAATACTATCGAGTACCTCTTAAAACGATATAATAAATAGATTCGATAGTATCTACTACTATACTTATATTCGAAGCTTTAGTAGTATTTAGAAATAGTAAAGGTAGCTAGCGCTAAAGGTAATATATAGAACTTTATTAATAATTATTTTATAGGCTTTATAAGGCCGACGACTAACTAAGAGACATACTATAATAGCTACTATAAAGTATATAGCTTAAAGTTTTAGGGGATAGTTATACTAAATAGCCTTATCGCTAGCTTTAAAGGGCCTTTTTATAATAAAGAAAACGACTAATCTATTTATTAAAGTAGCTAAATACTACATTAAATTAGAAAGATAATAATAAAGCCCTATATTAGTAGCTAACTACACCGTACTCTTTATCTATATAGAGACCCTACCTACTTTTTATTTTATAGTATCTTATTACTTTTCTAGTATCCTCGAGGCTCTTAGCTTCTATTAGAAAGTTAGTAGCGCTTTAATAAAATTCTATCTAGTCTCTATATTAGTATTAAGTATATTTTTAGTAAGGTCTTTTAAAGGTATATAGCTACGGCCTTAATACTATTTATAAGGCTTAGCTAGTAGCCTATTATAATATTTTATAGGGTTATAGTACTATTTATAAACTATATTATTTATATAAAGTAATATAATTAAATTACTAATTAATATAGAGTAGTACTACCTTCTTTTAAGGAATATTTTAGCTATATACTAAATATACTATTAGAAGATTAACCGACTTTTTTAGTATAATTATACACTAAAAGCTATTTAAATCTCCCGTTATAATATTTAAAAAAGGCTACTCTATTAAAATATAGAAATTAGCTTTTTTTTAGCTAAATTATTACTAGCTCGACTACGGGCTTTAAAAACTATATATAGCCTTTAATATACTAGATTCTAAGCCGCTAAACTCTTTTTAGAAGGAATTTCGGCTTTATTATATAAGGAAGCTATTTACTACTATAGTCCGGTACTAAATATTTAATAGTTATCTTTAATATAAGGCTATACTATTAATAAAATTATACTAATAATTTAGTATAATAAAATATAGCTAATTTTAATAGATTTCGCTTTTAGTTTTATATATTTTTAAAAAGGACTATAATAATACTACTATACTATATATAGATATATATAAAATATTATAGAGCTTAAAACCTATAATAAATTCTACTTAGACTTTTTTTTATAATTTTTTATATATAAATAAGTTTATAATTATAAGCTACTAAGGATAATATAGAAGCTAGAAGTAAATATTTAGTAGAGTATTTATTTTAAAATAGTTGCCTCTATATTATATAGCTAACTAGCTAAGTAATTAAGCCCTATAGGATTTTAAATTATTCTTTTATTTTAGAAAGACTATTAAACTTATCCTTAACTTACTCTAGCTATACGCTATTATTCTAAGTAATAGATTTACTTATATAATACTAATTTATAATAGTTTAATTAGTATTAATAAATAATATTTTAATAGGGTCTTCTTCTAGTTTATCTAGTAAAGGATAACCTCGCTTACTTCTATAACCTCGAGATTTTAATTTGCGGCCTCTACTAACTAGGGTTAAGCTCTTTTAACTATTACTTAGTACTAGTATACTTAGAGGACCTTCGCGGTTACTACTAGCTTTAGTTTTAGAAGTTAGATCTAGAGGACTATCTATATAGTCTAATAGCCTATTACTAAAGATCTCTTTATTAATAGTCCTCGAGTATTTTAGCTTCTACTATTTTAATATCTCTTCGCATACTACTAAAACTTTAGCTCTTTTATCCTTCCTTTATTTTATATTTTTACTAGTAGCCTTATTATACTAAACGCGTTCTATTCTAAATTTAGCCTACTCCCTTCGAGTAATAGTAAGCTTATCCTTATTCTTATAGCTAGTTTTAGAAGTACCTTTACCCTTTAACTACTTATCGAACTCTCTTGCTAGTCTTAGTAGTATTTTATTTAAGCTCTTATACTTAAATATACTATTTAGATTATATTTATTTATTATATTATCTTAATAGTTAATAGAGCCGAATTTATCCTTAAACTCTAGTAAGAGCTAGATTTATAGCGCTATAAGGTACTACTATATAGTAAGGCCTCGAAATTTTCTATTAGTATAGCTATTTAACTACTAAGTTAAAACTAGCTAAAATATTATTAGTAGTAGTATTAACTAAAGCGACTAAATAGCTAGATCTACTAGATATAGCTATAAAGGCGGTAGCGGTATTGCTTACTAGAGGATTAGAAAGGCTAAAAATTAGATACTAATATAACTAAACTATTAATAGTCGCTATTATTTATATTAGACATCTACTAATTAGCCTCGAAGCTTATTTTAAAGCGATATTACTACTACTACTACTATTACTACTACTACTACTATAATATATACTAGACTATAACTATAATAATAACCGATGTTAAACAAACTTTATTAGCGAGAGTAACTAGTACTAATCTAGTAGGTTAAAAGTACTAGCGATCTATAGTAAGCACCTTTCTATAGATCGCTAGTAGAGCTTTAATAAAGCCTATTAACCTTCCGTAAAGGGAAGGTTAAAGCTGCTTGCTAGCATTAAAAAAAGGTGGCTAAAAGGCTCTACTCCAGGCACGCGTCCCGGATCACTTTGCCCGCGCTAAAGGCTTGGCTGAGCAATGGAACGATGGACGGTATGCAGTGTCTAAGCGACGGCCGAGACACGACCGTCCGTTTGGTCCGTCGCTGTTCGATCTAAACGCTTCCTGTCATTGGTGTAAGACCACGTCTTTTTAGGCCGCTTTGAGGCGTTTGTCTCAGCTAGGATGGTAATTCCCCAGCTACTATGCCGGTAGGTGAGCCGCCTCTCGGCCTACCGTCCGTGACCAGGGGCGAGGCTATCAATGCTTCATATTATGATTTATACCAATGAGCCTCGATTGGAATGGGACCAAAAATCGTAATGGCCCATAAGACAATACACCAACTCCCCATGGACGCAGGCGCTGGACGATCGGGGCGACGTGAACTACAGTTTGACGACATCAGAATTTCGATTGGAGAAAGGCGCTCTCTTCCACGGCGTCAGACGATTGCGTGTCTGGATGCTCCTTTAATTTCGTCACTTGCAACGAAATGTGATGCCTCTGCATACAATCCCCGTCCCAGGTTTGACAAGCTATGACCTGAAGTAGGGAGCCTGCAACCGAGTACAACGGGCATGACTGCTCAAGGAAGTATCCGAGGATCGAGCAGCTTTGCTCTTTGACCGCGGCCCCACACAAATTGCAACGAAGTGAAGGGGGCATGATTTCCGGCTTGCCTGGCCGATCACTGCAGGTGTCAATAAAGTCCTGCAGGTGCAAGAGAGTCACGAGATCGTCGCTGTTCTGGAAAGAGTGTGGAGCCCAAGGGTGTCCAGCTTATTATGGCCATAAAGTGGCGGCTTGTGATGAATGCGCGAGAGAATAGCAGTGGAGGCGCAGCTGGTGAAACTCGGCCTTGAATCTTTCCGGACCCAGTCCAGAACATTCTCGGTTGATGCCGTGAAATTGAAAACCATCAAGTCTGCCAGGGTCGAAACATTGTCGGTGCCTGCAACTGACACCCGCAGAGACATCGACATCGGTGCATTGGTGTCACTAGACTGACTAGAGCCCGTACCATGGCGTTCGCCGCCGCTCCAGGAAGACGGCCCGATACATGCTGCCGGTCTTGAGACTTACGAATTACGGGCTTTCCTTGATCCTCATTCGTCCTCCAGGTGGCACTTAATAGCATTCTGGCTTGCGTCAATGGGTTCTTCGGAGATGTGGGCAAGCATGAGCGTTGTAGCATGCAGGCCTCTCGCTTCTACCTGCGACAAGCCTCTTTGGCCACAGGCCAGACGTTCCTCTGCGTTTGAAGCAGTGACCCATACTAGATGATACTATGCTGGAGAAGTCGTCATTTGCTCTCGTTTTGACTTCCTTAGTATGCATGCCCGTAACACTAGCACGATGTTGCTGTTTAATGTTTGAATACAACGTGTGTTACACGATATATCGAGAAAAGTAATACCTAGGTAAGCGCATTGAAGCCCAATTGGCAGCAGTCGGTCTGAGTAGCCGAGCTTGCCGAGATCTCGTATAACCCTTTTAGGAAAGAGTGTCCTACCGGAAAAGGAGTGCGCCAGCTGTAACACTCGAGCAACACGACCCTGGTAGTAATTTACGATCGCGTCGAACGTGTCATGCAAAATGCTTGGTGCTACGCTAAGGCTGAGGTCGTGCACCCACGCTGACCACATAGGCATCGCCATCGAACGTAAGACCGAATTCTGGCCGCTATGACTATGAAAGATCCTGAGACGGCCAAGTTTGCAAGTGTACACAGGACTTGCGGTAAATCAGTGGATTGATGGAAAGTCCGACAGATCATGAAAGGCAGGATCATGCGGGATCCACAGCCGCTGAAGTCTAAACTGTGGCAGATGTGTGGATGCAGTGCCAAACAGCGGCAATGCTGCATCAGAACTCACCCTCCGGAGGCACCCCGCAGCCAAGTCGACAAGGCATGCAGCACCGACCACGTTCCTTTGGTGTCACGGGAAGTCGTTGGTGGCGGTAGACGGGCATGATTTGTGAGTTGGCGATACAGCGGTGCTGCCATCGCAGTCGCGGACACAGTTGCCGCGTCGGAGCAGACCCGAGGTTTGAATCGACGAGAAGCCGAGTGTGCGATGGCACCAGCCGAAACAGCATCCGAGTGCAGATTAACGACAAGGTTGTCCGCTGTTCGGAATTTCAAGTTGGTCTGGATTGGCAAGTGCTTCTAGGCGTTGGTCGGGTTACGCTGTGCGGCCTTCGCGCGTGGCAAGGCTTGCCGCAGCGTCATACATACGCAGCTGGAAGGGGTCTATGGGGTCACTCGTGCATAGAATGGCCACGAGGCCGTATGGCGTGCCTGCGTGGTCGGTGGCGGGGGAGCAATGGTAGTAGTAGTAGTGACAAGCTGCTGGCAGGTGCTTCATCCCTCGGGAATTTAGGCAGCTTCCGTTTAGCCAGACTTTGATTTAATCACGTCGCCTGCCAGGTACGAAATGGCGATCAAGCCACATTCGCCATCGATTCTCTCAGCCAGCAGACCAGATGGGTTTAGAGTGGACACTCTTGCCCACTCTGCGTGTCACTCCGGTGCTCTGATGAGAAGACTGATGGCGGATGAGTGGATGGAGCAACTACCGATCATCAGTCAATAATGGCTCGCTTAAGTGCACGAGATGTATGTAGTGCCGAGGAAAGTTCGCGCGATGGAGCTCGCTTAGACCGAGAGTGTGCGCGCGCATCACAGTACAGTAGTCGTCGACCGAGCCAGCGAGCTCCTTCCTCCGGGCCTGCGGCTCTGCGAGCCTGGCCATGGGTTGACGATGGGCTGCCGCCCGACGATATATTACAAATGGACAATATACCAGTCGGACAGGGGACTGGACGGACGGGTGCCGGGGTGGACGGTTCAGGCAGGGTATCACAGGTATGGCACCGGTCTGGGGCAGATCGCGCCCACTCCGATCATGTGGCTCATGTGGCATGGCGCAGCCCCCCAATTCAATTAATCAATGTTTTGGGCGCGGTGGGCGGATCCATACCTGACCTGTCCCGCTGGGCTGGCGCGTCCGGACCGGCTTGAGTTTGGACAGGGTATAGCGTCCAAGCGTCTCGGTCTCCCCCAGATTCGCTAGTCAGCATGGAAAATCGAAGCTTTTGGCGGGGTTCCGATGTGATCCACTCGGTCGAAGAAGGTGGTGGTGCTGTGGTCCTCTGATGGCCTTTCACAGCGGCAGGGTAGCTGCCAGACGTACCGACCGTAGCAGGCGGCTCGCGTCAGGCGCATTACCGCAATTTCGTAGGTCACTCTGTCTCTCACACACTGTCTGTCCTCTTCCTCGACCCCCTCAAGGCACCGTGCTATAGTCCTATACTCTTCACGCTGCCAGTGCCAGCAGCTGTTAGAAATGCGAAGCAGCCCACGAACCAGGTGACGAGATCCGGCCGGTCGAAGTCAGCACGAGCTAGCGCCGAGCGCCTGATTCACGCTCACCTGACCTACCGAGCGACTCAATATGCTCTCCACCAGTCTTCATGGCTATCCCACCGACTTTGGCGCCAGTAACATGGTGACGCAGAACCAAATCCCGCAGCAGCAGCAGATGACGACAAGCGGGAGCGGCTTGGATGCGCTCGCCGAGACCTCGCAGTATCATCTGCAGCAGCTTCGACAGCAGCAGGCTATTAACGAGCTGCACGCGAACGGCTCGCATATAAGACATCGGGACAGCTACAGCAATAGCGTCTCTGACGGCATGAATGCTGCACGCCGTGAGTCGGCGAGCATGGTCGGGAAGGTAGGGCGGGGTTCCAACGGGCAACCGGTGCGGCGGAGGATTAGTCGCGCGTGCGATCAGTGCAACCAACTGCGGACGAAGTGTGATGGACAGCAACCTTGCGCGCATTGTGTGGAATTTGGCCTCACTTGTGAGTATGCCCGTGAAAGGAAGAAGAGGGGCAAGGCGTCAAGAAAAGACATCGCCGCGCAACAGGCGGCGGCGCAAGCGACGGTTGAGGGCAAGGATCAAAGCCCAAGATCTGGCAACGAAAACGAGTCCGATGAGACAACTAGCAACGAACCTAGACAGGATAGCGAGCGAGGGATCAAGCGACGACGATCAAGCAGTAACAATTTGCCACCGCCGCAGCTGGCCCCATTGCAAGGCGGATCCATGCCCGCTCGTCCTCCGCAAAACGGCAATATGGGTCCTCCGACGCCATTTGGTCAGAGCGCTCACATGGCCGAGCAGCAGAGAATGATGAGTATGGACCAGCCCACCCCAGGTATGGGCCTCCCAACACCGCGACTTCCCAGCGCAGGAATGCCTGAGCGAGGTATGCAGGTGGCAATGGGAGATTATGGCAGCATGGACGATTATCACCGCAGCATTCTCCATCCCGGAGCTACCATGACCGGACACAACATTCTACACAGCGGTGCCACGGGAATGCCGAACTCTGTAATCCAGGGCGGCACTGTGACCGGCTACGGCGAGACGCCTTTTGCGGTTCCATCCCCAGGTAGTCAACAGGGGATACCAGGCCAGGCACATTTTAAGGTTGGAGAATCACCACTATCCGCCGGCTTCTTTGGTCAGTCACCCATGGCCGGCTCACCAGGATGGCTATCGTTGCCATCTCCATCTGGTGCGCTCTACCCACATCTCCAGCATGGAGTTACGAACCAGGTCTTGCGATATCCTGTACTCCGACCGCTTCTTCCACATATTTCGGCCATAATACCTATTGGCCTTGCTTGCGACCTGCTTGAGCTTTACTTCACCAGTACCAGCTCAGCGTTTCTACAGCCTCAATCGCCCTACGTCCTCGCTTATCTCTTTCGAAAACGATCATTCCTCCGGAAACACAACCCACGACCGTGCAGCCCTGCTCTGCTTGCTAGCATGTTATGGGTCGGTGCACAGACGAGCGAGTCAGCCTTCTTGACTTCACCTCCTTCGGCAAGAGGCAAGATCTGCCAAAAACTGCTGGAATTGACGGTAGGACTCTTGAAGCCTTTGATACATTCTTCCGGAGATGCGGCACAGAATGCAGTTGTCAATGGAGTAGCTTTGGGCGGCTTTGGAGTCGGCATGCCCGGACAGCCACATGAGATGGAAGCCGGTTCGCCTGGTGCAACTGGCGCGCTCGACGATGTTGCAACATATATACAACTAGCTACAGTGGTATCGGCAAGCGAGTACAAGGCGGCCAGTCTCAGGTGGTGGAATGCAGCTTGGTCATTGGCCCGGGAGCTCAAGCTGGGAAGGGAATTGCCCCCAAATCCTGAACAGCAAGGTACACCGGGACAAGATGGCGAAGCGCCAGCAGCCGGAAACGCAATGCCTCTTGGTCAACCGCCCGGCACCGCACCTGCCGGCGCTGTGAGCGAAGAGGAACGAGAAGAACGCCGCCGAATCTGGTGGCTGCTCTACATAGTGGACAGACATCTCGCACTGTGCTATAATCGGCCTCTTTTTCTCTTGGACGTTGAATGCGACGGTCTGCTTCAGCCAGAGAGCGACGCGGTATTCCAGGCAGGAGATTTCTACCCACCTGAGAATTACGCCGAGACGAGTTATTTCAAACCACGAGGACCAACTTTTGAATGCACCGGCCACAACATATTCGGCTACTTCCTACCACTCATGGCTATCCTGGGCGAAGTGGTGGATCTCAATCACGCGCGCAATCACCCTAGGTTTGGCACACGCTTTCGCAATGCATCGGAATGGGACGGCCAAGTCGCCGAGATTGCTCAACAGCTCGAGACGTATGAGCGAAGTCTGAAAGAGTTTGAAGCGAGATATACAACACCCCAGCAGCCTGCAGAGTCGAAGCAGCAAAACGATGCGACGGCGAACCAGGAAGCCGGCCATCAGGATGCCACAAGCCCCTCAGCGCAATCTGTTGGGACGCAAAATTCGGGACAGCGCATGACAGAGACGATGATTCAGACCAAGATTGTTGTGGCTTATGCCACGCATCTCATGCATACCCTGCACATATTGCTCAATGGCAAGTGGGATCCCATTTCCCTACTGGACGACAACGACTTGTGGATCTCATCGCAATCCTTCATCTCGGCGACTGGACATGCTGTGTCTGCGGCAGAAGCGATCAACGACATTCTCGATTACGACCCTGATATCTCCTTTATGCCCTTCTTCTTTGGCATCTACCTATTGCAAGGTAGCTTCCTGCTCCTCTTGATTGCAGACAAGCTGCAAGGCGAAGCGAGCCCAAGTGTTGTCAAGGCTTGCGAGACTATTGTGCGGGCTCATGAGGCGTGCGTGGTCACGCTTAACACGGAGTACCAGGTAAGCTCACCCATTCGCATCTTATCTATTACTCGTACTGACGCCCAAATTAGCGCAATTTCCGCAAAGTCATGCGTTCAGCACTCGCTCAGGTCCGCGGCAGGCTACCCGAAGATTTTGGCGAACAACAGCAGCGCAGGCGCGAGGTGCTCGCCTTGTACAGATGGACTGGCGACGGGACCGGCCTTGCGCTGTGAGATGATTACATGATAATGATGACAGAGGACACTATTGTCTGAAAGACAACTCTTGATATGCAAAAAAAAAGGCGTTCGCTCAACCCCTTCCGACGCATATAGCAATTCTTGGCTTGGAATCTTGCACTTTTGGCGAGCCAATGTTTAATAAGAAAATGTCCCTTCTCCTACGATGCAACCCCATTCCGCAGTAGCTTGCAGATTCCACAAGCCCAAGTGTGTGCAGCTCCTCGACCGACGTTCTCGCGACGTGGCTCTCAATGCAGCCTGACAGAGTGGTACTTGCAGCTCTGCTCATGTGCTGCATTCCCACGGCGGAAAACGCCTGCGCTGCCGCGAAAAGGCGCGAAGCACTCCCAGCAGAACTCATGCCGGCAGCTCGACCTTGAGCAGGTGACGTGATCGCAACCTTCGAACTTGTCGAGATTCACTCCGCATTTGGGACAAGGCTTGGAGATCTTGCGGAGGAACTTTTCCGACCGCCGTTCTTCTTTGGCAGTATCCTGCGTCTGGCGACGTCTCTGGTAGGCCTCGCATGTCTCGTCCTCGTGCATGTTGACCTCGCACACGACGCAATAGCGGATGCTGCAGAGCTGGCAGGTGAAGATGTTGCCGTCGTCGGCGGTGGAGAAGAAACAGCCCCAGTTGCAGGTGGCGCTTGGACAGGAGCGGAAGTCCTCGGTTGCTTCGTTGTAGGACTTGGCTGCTTTGTCGAGCCATCTATGAAGGGAGAGGTTAGCAAGTCTTATGACATTGGCGTCATGCGTTGGAGGTAGGGGCGCTCACTGTTCGTAGGTGCTTTGCAGTGCAACTTTCCTCATCTCAGGTTCCTCGAGCCCCTGACTGCACTCTGGGCATTGGACCTCATTCCACCTTTTGGTTTCGACTTCGTTCTGAAGATGTTGCTCGAAGCATGTGCGGCATACGCTGCTTTCGCATTTGCCGTTCGGCAGATGGGGCGAATCTGGGAAGGAGCCGATTGGGTACTCCTCACAGCAGATGATACACTCCTTAGGAGGCGGTGGTAACGGTTTTCGCTTGATGGCTTTCGATTTGGTCTGACGTCCGGGCGATGGGTATCTTCTTTTTTTTGGTGCTGGGACTGGCGTGGTTTCCAACACGATCACCTCTGGTTCTGGGACCTTCCGCTTCCTAAGCGCGTTGGACTTTGCATTGTCAGGCAACACCTGGGGTGCTCTGAACAACAGAGATGGTGCCTTCGAAACGTATGATCCTGTTTCCGATTCGGCGTGCAGCGGCTCGTGCTCTTTCTCCATCGGATTGTTTGCCTCTCGTATTTGTTGTTTGACAGGTGCTTCGCGAACGAAAATTACATCGTCGTCAGAAAAGGCATCAGTGGGCTTGGGCAGGGCGGTTGGTGACTTCGTCGTTCTTGGTTTCAGCGCCATTCCGTGACTGTTTACGGTGGTGTCAAGATGCGTCTTCAAACCATTCATGAGGTTCATGATGTTTTGAAGCCTGGCGTTCATGGCGGCGATCCAAGACCAAGGGTCTCTCGGTAGTATGAAGGGGAGCTTCACTTTGGTCAAAGTGAACGTGAATCTTTGAGATAAATCCTGCGTGCGAATGTGTGTTGCAAGATTAAAGGCACCCGGCTTGCTTTCTCGTGCGGGAAAGCGGGAAACTACGAAGTCATTCAACATTCACTTCCTATTCAACTTGAGATTGACTTTCGTCCCGCGATTTCACATGTGAAAAGCCAAGAATTGAGACTCCAAAGGTTGTCAATTGCATTGAAGACAAAATATCTCAAAGGATAAAGACTCCGCCAGCGCCGTCGCTAATTCATCACAAAAGTCGTTCAATCGTATAAGCTCGTAATCCGATGGTAGGTCACGACACCATTGCGTCGCCATCGCCTGGCACACTGCCATTATGAGCACCTTCTTCGGCCTCAAGACCAATAGGAAGAGATGGCGGCATATCCACTCTAGCTGACCGAGCCTCTGTCTCAGCCCAGGCGCGAGCTCTGACTAGCTGTCGAATCTTAGCTTCTGACCGCTCGCCTCTACTCTCCAAGATAGCTTTGTTGACTTCACCAGCAATATTCTCCCTCAACTTGACATCAAGCAGCTCTTTGAACTCTGGTGCCATCTTGTCGGAGGGAAAGATCATGAGCGCCATGGTCCGTTCGAGCGCCTGCTGATAAACCGGGTCTGTTGGTGCCCGAGGCGAGAGCTGATTTGTTGCGAATTCGATGGCCGGCAGGAAGTCAGTGGAGGCAGGATTGCCATTGGACCTCGTGAGAATACCGCGGATGATCTCAATCAGCTGCAGCTGCAGAAGGTGAAAGTGAAGGAGATGGTTGGTGTCGAGGATCTTAACGACATGTCAGCCAGGCCGCTCCAAGTAACAAGTAGTACAGAGGAGTGGGTAGTTGTGTAGGGATCAGACTGAGGACTGAAGTGTGAGTTTGCATCAACATAGCCGCCGAAGCAGCCTCTGAGTGGTGCATGAAACTACGAATTCATCATATAAGTAGAAGAAAGGGAAGTGGACCGACTCACCTGGGGATCGATCTCGTTCACCATATGAATGGCCTCTTTCACATTGCCAGAGTGGATGGCGGTCCTGACACGGACGCGCTCGCGAATGCTCTCATGGTCAACTGGACCAGGCAGGTTTGTCTCCTGGGCAAACTTTTCAGCGGCCGCAGGATACCCTTCCGAGACCAGATAGTCCATAATGACCCAATTGATGTCACTGCGCCATGTTGCGTCAGCTCCAATGCTCTGCCAGTTTCTTTTCCTGTGCTTGAATCTGATGGGAAAAACGACCATCAGTCGGCGTCGCCAGTGTGGGAGCACCGAACGTTGCCGCTGACCCATCGCGTGGGAAGACCAGCTGATATCAGATGTACAAGTAAATGTATTTCTCCTCAAAGAATAACTCGGAGAGATTCCCAACTTGATTTTGAAAGCATCATAGCGATCCATGTCATGAAGTGTGTCCGAACTCTTGATGACTGAACGCGGAAGGGGCAGCGGCCGAAGCATGGCAGGCTGACTTACCTCTTGCTGGGCTTCATCTCCTCCACCTTCCTGTCCCATAACTGCTGGCCGCGCATGGTGGCTGAGAAGGTGCTAGGAGAGATGGTCGAGGAACTCTGCGGAGGAATATGTGTTAGCGGCGCCAATCGCGTTACACCGAGAAGTCTGGATCTGTGCAGTCGCTGCAGGCAGTGAAGAACGTACCATGTCTGAGTTTGATACTGTCGTGCTGAGATAGAAGCAGGCATTGCTCTTGCCAGATCTCGTTGCGGGATCTGACAGGGAGCAAAGTTGATGAAGATGGGAGTGGAGGGTGGTGTGATAACAAGGTCGTCGGTGGTGAATGGAAGTTGAGGTTTATGAGCTGCTACGAAGCCTCTTCGCCGCGCCGTGCGAGGTCCGTGTCGTGTGGGGCCGCAAAAAAGCTTCGGCTTCACCTCGACCGCACTTCTTCCAGCAATCTCCTCTGTGACATCCTGCACTCGACCGCCAACTTTGTCTGCTGGGCGCTCATCCACCATGCGGACAACTGTAGTCACAGCATCAGCCCTGTGCATGCGTCTGCCATGAGTGTCTCTGCCTCGGACTCCCCAGCGAGTTCGACAGCGAGTCCATCCACTATGAAGGAAGGCAATCCTGGTGACAAAGGGCCGAATTCACTCGAGGACAAGATAGCTCACGCTCACTACTCCCCGCCATGGGCGAACACTTCTATCATTGGCATTGCCGGGTCTTCTGGCTCTGGCAAGACTTCCTTATCTCATGCTATCATCCGGGAGCTTAACCTACCCTGGGTCGTCATTCTCTCCATGGACAGCTTTTACAAGCCCTTGACCGTCGAGCAGAGCGCAGCGGCATTCAGAAATGAATATGACTTTGACTCACCAGATGCTATCGACTTCGACTGCCTTGTCGAGCGGTTGAGGTCTATCAAGGCCGGGTACGCACCGTCCCTCCTTCGCTTTTTGCCCTTTCCCTTGCTGACCAGCTGGAAGGCAGAAAGGCGATATCCCAGTGTACTCATTCGAGAAACATGCTCGACTAGATAAGACTACGACCATCTATTCTCCCCACGTTATTATTCTGGAGGGTATCTTTGCCCTTCACGATCAGCGAGTGACTGACATGCTGGACATGAAGATTTTCGCCGAGGCAGATGCTGATCTCTGCCTCTCACGGCGCAGTGAGTATGACCAAGCTTCCGGCTCGAGTGCGTCGCTGATCACAGTTGCAAGCCAGTTCTGCGTGATGTGCGCGAACGCGGAAGAGACATCGAAGGATGTGTAAAACAGTGGTTCGCCTTCGTCAAGCCGAACTTCCACAAGTTCGTCGAACCTCAGAGGATGGTTGCAGGTACGTCAGCTTTCTTCCTCTTTTTGCCTATACCTCGCATGATGATCACCAAATTCAAAGCATAGTTCAACTGAACTCTATTGAAGAAAACCTAACCATCACCATTTCTTGTCTGATGATGCCCAGCACTTCCTCACTTTGATACGATCTTGTGTCAAGAGCTAGACTGACATCAGAACAGACATTATCGTGCCGAGAGGCATCGAGAACAAGGTCGCCATCAGCATGGTATCCGACCAGATCCTTAAAACCCTTCATCAAAAGTCAAGACTGCACCAACTGGAGTGAAGCGGCTTGGCCAGGTTGCCGAGAATAATCCACTGTCTCGCAACGTTACCATCGTGCAACATACCAACCAAATACGTGGCATCAACACGCTGCTGATGAACCCCGAGATAGATCGGGAAGACTTCATCTTCTACTTTGATCGCTTGGCCGTTATGCTGGTCGAGCATGGCACTGATGCCGGCATGCGCTACAAACCCTTCGTCGTTGATACACCTGTCCCTGGGCGACAGTATCGCGGCTTGCAACTGGACGGTGAGCCTTCCGCAATAGTCATCCTTCGTGGAGGCTCTTGCTTAGAGACGGGCTTAAAGCGAGTCTTACCCGACTGCCGCACCGGTCGCATGCTCATTCAGACCAACTATCGGACTGGCGAGCCTGAACTACACTTCCACAGTATTGCGCCTGATATCTCAGAGCACAACTGCGTCTTACTGTTAGATCCTCAGATGAGCAGTGGAGGCGCTGCCTTGATGTCGGTAAGGGTGCTGCTTGATCATGGGGTGCCACAGGACAGGATCGTCTTCGTCACGTACATGGCTGGGAAAAACGGCTTGAACCGCCTCATGACTGTGTACCCAGCTATCAAGGTGGTGGTTTGTAGGATAGTCGAGGACATGGAATTCAGGTGGGTAGAGTCAAAATACCTCGGATGTTAGATACTGCTACAGTACTTTGCTCGAGGCAGCAGCAAAGATAAGAAATCCAATAGCAATGCCGTTGAGGCTACGGTACACATTACAGAGTCTATTTTATTTCAATTGTCTTTCCCGCGTCCGCTGTTGGGCCGACATTCCAGTATTATCCTTAGATGGTAAAGCACAGATTTCCGACCGTTGACAGCGTCCCGTATGAGAGAAGAGCGGCTGGCACGCGTGCCCGCTCCTTTCATTAGCAACCCCTGCATTTGCAATGGACCATCAAAAGTTTGAGATGTAGTGTTGAAATGGCGTCTGAGTAAAGCCAGACTCGCTTGACCCGTCAAGCGACCAAGACCGCACTCAAAGCTCGACGGTCCAGATAGCAAATGGAGACCGCTTCAATTAGAAATGAAATTCAGTTACCGTCCTTGCTGCTCTTCCACCTTCGCTCTGTATTGTGCAGTGTGTCCCAGCAGAGCGACTGGATGGCGACGCAGCCCATCAGGGACGAGGTCGAAAGATTTGTACGTTTGCAGATCTCCACCATCTCCCCGCGCAGACGTGTCTCGTCTGACTATGCAGGTCATGACCTCTAGAGATGTTCGAACGTGGCGTCGGGGACGATCCTTCTCGTGTCGTGAAGGCGAATCCCGTCGCTCAGAAAGGTACTCTACCGATGTCCTCCACTGATTCTGTGCCGGAAGCGCGCGTAACGGCATTGCCACGCATCTTGAAGTAAAATGCCGCAGCTTTAGACCGGAGTATGACGGCGGAATCCGGCATTGAGAAACAGGTCGTGCGGTCCACGCAAGTCCGTCTCAAACTCTGGTTGCGTAGTATAAGAAGTCGTATGCCTTTCTCCCTTGAGAATTTCAGGTCCAGGTGAGAACCGCATATGCTGCTATGGCCATCCACATTCCGGTTGCGAACTTGACGTTGTCACCAATTTTAATGATTCTCGTCGCCTGGCTTGTCGACATTCCCGGGGAGGAATCAATTGGTGATGTCTTGTCTGGTGAGACAATGGCCTTGCCGTCTCCTAAGCCGCATGACATTCCGCTGACCGAGATCGTCCGGTTGACGCCACTTTGCAGACAATCCGTCAACATCTCACTGAGCTGCCAGAGTCGCTGAGGATCTGTGTCGTAAACGGCGTGTGCAAGGTTAACATTGCACCAAGAGTAGCAGTCCGGGATGAAATTCACGGTTCCATTTCCAACTTGGGAACAGCAAATTTCCATTCGAGGAGCACTAATTTGCGTCAGCCTTTCTTGGACGCAGCGAATCTCTCTCCCGTGCAGAGTAAACTCACCCACCCGGCAACAAGCAGTACGGGGATTGAGTGTCCACCTTTGGAGCATCAGCGGTGGTGCAGTTATAAGTCGGGCTTGTTGCAGACATTCTCAAAGCAAAGTGGCGTCTTCACCGGTTTGCAGATGGTGCGAATGGTGCGAAAGTCCAACTACGCAGGAAGAATTGGAGATGGTAGGCATGGAGAGCAGTGGTGCGAATCGTCGGCCGCCGCGGCAAATCCTCCCAAGCCGACGACGAGCCCGCAACAGGAGCACCACTCACCAGTGTGGAAGATTACACCTACACAGGAGCGTATAGAAACAGCCTTTTGCTATTGCAAAAGACTGCTCGCTGCCACAGCAGACCAGCGTGCCGTAAGTCCGTTTTAGTGATAGATTCCAGCCCTGTCACTGGTCAAATGGGCAGCACGCCGCGGTAACCTTGCCAGTCCAACACCGACGGTGCATCCGTGCGGACCGCAGCGCTGACACTATGACTTCTCCTGCCCAAACTGTGCCGGCTTCGGCATTGGCTTGCCGTGGAACAATCTAGCAGTGGTGATTTTGCTAAGTTTCTTGACTGTCTGGTGATGTCAAAGGTCTATTGTGTCACGAAGCATTGAGTTTGTTGCCCAAGAAAGCGTTTCAATTGTCGAGAGTCTTGTCGTTCAGCCCCGCTTCCTTCAAGCCTCGGGGGACTCGGGCTACATTCATTAGCCACACCACAGAAAAAAAAAAAAAAAAAAAAAAAAGGAAAAAGAAAAGAAAAAAAAAGACATATGAGGTCCTACCCGGAATCGAACCGGGGTTCCCGGAAGATGCCGAAGAAACTTCAGAATCCGATGTGATGACCGCTACACTATAGAACCGTGTGATTCTGACGGGCTGCGAGTTTAAATAATATATAAAGCTTGCAAATTTGCTCTGTGGGTAGAGCAACCGTACTTGACAAGAAGCGATCGCCCACACACGACAGACACCAAAACACTCTTCCGTAGCTCCCGTTTACTCATTAGAGATTGTTCAACTCAAGTGGTTTTCGCTTAGTTGAGACACTCTACAGCCCTCTATGGTAATGTGACTCCAACGTTCGACGTTCTTTCAAGCTGTTGAATCAGATGCATCTTCACGACATGTGACCTATCTCTCAGCCATCTCAAGACCAAAGAGAATCTACCATGCTGAACTCGCCAGCAACTGGACGCTTGTTGCCCCCTTCATTGTAGTGGTCACATTGCGGCGAGAATTCTTGAGTCGGAGGGGGTTGATGAGGATATAAAAGTGACGGAGGCTTCAGCAGTCAGTGCCCATTAAAGCATACTTAGAATGTCAGTGGACAATCAAGTTCATGGACGAAGTGTCATGGTGGAAATCCGCACTACAAAGCTATCGGCCGAAAGCTGGACGATGAAGTCCGCTACCATATGCAATTATACCATATATCCCGGACATCTTCCCACTTTCACTGGGAGAAAAATACGCTCCTAGACGCCTGTGCAACACCGCCCGCTGATTTATATTCCGATACTCGTCATCAATCGCGTCTACCTAGGGTCCTCATGATAATTCATCGATTGGGCAGTTGGGATGCACGACGTACATCACCCGGTCACTCTGCTGCAGGCCTTCGCCTTCCTCGTCAGCCAGACCCTCGCCTCGGATCTGCATCAGCACATTGTCCTGTTGTGAAAAGTTAGTAAAAGCACTTTAGAGACATCTCACACGCTCATTCAGATGACATACCTTCACCATCCGTCTCAAGACCTTCTTGGCTAGACCCTTCTGTCCCTCGACGTCCTCTTGACTGGTCAAGTCCTCCTCGATTTGCTCGAGGTACCACACCAACAGATCCTCTTCTTCCACGCCGTCTTCAGCGGTCTCTTGATCCTGGCTGACCCTGTTCAGAAGCATGTTGTGGATACGAATGTAATCATCGTACTTGATCTGCGTCCTCGATCTCGCCGGCGCAGCAGGAGCGGGGGTCTGCGACGCCCTGGCACTCTCAGCAGCCTCACCGTCGCCCTCTTCCATGGCCTCATCTTGCTCGGCAGCACCAGCCACAGCCTCGGCAAGAGCTGTAGCATCGTCCTCCTCGAACTCCACATCATCCTTCTCAACGCTGATGATAGATTGCTGCAAGAGCTTGAAAGCTTCCTCCACAAAGGCTTTTGTGACCTGGTCGACGCAGTTGGCCTTTGCAACAGCCTCTGACAGCCGGATAAGCGACTCAAGCTGACGGACGGTAATCCGATAGCTGTTTCTGCCGATACCGCCCTGGGCATCATTGGACCTCAATTCCTTGTACTTCTCGACCAAGAAGGTCTTAGCGTCGTCGGTAAAGACCGGCTGGAACAGACGAGCAAAGCGAATGTACCGTTGCAGCTGCTCTGTTGAGAATTCAGGCTCGATGGCTTCATCCTTGAGCTGATGGATGCCGACGATATGACGGGCGAGGTGCTCGTCAATGTTCTCGTTGCATTCATCAAGTACCACAAAGAAGAGATCGAAACGTGACATGATTGGCGCAGACATGTTGATGTTAGCCCGCAGAGTCGTTTTGCGGTTGTAGCGTCCACCGACAGGGTTGGCTGCGGCGAGAATACTCGTGCGAGCATTCAGGGTCGCTTGGATACCAGCTTTCGCAATCGAGATGGTTTGCTGTTCCATTGCTTCGTGGATAGCAACTTGATCTGCGATATCCATCTTGTCGAATTCATCAATGGCGCAGATGCCGTTGTCCGCCAGCATCAGCGCTCCGGCTTCGATCGTGAATTCTCCCGTTTCTTCGTCTTTGACAACAGCCGCCGTAAGACCAGCGGCGGATGAAGCTTTGCCAGATGTGTAGACAGCTCGGGGCAAGAAGGAGCAGATATACTTCAGGAATTGCGACTTAGAGGTTGAAGGGTCCCCTACAATGCAAATGTTGATGTCGCCACGAAGAGCCATGCCCTCCGGTGTGACTTTGCTGACACCACCCATTAATTGAAGAAGTAAGCCCTTCTTTACGATGGTGTGACCGTAAACCATTGGTGCTAATGAATCGACGAGGCGCATGTAAATGTTCGGCGTCTGCACCATCCGTCGCAAATCATCAATTTCCGCGGGGTTCAATGTGTCGAGATAGTCTTGTTGAGCCTGCTCTCCAGTGTTCTCATTGAGATCGGTCATCTGGCCCAAGGATGAAAGAATGTTTCCCGCTTGGCCCTTCAAATGCTGATTGGAGCTCTGGCCTTGAGTCGAGTGATCCATAGTTACCATGTTGCCCAGGAACGCCATGCGGTAAGTCAAGTCGCGTACACCCAACGCCCTTAGACCAGAAACGCCGGACCCGCCGGCATCTGCACCACGGGGTGCCTGATTGTCGCGAATGGCCTGGACTCTCGTCCCAGGCACGCGGAACTGACTGACATCCGGCACAACGATCAATGTACCGGTAAACACGCACTTCTCACCTGCCTTGGCCCTGTCCACCATCTCACCCCGCAAGATGACGTCCATAGTCCTCGGCATACTGCCAGTTGGGATTTCCGAGCTATTCTCCTGTATTCGCACCTTTTGCCAATCGATGAAGGTACTCTGCCTAATGTCAAGTCTCCATCCCTGGCGGTTACCACAGGTCATGTTCGGGCACTGTGTAGGTTCTGAGTACTTGAAGATCTGCTCTACGTCTGGCACGACAGAGTTGCAAACTTCGCAGATGAAGGTAGCAAGGTGCAGTTCTGGCCGCACTTCTGAAGTCCTGGTCACTGTACCAGAGATAGAGACCAGGTGGCCAATGTCTTCTGTGCGTAGTTGTCTCACTCTCGACACCAGAGGGAGGTTGTAGAATGCCAGGGCAAAGATCTTGTCTGTCTGCTGATTAGGCGTCTGGTTGTTGATGCCATCGTCCTCGCTCAAGCTGTTGCCTGCCATAGAGGTATCTGTGCGAGCAGTTGTAGACCCAGGCTGCCTGTGCTCTCTGTAGTATTGCGGTTCGTACTTGGCGATCAAATTGTTGAGAGCGCGGAGCATGTAGGGCTGGTACCGGTAGAAATCACCCTGAATAGCTTGAGCTAAAATGCCCCTTTCGTACACCATCAGGTGGGTGAAGTCAACATAGAGCGTGCCCAGCTTGAATTGGCACAGCCCGTGGATTTGCGCAATGTAGTATTTGTCCGTCACAGCACCACTAGCTGGTGGAACACCTGGAGTCTGCTTCTCTTTGTAGCTGCGGCATGTCAGCATATGAATGCAGTGTGCTTGAATGTGTGCCCTCGTACTTCTCAAGAAACCGCTCAAATTGGATGCTTAGCGTTTCCGCAGTTGTATCTACCACTCTTGGGACATCATTCTGACCCGGTGCCTGTCTTCTTGCGCCTCTTCTGCCAACCACCTCGTCGTCGGGAAACCCTCCCGCGTCGCTTTGCATTCCAGGCGTACTCATGGTCGGGGGGCCCCGCGGCCGTGACGACGAGCGCTGTCTCTGTCCAGACGTCGAAGGGCCGGTCGAAGGAGCGTCGGTGGGCGGACCTTGAGGTTCATTATCGGAACGCATGACAGCGTCTACAAGGGACGACATGGTGACGACTGCCTTTGGTCCGGTGCGTAATGTTGTGGTGCTGCGACTAAGCCCTGAATGCAACACCTGCTCGACGGAGAGGAGTCTGTCGACTCAAGTAAAACGCCAGACACGTTCGCGTCGCGTAAACGCGCTAAAGGTGGTCAACTTTGACATATAGTCGGCCGTAAGATGCATGCTATTTGCTCCTGCATTAGCGCAGAAACCCTGGGTTCATTATTGTTGCGAAATCTCCCCATTCATTGATCGAACCATTTTGACCCCTCCCGCAGTTGCACACTTTACCACCAAATTGTGACCCACGCGACAGCGTATTCAATAGCGAATATGAGTGCGACCCAAACGGCGACGATTGCGCCGACGCAACCGTCCAATGCGGCTGAGATCTTGCGCATGTTTCCCGAGATCAACACTCATCTAGCCACGCAGACTCAGACACACACGACGAATGGGAACGATTCCGATCTCGCAGGATACGATGAAGAGCAAATACGGCTTATGGACGAAGTCTGCATCGTCCTCGACGAGAACGACCTGCCGATCGGCTCGGCGTCAAAGAAGATCTGCCATTTGATGGAGAACATTGACAAGGGACTGTTGCACCGTGCATTCTCCTGCTTCCTCTTCGACAAGGACAACAAGTTATTACTGCAGCAGCGGGCATCGGAGAAAATCACATTCCCAGATATGTGGACCAATACTTGCTGTTCCCACCCACTCGGCGTGCCAGGCGAGACGGGCTCAACATTGGAAGCCTCAATACTCGGCGCAAAGCGCGCAGCCCAGCGAAAGTTACAGCAAGAGCTCGGCATCAAGCCTGCCCAGGTCCCGCTCGAGAAGTTCCAGTTCTTGACCCGTATACACTACAAAGCGCCTAGCGACGGGAAGTGGGGTGAGCACGAAATCGATTACATTCTCTTCATCAAGGCCGACGTCGACCTGGAAATCAATCCAAACGAAGTGCAGGCTACGCAGTACGTCTCCGAGGGAGAGCTGAAGGAGATGTTCAAGGACGACAAGCTCAAGTTCACTCCATGGTTCAAGCTGATCTGCCAGACCATGATGTTTGAATGGTGGGAGCACTTGAACGGGGGCTTGGAAAAGTACATGAATGAGCCGGAGATCAGGAGAATGTAAGAGATGGGACGAAGGAGGCAGCATGCTCACATGGGCTGCTTGGGTTTCAGCGGCATGAAAGGCGTTGGCGGTGCATCGTGGAATTGTGATACCAGCACTCAACAATGGTAGTAAATGATAACAGAATTTTTGGTGCATTTAACATGGGCTCACCAAAGCTAAGACAGTGGACTTTACTTTGCAATTTACTGAACAAGGTAGGTACGAACTTGCCGCTTGGCCACGCGCGCCTTCCTTGCGAAGTGTGAGACCAGCATCTTACTTTGACTCCATCCCATCTGTTGAGCTGAGAAGGGCTCTCATCATAACTACCTATGTCCTGAGTAGCGTGAGCATGGCACATAGAGATGCGAACAGCGTCACGCGCCCGAGCTGCGAAACACAAGGTCGATGTGATCCAGAACAAATCAGTCTTTCTGAAGTGACGCGAGGCCAGCAACCGAATGCAAGAAGAGGAAGAGGCCGTGCTTTAATCACCTACGGCAAATCAAGTCGACCTATTCCTTCAAGAGCACATCAGTCGCTTGTCAGCGAAATATGCGACGATCCTTCAAGGAGAGAGTCAAAGCGAGCAGACGATAGCCCGCACCATATTAGCGCTCTCCCCAGAGCCGCAGAACGAGGTTTCAGCGATTCTCCGCTCTCGGATGGAGGCATCGCAGATCTCGACGCTTCGCCAAGTATCGGTGAGGTACAAAACCTTACAAGCTCTTCGCTTTCAACTGCCGAACCCGTTGAGAATTCAAAAGGAAAAAATCGAGTATCGTGTGCTATCTCCTCGAATGCTCTGACTCAACGCAAGCCAGCTCCAACGCATCCGCAATTGACGAATTTCGCCGCTTCGCCTGACCAACATTCCCATTTGATGACCAGAAGGACGTACCGCTGCCCAACGACAAATGGCACTACTGGTCTGGGCAGGAAAGGTCAAGCCGATGATGACTCTCTTCCTCGCTCGCGTTCCAATCCAGAGGATCGTCAATCGCAAGCGCCTCTGACAACAATTCGAAAGAGAATGAAGTCGTCGAAACTGGAGCACAAGATTGTCAAGCATGAGCGCAACCGCCGGATTTTCCCTTCCAAAGAGAAATCTAGGATTGGAGATGGTTTCGAGAAGACTGAACTGCGTGTTGAACATCGAATCGTCTTGCATCGTAAGCGCAAACCGTGGAGACGTGAACCCATCGTCTACAAGCAACTGTCAATTGCTGGCGGACCTCTACCAGATGTCATGTTCGAATGCTCTGCTGACGAGCTAAATGTTGAACAGAGTAGTGGCCCACACCACACTACAGCTCGTCTACCATCAAGCTCTAGGCAAGCCAATCCTACTGATCAGCTAACTACAGCCGATGAGCTAGCTCAGAATCCGTTGAGAAATGAGACGCGGGCCAACTTCGATCATGATGATTGCGCAAGCAGGGGGTTGCGCACTTCCGGACCGACTGAAAAGACCGCTGTTGATTCAAATCACCTTAGCAAACGTCGTGTGAGCTTTAGCGACCAAGATCGATTCATAAATGCACAGCTATCATCCATCAAGGCACCGCCGCGGCCGCAAGCAACCTCTGACGATGATGATGCCGAAGACTCAGAAGAGGAGGATGATGAATCTGAGTCAGGTACCAGCGAGGATGAAAACCTGGGTGCTCTTCAGAGTGTGGATGCTGCAAATGGAATTGACGACGAACTGCTGGTTGACTATGCTGATCATACCCTCATTCTCCAAAGGTCTGCGCCCCTCGAACAACCAACCATCCATTCTACGAGTCCGTGCACCGGAAGAGAGGATGCCGTTGATTCATCTGATGATGAACGCCTGGAAGGACGCATGGAGGCGCCTAGATACTTCCGGAGACGCTCCATTGAGCGTATGCGGCTGGTAGAAGCTGACGAGCCCGTTGATGAATTTTCGGACGAAGGGCCGCACGCAGAGCGCATGTCTGCAGCGGTTTTTAGTCACTACTCTGGGTCAACAGAGGGTCGCATGAGCCGTAAGACATTAACAAAGTCAGCTATTCTGGAAGAAGGGACTGATTGCATGGCAGGTCAACCACGCCGTCCTCGCCTTCGCTCGATACTAAAGAGCAACACGCCGCTCATGCCAGAAGTGACATACCGTCCCGACGACTTGGAGGGTAATACGCGCCGTAACAGCCGCCACGCGGTGAATGTTGAGGACAGCCGCTACTTCTCACAAGCATCTGAGATTCTTCGAGGCCCGGATGGATCGAATCACAAGATCTTGCCACGTCGAAATAGGTCTACCTACTTTGGCCATGAGGACGAGAAACAGGCCCCAGGGCATCACGATGAGCAATTGCATAGCTCAAGTCACGATGAAGAGGTTTTGCGTGATCCCTCAAGTTCGCCAAGGCCACAGAGGGACTTGAAGACCCTCACAAGGCGGGTGAGTAGGGCTAATGGGACTATGAGTCAGTCGGTGAGACGCCGACCTAGCCTTGGCTTTGAGTCGCCCTTCAAGATCCCTCCAATACGCTGAGGGAGAAGAAGGCGCTTGTGCTTGCTGTCTCGGGCGACATGAGTGAGTAGCCTGCCATACGGTCTTTAGCTTTTAGTACATGCTACCCGCGATCGTCGAAGTTCACTCCACAAGAGTCAAGGAGTGCTGTTCAACATTTAGCTTAGTCCTTCAGACACAGTATCACCAAATAGAGCAAGTCCCAAAACACTTGCCGAAAGGCATCACAGTCGCCAATAGGCGAAAATAGTAGGCACTAACTTGGCATCGAAAACATCTCGCGTCTTCAGGGGCTATCGTGACGGCTTCGCAGCTGATATTGACATCTGAGTTTTGCTTGGACAGCCGCAATGGGACGATGGCTTAATGTGACACTAGAAAGTTCGATCATTGAATGGAGCCTGTTTGATCTGTTTGAGCTGTATCGTGAACTATCTGGCGAGGCAGCGCCCACAGTCATTGTTCTGCCTAACGTGCGCTTGACTATCTGGCTTTCATCGCGAATCTACGCAGCTCTTATCGTACAGTAGCACCTGCCAATGTCGGCACAGTACACAGACCTTGCTTGGTCTTGAGCGGCGCGATGCCAGACTTGCCTTGATCCTTCATCTGCTCGACGGCGGAGACATCGAACGCCACCTCCTTTGCATCGGTGGTCGTGAAGCCAGCCTGGCAGTAATCCCACACCTTCTTCTTCGGGTTCAGCTGCTTCTCTGGCTCGCCCTCGTAGCCATCGAAGAACACGCGCTCACCTGCCTCCGCGTCACTGGGAGGGTTGACGAGCTCCACAGGACCACCGTGACCGTGGTCATCCTCGCCCTCCTTCGGCCGTGGTGAGGCGGCGAGAACCATGGCGGACGATTGAATGCCACGCATCTTGACTGGCTTCAGGTTGCATACCGCAACGATCTTGCGGCCTTGCATCTCCTCCAACGGGACGAGTCCGTTCAAACCGGAGCACACGGTACGGACAGTCTTGCCTTCGTATTCAGATGTGTTGTCTGTGCCTGGAGCATCGCCGACGTTGATCGTGGAGACATAAAGAGAATCCGCATCTGGATGGTTGACCGCTTTCAGGATGTGACCTACTCTCAGATCGATCATGGCTGGCGAGAGCGGCTTGTCGGCGGCTGGCTGGTTCTTAGGCTGCTTCGGCTGCTTCTCCTTCTTGCCCTTCTTTTCCGTTGGTGCCTCAGCGCCTACCGCCTCTGCCACCTTGTCACCTGTACTCTTCTTCTCCTTCTTGCCTGGCTTGGCGTTCTCCTGCGCTTCTCCGCTGGCAGCACTGGTCACAGTTGCTCCGGCGGCAGCGGCAGTTGTCGCACCGGCGGCAGCTTGAGCAGCAGCCTTCTCCTTCTTCTTCCGCTCTTTCTCCGCCTTCTGGTCTATTGGTTTTGGGAAGAAGACCACCTTGGATGGGTCGATCTGAACCTTGTCGCTGTCTGAGATTTTGAGGTTGAAAAGGGGCGCGTTCTGCACGAAGTCAAGCCAGCGCACAATGTGGTGGTTGCCCTGCTCGCCCGTCCGCTGCTCGTCTGACCAGCCCTTGACTACCGGGGCTAGGCGGGCGTACATGCCTACATCTGCAATGCTCGGCTTGCTGCCCAAGAGAGTAGTGCGGGTGCTGAGGTGGGTGTTGAGGGAGGACAGGCGCTCTGCAGTCTTAGCATCGTCTTCGTTGGCGGCAATGTGGCGAGCTGTGATGAGCCATTGCTCGATCTCGGTCTTATCCTGCGGTGTGTACTGTTTAAGGATTAGATAGTGTTTCAATGTCCGTTGGACTGGCCGCATACCTCTACGTTCGAGAATACCGCGGCCGACAGCTTCGACGGATCACTGTCAGCGTCTTTGGCCTGCGGATACGAGTCCTTCACAATGCTAAGATCTTTAAGATCATTCTCGAGACCAGTTGTGGCTGCCATGTTGCTTTGAGAGCTGGCAGACCGTTTGTATCCCAGGTGTGTGCCGGAGGATCTAAGCTGAGCAACAGGCCGTTGCGAGACTTTACAAGGCAGTTGTGTGGTGTAAGGTATGCGCTTGTACTTCAGCAAATGCTGGGATTTGGAAAGCAGCCGCGAATTCATTTGGAGTCATCACAGGAGGGGCATTGGAAGTCATTTTCAAAACGCCACAGACTAACGCCACAGCCCACCTTCCCAAGTTCAGGGTAGGAGTGGCCCATGCTTTTGAGAGTATCAAGCACAATGCGCGTATCTATAGGACGATATACACCTTATTTGTATGTAGTCTAGAGCCACACAATACTAGTATTTCGGTGTTCTGTCTGTCTGTCTATCTGCTTGCACTTAGGCAACCATCTATTAATGTCATGCAGAGGGTAGCCCCGTCATCATCTTTCAATTGCTCCTGGCATGACTTCCACCTTATCTTTATGACGAGGGCCGGATCAACTGGTTTAACTACCTTACCGTACCTAATGCTTGCCTGCTTGCCTGCATGCGTACATGATAGAATGACACAACTTACTTGATGGAGCGCTCCTTGCAAAAGAGAGATTCATGATGCATTTCCCGTTAATTATTGCATACAGTCTCGAATCCAGTCATCTTCGAGGGTCAAGAGGTACGTACTGGGGCGATCATATAAAGTCGCCGCCACCGAATCCACCGAAGGGATTCGGGGGCCGTCCACCCATTCCTGCGCCTCTAGGAGGACCGCCCATGCCAGGTCCCACGGGATCATATCTACTCCCAGGCGGTGCCTGCGGGTCGAAGCCGCCACCTCCCCGACCTTGGCCTTGGAAGAGCGGGTCGTCAAACGTTGGATGCATACCGCCTCCCCCCATACCTCCACCGAACCCAGGACCAACGCCGCCTCTTAGGGGATCATTCGGGCCCAGACCTGGTGGATAGAGGTCTCTGTCGCCAATGTGCGGTCCTCCAATACCGCCTGGAGGCATCATTCCACGTGGCGGACGCATCGTCTCAAACTCGTCTTCAAAACCTGGCATTGGTTCTGGCATGGGCCTACGTGGTTGTGCGAGTGGGTCGGCGAGAGGAAAGGGCCTGGCAGGCGGATCACGATCTTCTCGGAGAGGATCGTAGGCCGATCTCTGTGGATCCCTATCTGCCGGATCGCGAGGCTGGCGTGACGTTGATGATGATTGCGGCTCCTGCGTTTCTTCGTAGCCCTCCTTCTGTAAGCTGGGTACCAATTTCTGAATGATGTTCAGTCGCATCATGCTCCCGAAATCGCTTAGCCGGCCTATGCTTATGAAAACATCACCAATCTTTCGAGTGGCATCCTCCTTGTTTTCACCTTCCTGCAGGAGGGTGACAGGCAAATTGCCGGTTGATACGAACTCATCCGCTTTGACATCAAAGCTGTATGTCCGGTCATCGCCCATTCCCATTCCCATGATGACCGCCTTGTTGCCCATGCTATTGATCTTGAGCAGATATTCCATGCTGCTCTGGCTATGTGCGTATCTGAACGCATAGCTGCCCTTTGTTGCGTTCCATTCAGCCGGCAACGGGGCCGGTTCTGTACGATCAGGCTGCGCATCGATCTTGTGGTCCTCGCCGAGGCCGATCAGGCGGAAGCCGACAGCAACCATGCTCGCATGTGCCGCGACGGCGATCGCATCGTAATTGTGCTTGAGCTGCGGTGAAGCTGAAGATGACAGGCTGGAGGAGATGATGTTGCTGAGGTTAGGCGCACCAAAGATGCTGCCTCCGGGCGACATGACTGTGCTGTGTTGATCTTCCACACTCCAGTGGTCCCGATGATGTAGATATTCGTTCGCAATTATAAATGTTCTGGCCGGAGAGGTGGCAAATCTTGGAGTATGAACGTGTAGCAGAGGCTGTCTTGACGGTATGTTGGAGTTCTTCTGATCCTGAGATGGCGATACACCTAGACCTCATGTACTACATACAGTACTTATGTATCGAAGCCCCTCCATAGATGACGAAAGACTGGCGCCTGCTAGACGCGTTCGGCGCTAAAATTTAAGCGCGGGCGCGTGTGGAGAAGATCAGCCGAAACAGCTGCCAGCCATCACTTCATCCACATTCTTCCTAGGCCCACAACTCTTCACACTGCATGTCAGACGGATACACCGCGGGTGGTAGATAGGATGGCGCCACCCGAGATCGACAGACGGAAATCCTCTGATCCCCTCGAAAGCTTAGCATCAACGTTAGTGTCCGCACGCCCATTCCTGGGCTTGATGGGTTGAGCCCAAGGTTGCACGACTTCAGATACATTCACCCCAAAAGACTCGAATGCCAAGATTACCACTGCTCACTGCTCCTGAAATACTATGAATGGGGCAAAGCAATTGATGCGATTCTGCAAGATGAGTTCCAGCAGAGATTCCAGTCGTCTTAGCGGTCTCCCTGCTTTCTAACGTCAGCCCTTGTGCTTTCGAAAAGAGGAGAAACCGCAGTTATGTTCACCATCTAAGAGCTTTAGCTAGTCGGAAAAGTGACCTTCTGCTGAGTTTAACCTCATCACAGCATCATGGATGTCTAGTCAGTATTCGAGCTTCTCACAAACTCGTCGAGCGCGTATCAACTAACACTTCTGCTCGGAGTGTGTAAGCTGCCAGAGCAAGCCTGACTTGAGCAAGCCTGAATTCTACTGGACAACTCCAAGCATTTCATGTCACTTGGCCAATTCATCTTGGCCTCCATATTGTTCCGAGAATGTCTCCACCCAAGACTACCTGGTTGATTTACAATGTTCCATTAATCCAACTTCAATCAGAACACACCCATAAACGACAAGATTCCCAGCTGAATGACCAATACACACCCAAGGTAGCGCGAGCTGTCAATAGCAAAACCAAATAGCTCATCGTTTCATGAAGCAGCGTGGGACAGCAACGAGCTTGGAACACATCAAGTTCGATACTCAACAGTCTGGTTTTGCTGCTTTCTGTTGAAGGAGCTTTCGCCCAAGCTGTGGAAGAGCTCAGCAACGGCGCAAAGCATATTAACCGTGTTGAGCAGTCGTGCGTGTGAACAATAGGTGCCCTGTCTGCTCTGAAGCGACAGCCATTTAAGGAGAGCGGTCGTCGGTCTTAACCTAAATGTTGCCACGATAGGCCATCGGACCCCTTCAACATTCCATCTGACTGACTCCATGCCTTTCTTGTTCAAGGTTGTCACCATGGATATCGCCGTTCCCGGTGGCTGCGTTCCAATGGCGACGTTCTACATCACGGCACGAATCATCTCGATGATCTCTCCAGCGATTAACACACTCATGGTAGGAAAGTATTCTTATGTCGGGAATCAAATTGATATACTCTAAACTCACTGGGCAACTTCTCGGTCAATACTAAATCCCGACTAGTGATTTCGATAGCATGCGACGAGAATCTTGCCAAGCCCCTTCAGCAAGCTCCAGCGTCGCTGAGGTCACCGAACTCGGACACGAGCATGTCATGAAATCTTGCGCAAAACGGACTGCTCTCCGTAGCGCATGCTCAGGCCGGTGTCTTTCTGGAGTCGTCCAGCGCCTTGGGATCGTGATGGCGATACTAAAGCCCTTGAGAGCCAGATCTGAATTTTCAAAAACCCAAATTCCAATCGATTGACGTGAACGCACTCCACGCTGTGTCGAGGTAGCTACGTGCTGCCTGCCGTAGCTTTGTTGGGGATTGCGTCGTCTGTTCCATTGCATTTGAGCATTGCCTATTTTGTCAACCCAAACACATATTACACTTGATGCCGAGCTTTCAAAAGCAATGGAAATGCCGTGAGTTCTCCCGGCAGAATCATAAGGAACCAACCAGTAAGTGGCTTTTTGTGACTTTTGTTGGTTCTCCACATATATGCAGCCAAACTTCAGCCGACATACCGTTCCTTGTCCCATAGAGAAGGGCTGAGAGACTGCAGACAAGATTGCTCGCGAAACTAGAGCTCACCGGAGCTGTCAGTCGACCAAAGCTGTTGGCGACGTCTGTCTGACTGCCAGGGATTTTGACGCTGCTTAGATTGCTAAATCGCGTTCCGCACGTCACATGGAGGCGTTGGCGGCTAGAAGGGCCACCAAATCTAAAGCGGAAGGAAGTATTTCGCCAGGTCTAGCCGAGTCGCGACTGTCCGGTGTGTCGATCACCCTCCACCCACTTCACCTTGACCGGCGCCACAGCCGTTGTCTCGCGGCAGGGACCCGTCGAGCGCGATTGGCCAAGCAAACGCGTGCGCCCGTGCGGAAGCAGACTTCACAAATATCGCCTACGTCCCGTCGCTGTCTTCGAGCATGACGCAAGTGTAGAAGGCTGAAAGACCACAAGGCACGACTATGTTGGGTATACCAGCGGTAGGAGTAGACTGCAAGCCAAACGGGAAAATGTCGCATCGACGATATTGATTCGGCCCAACTTCGACTTGTCTGCATGCGTCACCTCCCCAGGCTCTCACGACTCACGAAACGATCGCGGAAGGATTCAAACCATCGTCAGTATGCAGAGTATCGGGCAAATCTTGGAGCAGCTTGCCCCGCGCGAAGTTGCGCTACTAGCCGCGACAAGGCGGCCGTTGCTCACGCTACTGCGTGCAGACCTGCACGGACTCAATCAGAGCGCAGTTGGGACTGCTGGTCTTCAATCGCGTGCCATACTTCTGGTATCGAGGCACTCGATTTCGTAAATCAACGCACCCGTGCCGAGGGCAGGCCTCTTGAAGCTCGGGGTGACGGTCCTTCTCAAGCCTCATAGCTTGCTTTGCCATACTTTCCCATCACACCTGGCTAGCCAACAGCGCTATCGATGCAACACTCTCCAATTTGGATGTTGGACCAACATTGTGAGGTGGGCCAGCATTATGCACGTGAATCGCTTCTACTCATCTTGCGTGTGCCCCAGAGTCTCCACCTTCGGCAACCCTAGTAATCATTGTGGCAGCGTCCCGTAGCGTCCGCTTGCTCTGCGTGATTCGAAGGTGGATAATTAGTTGTTCAATGTTGGAAACGCCAACGACCGTGTTCTCTCTTCTCTCCACCCTTGCTTAACGGCCCAACTTCAACAACTTTACGCGAGCATTCAGGACTGGTATCATTGATGATGTTGCTTCATATTACAGTGAGATGCTAAAAGGAACCGTCGTCAGCTGTTTCTTGCAGCGCAAGTGCGACCTGAGCGCAGCGATTTCAAGTCGACAATGAGTTACTATGCAAATGGCCACGAATCCATCAACAATGCGGTCGGAGAGGAAGATGAAAGCATGCAACGCACGCGGCGACCAGTATCCTACAATCCTGTCCATGGCTTCGCGCCAGTTGGTCCCTCAGGGCCTCCTCCAAATCACTTTCTATGGCCCAGTCAGCAACAAGGGCTTGGCTTGGTGCAGATACCTCCAGCATCACTCGAATATGTCCACGACGGGTCAATGAGCATGCCTGTCACGACAGACGTCGCGTCTGTGCCGCAACGTCACAACACTATGGTGCCCAATATGCACATCGATTCATGGAACGAAAGCTGCGATCCAATGTCGACCATCCTGCCGAACTCCTTCTGGGACCCCATGCAACCCTTTCGCGCGTTTGAAACTACCCAATTCGACTCATCGAACTTCCCTTCTTACAACATGGACAACCGCCAATTGGTCGCGTCTCCACCATACGTTGCTCCTCAAAACGAAGCCAGAGAATCGACCGATCCCGTCGTGAAACTGGAAGAGCCGCAGACACCTCGTCCACAAGCTCTTAACGACGCGTCGCCGTTCGAAAAGCCGCCAGTCACGGATGATAATGAGATGATTGACGAAAAGCGCTCCTTTTCCATTGACTCGACAAGGGAAAACTCTCTCTCCGAATGTTCCTCCATCAGCTCAGGCTATTCAGACGCGAAACCTGCAGTAAACAACCACTCGTCACACAGTCACGCAACATCTTGGACAGAGGAAGCCTATTCGGACGAGGAAAGGCGCAAACGCGGGTTTACCAAGCCTGAAAACGCGAGCTGTCAGTGTGACCAGTGTGGAAAGCTGTTCCAACGCAGCTACAACTTGAAGGCGCATCTGGAGACCCATGACCCCAATCGACCTCAACCTAACCCTTGCCAGTATCCAGGATGCAACAAGCGTTTTGTGCGGCGCACCGATCTTGTTCGACACGAGCAAAGTGTGCATTTGAAGATGCGAAACTTCATCTGTCCTCTTTGTAACTCCTCTTTCGCGCGCAAAGACACATTACGAAGGTACGCAACTTCAAGGGGACTAAATCACGCGAAGGCTGGCTAACCGGTATGCTCGCAGACATGTTGACGATGGATGTCCGCGACGGCCAGAAGTTAGGAAGCGTTCTGGCAGGACATCGCAATCCTCCAATGCTTCCAGGGCGCGCCATCAAAGAGAATCGACGTAGCGCAGGTGGCCGCGTTGCTTTCTTTCGTGTACGATTTCCAACGACACTTCGATTGACTGAGGTCTGTCGTTTTCGATGATTATGGCGAAAGAGCAACGAGATCGATCGGCGACATTCTACGCGTCGAACAGACATGAGACGATCGAGGGGGCCTTATGACAGAGGAGGGCGATGCCCAGCGGAGTACGGTTCCTCTCCCGTGACCAAGAGATCATGCATTATGACGACTACAGAGGCTAAACCCTCGTTACGAAGAGTACCCTTTTTCGCGGGGAGCGGGTGGAAGAGGGAGCACAGGGAAAGGCAATTTGCGCAAGCATGGCGTTGGCGGATATCTGCTTTCAGTATCAGGGAACTAAAGGGGGGCTCGTATAGACAGACCCTCATACATTTCGCCCCGAGGGCACGATATTGCACAGGGTTCGCATCGTTTGGCCGGCGCGGCCGATTCCCAGGAACTTAGTTGTCGCAAAAGAACAGGCGGCATCATCGAAAGAACGCAACCGGTAAAACGTAACCACGCTGTCGGTATCGGCATACTGAATAGCCATGTGACTAGGAAGGCTGCCAGCAGTAGTGAACACTAGCAACAACAGGGCCGAATCTGCTCCAGCGGAATCTAGTTGCGCTGTTTTACGCGGCTTTCACTAACGTACATTACCCTACCGAGCTTGTCAGCTTAAGCGAAAGCTATCTTGCACGTCGATGGAAGCTAATCTGTGCGGTCCCAGTCTGGAGTGTTTCCGGTGTCGATAAGCCCTTGATGCCGCCTGGTCCGTGTAGATTAATTAGCCGCCAGATTCCATGTCCAACAAAATTGTGATTGGGCTGCGGGCGAGGAAATGCGTGTAACGTTGCGAGGGACTGGCGCTAATGCACGTATTTCGGGAGCAAGCGACCTCTAGGTTTTGCACGAAAGACTATCGGGAAGGATGATGCGAACCCCGAATTAAAATGATGCGCCAAAGCCACCAACGCCACGGGTGGAGTCACCCAGTGGTGCGTCGTCGGGTCACGGGTCAGATAGTCCGGGAACAAACGGTGCATCTCTTGTGCCTTCCGTAAAGCGAAATGGGCGATTAGGTTGTCAACCGAAGGAAATTCGGTCGGAGCCGAAACACCTCGTGCCGTTGGCGTGCACCCTCAACATTTGGCCAGGCGCTGCTTTGGCTGTTGCAACAACAAGTGGAGGATTGTTCAGTGGGCGCTTAATTGTTGCGAATTATTGTCGACAAAAGCGCCGATTTTGCTGAGTGACAACCCGCTTCAATTATTATTTTCTCGTTTAATCGGCCACTAGACCGCTTGCTTCCGTCTGGAGCCTACGATGTTCGTCCCACCAGAGCTACTACCACCACATGGCTCGCCCGCTATTCAAAAACATATCTCGGCGAGCTCGGTTGGCGCGCACACGTAGGAGGTAGCTTCCGGCATGCGATCCCGGAAACTCTATGCCCCCACATCCATCCGCTGTCGCTGTAAAGAAGTTTCAAAGTGACGATGAAGAAGTGGAGGGAAAAGGAAGTTGGAATTTGTTCATTTGCGCCGCCGCAAGACCCTTGCTAATCGATCCTCCATTGCCGATCCCTTTAACGCTT
This sequence comes from Hortaea werneckii, assembly GCA_037044905.1. Taxonomy (NCBI): domain Eukaryota; kingdom Fungi; phylum Ascomycota; class Dothideomycetes; order Mycosphaerellales; family Teratosphaeriaceae; genus Hortaea; species Hortaea werneckii. The sequence goes on along the minus strand of JBAOKB010000164.1, from coordinate 187,997 downwards.
ATGCTGCTTTTACCACGCCTCGTGCTAATTCATACAGTATAAAAATGTCAGTAAACGCCATTCCCATGCTTCCGATGATTTCCATGCTTTCCGTGCTTGGTTTTGCTCTGCCGATGCCTGCCAACGCCTCGCTAATTGATGCAATACGAATAAAGTAGGCCTGAATGATCTCAAGCCAGAGTTGGGAAGGCAGTGTCGTATTCCTTCCGCTTCCTCTCAGCCTCCTTTCTCGAACGGTCAGCCTCTTTCTGTTCCACACGCTCCTTAGCCTTCGCCGCCGCATCCAGCTCTTTCTTCTTCATTTGCTGCTTCTTCTTAGTTGCTCGCTTCTTTTCCCTTTGCGCCTGGGACTTTGGGCCCTTCTGGCTCTTCTTGTGGTTGTATTTGCCACCTTTCCCAAGTGCAACTCCAGCCCGGGCAGCTGCCGACCGAACAGTCTCAACCCAGCAGGAGGACGCCACCCCGAGCTGTACAAGATCGTTAAGCTCTGTACCGAGGCAGTTACCCTCCACGTCGGCCTCGTTCTTGGCGTAAGCCATTGCCTTCTCGTACATGCTAATGTTCAGAGCCTGGGTGGATGCAGTACGGTATGCTTTCATGAGCTCGACGGTGAAAAGCCCTTCCTCGAGGAGAAGGTGGATGAAAGCTTCCGATTGGGCAAGAGCTTCAGCAGGCGAAGTTGGAACGAAAGTCGTACCAAAAGCGCTGCGCTCCAGATATTGCTGCAAGCCCCAGGCCAGGTTGGCCATGAGCTGACGACGACTTTCCGACGCACCAGAAGGATCCGAGCAAGCCGTGCAGGTGCACGTGAAGCCGTAGTTCGAGCGAAGCATCTCGACACGCTGGGACCGGACGTAATAGCAGCCAGGTCCACCAAGATAGGTCGTACAGAGTTCCTCGCCAGGCTGAATGTCTCGAACGGCATGAACAGTCTGCTTCTGGAGTGTTGGGTTGAAGGAGTGGTGAACGTTGGGGACGCACGAATGATTCAACCTCGATGACTTTTCAAATACAGCAAGACCTTTGCCGGCGGCAAAGTTGTTCGCGGCGAAAATCCCCATGATCCTCACGTGGTCCGCCACAACAGCGTCACAGAGCTGGTCATCACCGAGTCGCTTGTCCTGACGTTCGATAAGGTCAAAACGGCTAGCTTGCTCGAGGTCAATCAATTCCGGCTTGAAAAATTGCAACTCGTCGAAAGCAGCCTTCTGCGAGTCTTGGAGCTTTTCGTACGCGTTAATGGCACGATGTAAGCCGTTCTCATCGATACGAAGAAGAGGCGACTCGCACAAGATGCGCGCACCGATGGGAATATGCGCGGTCGCGAAAAGTCCATAACCACGATCTGCGGTCTTGCGCATCTCAAAAACATTCGCAATAGTCGGAGTCTGATTGCTTAAAGCAGGAGGGGCAAACGATTTGGCATGCGGATTGAGATGAGAATTGCCTAGGCTGGACGAATTGGACATCGCGGTAGTCGCCTCGGTATCTTCGCTATCCAGACTTGCGGCCTCTGAGCGCGGTGTTGCACACTGATTCGTAGTATCGGTTGATGAAGTTGACGGGCGAGACTGCCGAGCTTTGTCGATGAAGAAGTAGATGTGGTTGAGGCCTTCGCCGGGCCCTTCGTAAACCTTTGTCGACGACATTGCCTTGGTATTGCCTGCTTATTGCAAGCGTTACAATGTCCGTCAAATGTCTTTGCAAACGTTGTTGCGAATAAAAGCGAAGACGGTTCATGTGCGGTTGAAGAATGCTAGTGCGGCGCCAAGGCTGATGTTTGTTGCCTGAGTAAGCCCGGCTTGGTTACAACGCGGGCGGGAGCTAAAAGCCGGCTCAAACGTCCATTGTCGGAAAATTCATTAATGATGGAAGGTGCACATCAAAGGCATGATAAACGTGTGTCGAAACGGTGATATGGTAAATCGTAGTCTCATTTCCATTGCACGTTCGAAGCCATTATATCGCCCAGCCACTCGCCTTCTTCTTGCTCTTTACCTTTTCAGCCACAGCGTCGGCATCAGACTGCAAGTCCAGTGGAGCCAGACCAAAATCTGCCCTCGTCGGAGGCTTCACAGCGAAGTCATCTTGGACGGATAAAGAACCCAACTGATCCGCCAATTTCGGATCATCAATTTCTGGATCCTGCTGCACATCCTCTTCGCCCGTCTCGTGTACCACATCTTCATCATCCTCCCCAAACCCCTCTTCTTCTTCCCCAAGTTCATCTGCATCTTCTGCTGATGCAATTACATCCGATTCCTCCTGTTCGCCACCGACGGCTTCGACGTAACGATCCAAATCCTTAGCCATCTTCTTGGAAAACCCGCTGGCCTCTACTTCCACATCCAGTCTCGATTCAGGGTCCGCACCTTTCAGAGCATCTGCAAAGAACGGCCCTGGAACATCAGATGTGTATTTCAGACGCCGCTCAAAGTACCGCTTGATGCAGGCTACGTCTCGGTCGAAGTACATTTTGGCGTTCATATGATTGGTGCTTACTGTTTGAGGGAAGTCGATGACTATCGGCGTCAACTTGATCTTGTCGTCCGGCCCCTCCTCCTTTATCAAGATGTTGAATTCGTTGAAGTCTCCGTGGATCAGACCCCGTCTTGCGAGACGTACAATCATATCCATCAACTCCGCGTAGAGCTTGCCAGGATTAGGTACCTTTTCAATCATGCGTAGCGGGAAGGCATCGATGAACTCCATGACCACCGTGTGCCTGCTCCAGGCTACAGGCTCTGGTACTGGGAAGCCTTCACGGTATAGCACACGCATGAAAGCATGCTCCTTTTGGGCCGCAAGGCGTGAAAGATACATCCAAGAACCTGTTGACCGTTTGCGCAGGTAGTCGCGATTGCTTTTCACAGAGCGGAACGAGATACGACCAAGTCTGTGAAGCTTCAGGATAAGTTGTCGGCCGTCCGGTCCGGCAGAGATGTAGATGTCCGATTCTTTCCCAACGCCGATTTGATTACCAAGGCTGAAGATGCTGTTCGCTTTGCGGTGGGTGTTCAGTGCAAGATAGTCGAGGCCTCCGTAGCTCAGTCTGTAACCGTCGTCTGATGGCACCTTGTCAGCCTTCCGACACCAAAAGCTTTGCTCCGCTGCTCATCTCACATTTGGCATTCTTGACTTTTGCGATCAACCCAACTTTCGCCAGATTCGAGATGCATTTGTGGACTCCGATTCCGCCGCGCGGACCCGCTATTTGGGCTATGAGAGGCGTCGGCACGATTTCATGATTCTTGCTGCCTTGCTCGACCTGCGCCGTACTTAGCAAATGTCAGTCACAGCACGAGGCACAATTTTCATAGTTCGCTTACGGCTTGGAGCACCCGCCAGTCGTCACCAGTCAGGTACCGGATGTCCTTGATGTTGAGCTTCATGCTGTAGAGTCGCCGCCGAAGACTGGACAGGGTCTTAATTCGTACAGTGGTGCTTCTTGTTGCTCTGTCTGACGCTGAGACGTGAGAACGAGGAACAGGCAAGTCGTAGCTTTTCGGTAAATCTACGGACAACCTCCGAGAGCTTGTCTCGCCTCCAGCTGTGAGGCTCTGAGGCAACTTCGCGACTGCTCTTACGAACATCATCAACAAACTTCGTCATCCCCCATCACCTCAACACCTGCACACATCTCTCTTTTCGCTCGCGATAGAAAGTTTGCCACCAGGTGCAGTCCAAGCTCTTACCGTTCATCATGGCGAACGACGAGCCGAAGGCTCAGGACAAGGGTAAGGGCAAGGCAGAGGAGAAGCAGGTGAATGGCGCATCAAAGGACGGACAGAAAGATGGCAAGAAGAAAGAGGGCGAGCTCGAGATCAATCCGGAAGAGGAGCTCAGCGAGGAGGACCAGAAGTTGAAGGAAGAGCTGGATATGTTGGTAGAGCGGTTAACAGAGAACGACAAGTCACTCTACAAGCCCGCGCTCGAGGCCATCAAAACCAACATCAAGACATCAACCAGCTCCATGACGGCAGTGCCGAAGCCGCTCAAGTTCTTACGACCGCATTACGAGAAGCTCTGTGAGACGTATGAGAAATGGCCGGACAGCGAGGAGAAGCGATCTCTCGCCGACACACTATCAGTGCTCGGCATGACATACTCCGATGACGAAGAGAGGAGAGACACGCTGAAGTACAGACTTCTTGCCCCGAGCGAGGGTATCGGCTCATGGGGTCACGAGTACATGAGACACCTGGCGCTGGAGATTGGTTCAGAGTATCAGCACAGACTGGATGAAGAGCAAGATACCGAGGACCTGGCGCAGCTTACGCGGACGCTTGTTCCATTTTATCTTGCGCACAACGCCGAAGCCGATGCCGTCGACATCCTATCGGAACTTGAGATGATTGATGAGATCAAAGAATACTTGGATGAAAACACATACAGCCGAGTGTGCTTGTACATGGTCTCGATGGTCCCACTACTTACATACCCTGATAACGATCGATTCGTTCGGACAGCCCACGACATTTACGTTCACTACAAGCAGCTCACTCAGGCCATGTCTCTCGCCATCAAGCTCAATGACATGGACCTGATCAAGGCAGATTTCGCTGCGACGAAGGACAAGGCGCTGAAGAGGCAGCTTGCTTTCATCCTAGGCAGGCAACGGATTTGCTTAGACCTTGAAGGCGAGGACGCAGAAGACCCCGAGCTGCAGGATTGCATCAACAACACCAAGCTTCCTGAGCACTTCAAGTCATTGGCCAAGGAGCTCAACATCCTGGATCCCAAGGTGCCAGAGGACATTTACAAGTCGCACCTGGAATCCTCGCGGACAGCAGGCATGACAAACACCGACTCGGCCCGCCACAATCTTGCCTCTGCGTTCGTCAACGCCTTCGTGAATGCAGGGTTTGGTGAGGACAAGCTTATGTTGGTTGAGGGTGGAGTCAAACAGAGCTGGATCTGGAAGGTGAAGGAAGATGGCATGATCTCGACAGCAGCTTCTGCTGGTATGCTGATGCTGTGGGATGTTGAGATGGGCCTGGACAAGATGGACGCATACACATACGTGCCAGAAGATCAGATCAAGGCGGGCGCGGCGCTCGGCATGGGTGTCATGAACAGCGGCGTGCGCTTGGACAGTGATCCTACCATGGCTTTGCTTGGCGATCTGGAGGGCAAGTCGGTCGCGCACAAGATGGCTTCCATTATGGGGCTGGGTCTCGCGTATGCTGGTTCCCAGAAGGAAGACCTGCTTGAGCTCCTTCTCCCTTACGTCTCTGACACTTCTGTCGATATGCAACTATCTGCTATGGCTGCATTGTCTTTGGGTCTGATCTTTGTGGGCAGCGCTCAGTCAGATGTCTCGGAGGCAATCATCCAGACTTTCCTCGACGAAGACCGCACCAACCAGCTCAAGGACAAGTGGACGCGCTTCATGACTCTCGGCTTGGCTCTGCTCTTCTTTGGCCAGCAAGAGGAGGTTGACGTAGTGCTCGAGACACTCAAGGCCATCGACCATCCTATGTCGAAGCCTGCCTCAGTACTCGCCGAGATCTGTGCTTGGACCGGCACTGGTGCTGTGCTCAAGTTACAGCAGCTTCTGCATATTTGCAATGAGCACATTGAGGAGAAGGAAGACAAGGAGGATGACGACAAGAAAGATGAAGGCGAGGAGAAGCGCGATCTCTCTGGTGACATGCTGGTCCAGGCCTACGCCGTCATTGGTTTGTCGTTGGTGGCTATGGGAGAAGAGGTTGGCCAGGATATGGTCCTGAGACAGTTTGGGCACCTGATGCATTACGGCGAGGCGAACATCCGCAAGGCCGTGCCGCTAGCAATGGGTCTGATCTCTCCTTCCAACCCGCAAATGAAGGTATACGACACTCTGTCGCGATACTCGCACGACAATGATATTGACGTCGCTGTAAACGCCATTTTCGCCATGGGTATCCTCGGTGCCGGCACGAACAACGCTCGTCTTGCGCAGCTGCTGAGGCAGCTTGCGTCTTACTACCACCGCGATGCAAATGCCTTGTTCATGGTCAGGATAGCACAAGGACTTCTGCACATGGGCAAGGGTACCATGTCAATCAATCCTTTCCACACTGACCGTTCGGTCATGTCCCGTGTTGGTGCTGCCGGCCTCCTGACCGTTGCTGTCTCGCTCATCGACAACCCGAAGGCATTCATTCTCGGCGACCACCACTACCTGCTTTACTTCCTGGTCACTGCCATGCACCCGCGCTTCCTCATCACTCTTGACGAGGATCTCAAGCCTGTGCAAGTCAATGTGCGGGTCGGTCAAGCAGTCGATGTTGTCGGCCAAGCAGGTCGACCAAAGACCATCACTGGATGGCAGACACAGAGCACGCCTGTACTCCTCGGTTACGGAGAGAGGGCAGAGCTTGAAGACGAGGAATGGATATGCATGGCGAACGTAATGGAGGGCATCTGTATACTACGCAAGGTGAGCCATGACCTATGAGCCAACATCACAAGTCCAATCGCTGACAAGACCACAGAACCCCGAATGGGAAGCATCATGAGCACCTGCGGAAGCCGAACGCGAACGCATTGTTCAAGGAATTCCATGTACTTGTCGCGTAGAATACGTAGCATGAATAGACAGCGTGCCGCTAGGAAGCAGCACATGTATAATATTTCAAGTTGATGGACAATTCTCCTGCTGTCCTTGTCGCTACGCCTGCAAATTTCATTCCACTCAATCAAAAATTGATGGATCTAGATCAAGATCGCCACTAGCGACGCTTGGTCCGGGTCCTTACTTTAGTGGGCTATCATCTCGTCATAACCATCGTCATGGACATAATCATTGAAACTCGAATCTCTTAATTGTACGCGGTGCTCATATCAGAATCGACATTCTGCCCAAACACACTTCCTTTCCCCTTCCTGTATCGGCACCATCACCGCGACCATAGCTTCCCAATTCTCGTCACGTCTGTCGCATTTCACGCGAACCTTCCAGCGCAATATGGCCTCCACATCAAGCGCCGTGGCTCCACAGCCAGCACCTTGGAAGTCTGCTTTCCTCGAACACTTGCGCAAGATGGATAGCCCGGAATTCGTTTTCAGCAGTCTACACGCAGCGCCAAAAGATAGTCCTTCGGACTACTTGCCAAGAGCTAGATACTGCATCTTCCGTGGCTTCTGGGCCGAGCTGCCTGAGAATAGGCATAATGATGCTCCAAGGAACGAGCGCAACTACGAGAGCGAAATGCCGACCTTCACGACTGATGTCCGCATGAACAAGCCGATCGAGATCTTCTCGAGCTCCAGTGGGCATGCGAAGGACGAGAGCCAAGCGAAAGGCAGCGGTGGAGGTGGACCCTGCGAGGCCGTGTGGTGGATCAAGGGAGACACGATGGTGCAGTGGAGAATGAAGGGAGAAGCGTTCATCGTGGGTGAGGATATTGAGGGCGAGGGTGAGCAGAGCAAGGAAAGTAGCGGCGTTCGGACAGCAAAGAGCGAAATAGGCAGCCGTATGAGGGTGGTCAAGGAAGAAGGTAGAGACCAATGGTCTTGGAAGAGAGAACTCGTTGGTCACTTTGGGAACATGTCGCCCGGCATGAGAGGTATGTCATTTGTCGCTTACAAAGAATTCAAGGGAAAGTGCCTAACATGTAATACCAGGGAGCTTCAAGAACCCACCACCTGGCCAGCCCGTTGACCAGCCATATGACACCACCTTGAAGACTGGCGAGAAGGTGACCACTCTTGATGATCCAGTCTCGAGATCAAACTTCCGAGTTGTAGTGATCAAGCCTGAAGAAGTGGAGTCCACAGACCTTAGTGACCCGGTCAAGGCAAGGCGTCAGCGTTATACATACGACAAGTCGACAGGCAAGTGGTCTCATGTCGAGACTTGGCCATAAGAGAAAACTTGACATCAATCCAGTATTGGTACCTTGATCGCGACAACGATCATCTGCTCGACTACAGACTTCACGGAAAGCGTCACATGGCTATGCGCTCTCCCACTTCTTTGTACGTCTGACAGTGTTGGCGACACGTTACAGTGCCAGTCTCGAGGCCGGAGACCAGCTGCAGCCACCTCGCCAGGCTTGGAGAAAATAGACGAAAAGCCTCAGCAAATAGAAATGGATTGCAAGATGTTTGGTCGAGCGTCGATACCGTGCTTCGTTTCACCAACCTGTTTTTGCTGCTGTGCTACGCGTTCCCCGGCGTGGGTTGGTGTGAAGTTGGGAAGGAGCTCGACCAGAGCGATCAGATTGGCACGGAATGAAGCGAGTCTGCGGGTGAGCACGTATCAACGCTGACGATTTAATTAAAACGGGGAAACTACCCCATGTACTCAAGGGCTGGGCTGTATTGAGCTGAAATCGCTGTGTTGCCACATACGTTCAAAAAGTCTCAGGTCTTCAGGGCCTTGCCGCATTTCGCCTTTGCTGTTTATTGCTGTGATTGCATGAGAGGTCTATACATGTATTGCCAACAGATGCTCCACAGGGCCACATTGCAGGTGGAATTCCAAATAGCTTGCCGCCAGTCGGACCACTCGGCTGGGCGGGGCGGAACGCTAGGCGCTTGCTGGCTGCGGGTCGCTAAACTCGGTCGGCTTTATCACATCAAGCTGGGTCGCTGGAGAGGGCCGGTTGGGTTCCAGGCTGAGGTGGAAGCAGCTGTGACAAGCATCCATGCTGTTACTGCTGCAGTCGTTGGTCGTGTCGGCTGCTTGTTCGCTCGCCTGTGGCATTATCGGAGCAGTCGTCAGCCCCCACGATACATACTACCTAGGTACGTACCTCCGCAAAGACAATCTCTGTACTGTACAGTACAGTAGCTCTGGACAGACCTCTGAGACGGAGGTGAATCCCGAATGACGAAAGTCAAACGGAACGAATGTTTCACGTTCTCGCGAACGACCTTCGGCCCGACCTCAATAATTGCAACAATTGCGCAATAGATCTGGAGCTGGAGTGCACAATACATCGCGGCTTTAAGCGGACTCGGGTAGACGAATGGAATGTCGTCAGCCTGCCACTTTAGTGCCAGGACAAGCATTGTGCGTTGTACGTTTTCGGATTTCTCTGCTTACGCGCGAATCTGCGATAGCACCAACGCACATCTCATCGGCTGCTGCCACATGACGGTCGGTTACACGCAAGGAACAGCGATCTAGTAGATGCAGGCGTGGCGGTTTTGCGAAGGGGTCAACCGCCTTGTTCTGTTGCTTGACTTTGCCGCTTTCGCACAAAAACGGCTGCTTCGAGGACTCAAGAGACGAACTTGATCAATCAACCTCGGCCCATCTCCTATAGTCCCATTCCCCTACCACTTTATACTGCTCCTGCGCTCCGCTCACCTTGCAGCTTCGCTCGGAAAGCACGTCCGTAGACCGTGCCATTGGTCGGCCGCGCCGCAATCTAGTCCTTAGGGCCCGATCCTTAGCCCGCAACCCTCTTGTACTCGGCCTCTCCGCTCCCACATGCTGACCCTCCACTTTCCTACATCAACCCATTACTTCAACAAGGCAAGCTCTGCTATCACTGGATACTCTCGACCTATATCAGTCTCCAATTGCTCTGGATCTCTTCTGTTATCGTCCTTCAAGCAAGCCGACGTCTCTACCTCCAAACCAACCAAGATTGAGGGGAAAGGTCAAAGAGGAGGCACAGTAACGGCTTTACCTTAGGTAGTAGCGCTCCGCCGTCAACGCCCTGGAGCCTGCCTGTCTGGCGCCGCGTAATGGCGGATGCTGCATTGAAATCTTTCGAGGACTTGTTAGAGAATGTGCCGAAATGGATTGCCGATATACAAGCAATACTAAGGGTATCTACCGATCGCCAAAATGAGATGTTGTTTGAGAGGCAACCTACCGATGCAGCTCCGATCCCGGAAAAGAAGAAGTCAAAATCATCTTCGTTGAGGTCCTTCCGGTCAAGCGAAAACACAAAACAACAGGAAGACAAAGATGCGAAGACCAACACGCCCGAACCGACTCTGTTACGACCGCAGCTACCGCATATGACGGAATCCGATGCTCTCAGACTGGCCCAGAGGAAGCGCAAGACCGAGTCCGTCTGCTCTGGTGATCATTCGGGCCCATCAAAGTACCGGTCAAGATCCATGGTTGTGGTGTACTATGACGGAGACGTACAGAAGAAGTTTGAAGAACTAGTGAGGGCGGTCGGGGTCTGTAGGAATGGAATTCGCAAAGGGAAGATGGGCGCCAGGGTCGATGGACTGTCCCGTGCCGACTCGAGCAGTTCGGAGGCCAGCGGCAGCAGCGACGGCGAGGACGCCTCATTCACTCTCCGCAAACTTGGATACAGATCGACAAGAGCAAAGCCAGTAGGCAGCACCCTGCTCGGCCACAAAAAGGACGTGACTTTGGTCTTTGACAAGGTAGATGGCCTTGTTGACAGTGCACAGTCGCTTTGCGAGAAGGCAGCTCATCAGATCTTACGGGATGGTGATTGTAAACAGGAGCTGGAGACTGCAATGAAGGCCTTTGATGAGGCAAAGACCCAGGCGGAGTCTGAGATCCCCGCGTTACGGCATAGGGTTGAGAAGGCTGCCGAGCGGGAGCGCAGGAGCGATGAACGAAGGCGCATCCAGCAAGAGGCCGAGGAAAGGAAGCGCGAATCCGGTCGCGAGCTCTCCAGTACTGAAAAGCAGCTCACCTCTTTTCCACCCAGTGATGGCAAGCTCGAGGTCGATTTGGAGGCTGACGACTCCGATGGCGACGAGGGCGACTTCAATGCCGGCTTTGATCTCGGACATTTTCAATGCGCAGTACGAGGTTACTTGCACATTAACTTTATTAGGCCATTGATGCCATGTTTCTTTTGGTTGAGCGTTGGAGCGTTTTGAATACAGCAATTGGGTAAGCGCGGAGTTTGGGTATACACACCGGGGTTGGCATAGCATATGAGTTTCAGACACTCGTTGATCACATCATCTTGGGGCATTTAAGGCGTTTCTAGGAGTATGTACACCATTGATATCAAAATTATTGGTTGATACTCTTTCAGTCATGACCCCACCCGAGAAGTCCATCGCTCCTTCCTCAGCAGTCTCATTCGGCGCCTCAGCCGTAACGTCACACCTGCTGCCTTGGCATAATACCTCACTCTCAACCGCTTTGACTTCGTGTCCCTTCGACTTCTCTTAACCTTACTTTTCTACGGCGGCTCACGCAAGCATGGGCTGCAAAAAGCGCACCGGGGTTACCACACCCAGGAAATTGGAGCGGTACCAATGAGACCAGCCATCGCATTAACCAGCGTCATGCTGACTCCCTGTGCAGACATCACTCGTCTCTCAAGCAATTCGAAGCGCCAGAACGCAGCCCTCCCCATCGTTCGCGACAGAAGATTCGCAGCGGCATGTTAAAGGTGCTGCTGCAGTCGCGAGACGAGGACCTCTACGTGGCCTTGATCCTAACAATGTTCTGCCTACGCCCGCCACGCAGCCCAGCCTTCAAGTCGCTGACAGCGATGATGACTTGGCCATCATGGATGAAGACAAAGCTTCATGTGAACCTCCTCGAGCACTCGTGCTGCTCGGTCCGGACGAAAACAAGTGAATTACGATATGAAGTACCACCCTATGGATGAAGTCACTCGTCCAAAACGTGTGGCGAAGCGGACTCCTGCGTCGTGCCCACCGAAAACTAACATCAAGATAGACCTGGAGTCAAGCGATGGAAGCAGTGATATTGATCTCGACCTTCTGAGTGGCGAGGACGAAAGCGAGCTCGAGAGCGACAACAAAGAGAATGAGCTGGTTAGAAAGCCAGATCCTCGCGCCACTCGCCACTCTGCACGCTCTGAGGCCCAAAAGGCTGTGAACTACAGTCGCAAGCATCATCCACAGGATCATGGCTTACCTGGCTTTCAGCGCCGCGCAAAACGTATCAAACTAGAGCACTCAAATATTTCACGAAAGAAGCTGCACCCCGGAGATGGCCTTGATTATGACACCCGGCGGTCTTCAGCAAGGGAACAATGGCCCTAATGAAGGCGACCCTGGCGTATGCAGGAGGTCGATGACCAGCAGATGGGTACTGTTGACGACTTGTCGATCCACAGCAATAGCCAGCCATTGGAGCGTAATGAGGAAGTTCATCCTAATCTCAAACCTTTCGCATCGTTCAAGGATGACAACGGTCAGCGTCGATGGAAGATGCTAGGGTTGCCAACTCTACTGACAACGAATCGGCTCAAGGTGATCGTGTGACTGAGAGTAAATTTGAGCAATCTGATGAAATCGATTATATGGGCCTTTTTGTGCCTGAGACGTATGACAACCCCGAGCGCAGACATCAAGTCTTGCTGCGGGCATGAAGGCCAAGAATTGGTCAACGTCGAGGAGCAAGCCCAGCTGCAGAAGGGACGATGCGAGTTTGACTATCGTCAAACCATATTTTTCTGGCTATCAAAGCTATGTGTTGAACCCTGTTGCTGTGCCATTCGAGCTTGCAAAGGCAACAACGGTTGGTCATGACCTTTCTCAGCCGCAAGACTTCGACCAGCCAGCCACCGGCAGTCTCTTCTCAGAAGCAGAAACCACCGGTGTCATTGGAATATCATCACAGGACTCGCAACTGGCATTAGGCAAGGGCCAAGAGACTGCGCCACGAGCAAGTATGGCTTCGAGAAGTTTTGCGTGCTTCAGGAGCCCAGCATCAACCAAAGCAACGCAAGCCCGAGCTCCTCTTCCAACACGCTCTCTGCAGTCAACGACTCCAGCCCTGGAGCATTGACACCTTCGTTCAATCTCGATGATGCGAAGGAAGAACGCGACAGCACCGACAGATTTGTTTCCGTAACAGCGCAACTGCAACAGGCCCTGGCAAGGGATGCGGACGCACATAATCCACCTTCCGCCTATCTTCCAGTGATACAGTCCAGCACGAAGATGACCACCCCCTTGTGTCATCACTGTTGTCATCGCTGGGCCAACATGAAAGCCCCGCTGTAAAACCAGTCATAGAAGACAGTGCTCTACCCTCCACTTGTGCGCAATCATTTGCCTCAGCAGAGGACACCAATGAGGCGCCACCATCTGGGCAAGGGGATCATTGAAAGCAAGAAACGCAACACCTTGACACACTTTCCGCCAATGACACACAGCAGAGTTCTCGCGGTGAAGACAGTGTGAAAGCTGATAGGGAAGAAGAGATATCTTCAAACATATGGAGTTAGCTCGCGCTTTAATGTGACCCAGGTGATGAGGTCGATCAATTGCATGAGGTTAGATCAAAGGGTAATCAGAATCGATTAAAAGACCATGACATGTCAACTGCAAAAGAGACAGGACCATTTTGAAGCGAGTGGCCACGAGCGCTGCGGCGCATGTTGTGCATTTGCTATTGCTGTCCAGATCTCATGATCAAGACTCATAACACATAGCATTTGCGATCTGAAATGAGATGATTTTCTAAGTCTTTGGGGCTATTTATCAAGAACGTCCGTGGATTTGCCTTCACGATCTGTAACTGTAGTGCTCGGGATCCCCTCTAGAGCGATGCTCACAGGCCTCGTTCGATTGGAAACATTAGATCAATCGGGAAATAGGTAGGATTTCCCCAATGCCGGGTTTCTTCTTGCCTTTTTTTTTTTTTTTCTTTCTTCTTTCTTCCTTTCTGGTCTCTCAGGCTTACGACTACTGCACTTCCGATGACAAACAGTGCATTACTTTAAAAAAATGGCGGTGCAAGACACACGAGCGCGAATAAGACTGGCCCCGCCCGTACACGTAGGTCTGTCTGTCCGTCTGCCTCTGACAGAGAAATCCCCAAGAAATCGCCGCGGCACAACTCCGCCCCGGCGCTTGCAGAACATCGGAGCATAGACACATCAACGGTATAAGCGAAACGCTGCGTAGCGCAGGATTCCTGGTGAAAATGGCCATACCATTTCACTTTTAAGACGGGGTTCCTGCTCCGCTAGAAGAGCCCATTGCTGTCGTGAAGTGTAGACGAACGACTCGTGAAAGGCACATCCGTTAGTGGCCGGCTCGTCGTGGCCAAAGAAATCGCGTAGACGGGGGAAGGTGGAGGTGTTTGAGGGGGTATATGTGGCAGGTAGTATTGCAACCTAGTGCGGACACTTGTGCAACGTGGTCGCCGGGAGGATGGTAGGCTGTGAAGGGGGAAATGTCGGCTTTGGGTAGCAGACATGTACATAGTACGTAAGTGGGTAGCTGAGTCAGCGGCAGACGATGGTTGTGATGTGTGTTTTGTGTGGATGCAATTGGATGTGGTCTTGGATTTGTCTTTTCTATAAAAGTGTGAACGGTGAAGTTCATCAGCCCAGAAGCTTAGCGGCTTCGGCCTCGAGATCGTCGAATGTCTCAATCTCTTTACCTCCCCGGTCTCCGCCACTCCGACGTGCTCCTTTGGCGTTTGGTGCTGCATCCTCATCGCTCTCGTCGTCCTTCTGAAACCATTTCTTCTGCTTCTTACTCTTCGGTGCCTCCTCATCCTCGCTCTCCTCCTCCCGATCACCATCTTCCTCTCCGCCAAGCGAATTAAGGAAGTTCGCAAAGTCCGCCCTCGTGTCCTCCAAGGGCGGGCCATCCGCAGCATCATCATCCTGGTCCTCTCCCTCTGCCTCTGCCCGCTCACGTTCCTTCCTCTTCTCCCGCTTCGCCTTCTTCTTCTCCTTCGCCATTGCCTTGTCCGCCTCATCGGCCTTCTGCACCCGCTCCTTCTCCTCTTCCAAGAACCGCTTCCGCTGGTCTTCGGCAGCCCCGCGGGCTTTGAATTGATCTTCATCCTCGAGCTCGTAGATCTGGTGCGGCTGCCCTTCGTCATCAAAGACGACCTTCTTGCCCTGATCCTTCAGCTTGAGGAGTTTCTTCTTCGATTTGAGGAGCTTCTCGCGGCGCTTCGAGTCTAACACCAGAGGCTGCTTGGCACCTGGCACATTGACAGTCTTGGCGGAGGGGTCGACACCTGCTTCGTTCGTGGGCGTGGCATCTTCTTCTTCGTCGGATGAGGCGCTATCAGATCCAGTTTCAGCTGGTATACGACGCTTGACTGCGAACAGGTCGTCGCCGGCATCGCTCTCTTCGTCTTCATCAGCAGCTTTCCCGTTCGCCTTCGCCTCGTCATCTCGTATCATCTTCGCATAGTGATCGGCGAAGACATCCTGGTTCTTGCGCTCAAACATGCGGTCGTACTTCGTCCTCACGCCGTCCTTCTTCTTCGCCTTCAGTACCGCCTCATCGTCTTCCACATCGCTCCCTGCCTCCACCTCATCTCCTTCACTCTCGTCTTCCATTACCTGTCTGCTCGCGTTCTTCCTCCGCTTCTGCTCCTCGGGGTCAGCCTTCAAGAACTTGATTCTTGGCGCACCCGGAAGACCCATGCTCGCAGCAAAACCTTCGAGGTCGTATTTTTCTAAATGGAAACACATCTTTGTCCTTCTGCACATGTAGGGAGCGAACATATGAAGCGAAAGCCTTTTGTCCCAAGTATTTCAGCTGCGGGTCCTCAAAACACATTTTCTGCATCTGATCCCGGATGCTCTTTGCTTGTTCTGTTTCACGTTGATCCTCTCCACGGGTACTCGCTTCTGCTCCAATCTCCCGAGAAATCCAGCCTCCTCGCTTGGGTCTAGGAAAAGGACTGCACGTCCATTGCGTTCATAGCGAGCCGTGCGACCTACGCGGTGGATGTATGTATCTGCATCTTCCGGGCAGTCAACCTGAACAACCCAGTCTACAGCGGGGAAATCGAGACCTCGAGCAACGACGTCGGTCGCGAAGAGACAGCTGTGCTTTGCTCGAGAGAACTTGTCTGTGATGTCTAATCGGGCCGTCTGTTTCTGCCTGCCGTGCAAATGCAGCAATGGTATACCGGGTTGCATGTGGCGAAAGGATTCATAGACAAATCTGACCTGTTTTCCGGAAGACAAAAAGACAAGGATCTTGCTCTTCTTGCTCGATTGGAGAAATGACCAAAGGGTGTCGAGCTTGTCAGGAAGAGGTGTGATTACGTAGTTTTGTTGCAATGTCTTTGGGGTTGCGCTGGTAGCACTCTCATGCACTGCAACGTATTCGGGCTCTTTCAGCGACAAGCGGGCGAGGTCGGAGACCTTCTTGGTCTGGGTGGCGGAGAAAAGCATCGTCTGGCGGTCGGCGGGGAGGTAATCAAGGATGGCGTCGAGGTCGCGTTGAAAGCCCATGTCTAGAATCCGATCGGCCTCGTCCAGCACCAACATGCGGAGGTTGTCCACATTGAAGAGGGCGGTTTGCGAAAGATGCTGGAGGATACGTCCGGGTGTGCAGACGACAATGTTCATCCGAGCCAACGCATCTCTTTCCTCATTCAAGCCCTTGCCGCCTATTACCAGACCTGCCGCGAAGAGGTGTCCTTTGCCTCCCACCTTGCGCAACACCTCGAAAATCTGTATTGCCAGCTCGCGCGTCGGGCTGATGATCATCGCCCCCAGTCCTGCATCTGCACCCACACACTGCGCCCTGTAGAGGTTCTCCAAGACCGGTATCAGAAATGCCAGCGTCTTTCCACTGCCCGTTTTGGCAGCGCCCAGAATGTCATGACCCTTGAGTGCAAGCGGGACCGCTTTCGCCTGGATGTCGGTCAAAGTCGAGAAATGGCCGCTCTTCAAGCCCGCCATTGTAGGAGCGGAGAGCGGCAGGTCGGAGAAGAAGTGTAGGTGGTGCCTTGCACGTCCAGCTCCGAGACGCCTTGTTCCAGCGTTTCCACGTCGACATCGTCTCGCTTGCGCTTCTGGGTACGCTGTTGCTTCTTCGGTTTCGTAGGCCGCGTCCGACCGGTCACGGCATTATTAGGATGATTCGGGGCCATCGTCAAATTTTTCCAATTGACGGATGTTAGAACAAGGGGAGGGTGGCTGTCATCGATGCATGGTACAATGTGAAGATTGGAGATTGGATTTATCTCTTGTCGCAAAACTTCGTCCCCGGCGAGCAGAGCTAACACATGCAAGACCGATGCAAAAGCGGGGCGAAATCTTGGCTTCCTCTGATCGCTTCGTCCCGCGCGCCTCGTCCCGCTCGCCAGGACTTGCCGGTCGACCTTACCCGTTTCATGTGATTGCGCCTTCCTTCTACAACCCATCTAGAGTCAGCCACTCTTTTGATCTCACCCCTTGACGTACTCTCTTTCTTGAAACCTTTCCAAACACCCACTTGCAACTTCTACCAACATCATGGCCGACGCCAAGGAACCTGAGAAAGACCTCAAGAAGCTCGAGGAGGAGCAGGCCAAAGAAGATGCCGCATTGCTCGCCAACTTCGAGAAGGAAAGCAAGGAATTCGACAAGGTCAGCCCATGATAGCTTCGCTTACATCCCCTTTATTTCAATTCCTAATACCTTGTTCAACAGGACAGTGAGATCGACCGCATCATGAAGGCCTTCCGCGCCAACGCCTACGACGTCCTGGACCTCCAACCCGGTGTGCCGGACGAGGACATCAAAAAGACCTACCGCAAGAAATCCCTCCTGATCCACCCGGACAAGTCCTCCAACCACTACGCCCCTGACGCCTTTGACCGCCTCGCCGCCGCACACCAGACCCTCCTAGACGAGAAAGCCCGGGGCCGACTAGACGAAGCCATCGCCGACGCGCGTATGCTGCTGATCCGCGAACGCAAACTGACGACGGACTCGGAAGAGGTCAAAGATCCCGATATCGAGTTCATGAAGGCGTGGAAGGAGAAGGTCAAGTTCGTGCTGGCGGAAGCGGAGCAGCGACGGCAGCGGCAGATGAAGGCGCAGATGCAGGAGGAAGGACGACTGCAGCGGAAGGAGGATGAGGAGATCCAGGCCCGGAAGCGGAAACGCGAAGAAGCGGAGCGCTGGGAGAAGACGAGAGACGATCGGATCGGGAACTGGAGGGACTTTGCTGCGGGGAAGGGTGGAAAGGCTGGAGGGGCGGGCGGTGGGACGAAAAAGAAGAAGATGAAGACTTTGGGATGAGCGTGCTTCGTAGCCAGATGTCTCCAGTCTTGATCCACAAGGCTGGAAGCATTCGGCCAGAACGTGATGAATTATGAGGCTATGGGAGTTACTTAGCGAGGCGCTGAGGCGAAACAAAGAGGCAACGGCGGCATGTGAATCGCTTGCCTGGGAATCCGATTGTTTACATTTGCTCAAGGCCTTGATCCACTGGATCTAAGTCGCAGCTTCGAGGCTTTCATTGGAAATGGTGGCATTTCTTTTACATGGTCTGCAGAAGCCTCTAGAGCGTGCAGACGCACATGACGTCCTAAGAGTGTGCAAGGTTTGTGAAGGGCCAGACAAACGCTATTTACCCTTGGAAAGCCTCACACGCTGGGTTCTCGATGCGGATAACATGCAACGACACATCGAGAAATGTCGCCGGAAGTGATCGTGGCCACTCTTGAGGTATCGTACCTGGCAGAGGTACGGAGGCCCGATAAAAAGCCTTTTGACTTGCACAAGAACCATGGTGCACGGACGAGTCTTTTTTGCAGGAGTCGAAATGGCAAGGGGGTCTCCCGGTATATGCGCAGCAACGTCGCCTGTTCGGGAATCTGCAATGTATGGATGATGGCAGTGGCCGTCGATAGACCGTTACGGGTGCCCCCTTGGACATCGCTATTATGACGCGATGGATGGTCTTTTCGGTGCAGGTGTCGGAAAAACTGGCAATATGAGACTGAAAATCCTAGCTGGACGTCAAGGCGGATGCTGCACGTCAAGATGCTCGTTGATCAAATCCTCAGCAACATCTGCCTCGCAGATGGGACATGAGACGCCGGCTTTTCGGACGCTTCGCCAGCGGACAAGGCGCACTCTCCGCCCGCCTCTTCTGCGGCTCATTGAGCTCTTCAACCTCTTGCGTAGGCGACGTCCGCTCAGCCCTCGTCTGACTACGTCCTTCGACCCAAGCATCGATCTTGTTCTTCTGCCTTCCGGCCCGCTTCAACCCACTCAACCGCTCGACTTGATCCTTACTCAGCTCAGGCTCAGCGATCTTCACAAACGCACCCCACATTCATCTTGATGACGCGCCCACCACGTATCCGTCTTCCCAGGGGCTCGATTCATGCTCCGCTTGACCAGTCCAAAAAACGGAGGCCTGAGATCGACAAGCGCCATCGCACTGCCAGATATGCGTACGGTAACTATCCACCTCGTCGTGGAAAGTATGATATACCGTCACTTCGTAGCCACCATGGTTATTCACAGCGTCGGCAAGCAGCAAGAACCCAGCGCCATGTCCGGTCCCATCATCACCCCGCGAGTGGCGCCAGCTCGTCGTGATGAAAAAGTAGCTATGGATGGCCTCGTGCAGCAGCGTATTGATCACGTCGCTGCGAGGTCGGTACTTCAACAGCGGCTCGGAGAGTTTGAGCCGGATACGTGAGTACTTGTTCCCGTTGTTTGGGTCGCGGACGAGCTCACAGATTCCAGCGCACAGCGTGAGGCGGTTGGACCAGGATACCTCGACTCGGGGGAGGAGTAAGGAACGGAAGTACAGGACGTTGTACAGGGCGAATAGCTCGTGGATGTCAATGAAAGGATCTTCTGTACTGAGAATAGCAGCTATCTTTTCCTTTGCTTCATGTTGCTCTTTGGTAAGCGGGTCCAAAGTGCTAATGGCTTGGATAGCTGCATCTTCATCGGTCAGGGGCATTGTGCGCCTGCTTGCCTGGCTGGCATTGCTGGAATGGCCAGATCTGCCTCACACGGAGTGGATGATAATTACACCTTGCTGTCACAATGGTCTTGACAGCGATGGGAAAGGGACGGTTGGACTACGGCGTTAATTGTAAAGCGGCCGTGTGAGCACGTGCCATGTTCGCGTTAGGGATGAACAGCATGACGTCTACAACGCGGGTCCAAGCTCCCCACAGCACTGAGCTGGTCGCGAATGTCATCTACCTTATTGCTCTTGCTGCCACACATTGCCCTTTAATAACGACTTCACACTCTACCACGACCTCCTACCACTCTTCACAATGGTGCTCGAAGGCGCAACGTCGGCCGACACCTCTTTCGGCGAAGATGCCCCGCCTTCGGACATCGACCCATATGCCAATAGCAACACCTCCTACCTCGACGGCAAGCCGACTTCCTTCGTCAAAGTCACGCCGGATCAGCAGCAGCAAGGCGTGTACATCAACCTGAACGAGCTGCCCCGAAGATGGTCCATCGTCGGCCAGAAGGCCCACCCTCGAATGCTCGTGGACGGGATCTCAGACCAAGTCAAGTTCGCCCAGGGTGTACTGCAGCGGCCGATCAGACAAGACGAGGCGAACGCACTGGCGTTCCATTTTGCTAAGAGCTTGAGGATAGCGAGCTATGGTACGCCGATTGGAGTTCTGGGCGCATCGGCAATGGTGTACAGGACACAGAAGGATATGCGTTTCCCGGGCTGGGCACCGTTCAAAGAAGGCAGCCGATTCAGCAAGGATGCGTTTGGACCGTTAAGAGGACAGGCGGCGCGATTGGCGTGGCAGATGTCTCGTATTAGCGCGTATTGGTTTATCGGAGCGACGGTTGGTCAGATCTTCTTCGGTAGCTATGCGCTTAGTGTCAGTCTGGCGGGCAGGGCAATGGATCCGCGCTTGAAGGACTTTACTGAGGCGTTGAAGAGGCGTCAGCAGAGCGGGGTTGGAAGGCAAGCGACTGGGCAGGTGGGGAATCAGGAGGATGGACCGAAGGGTACGGAAACGTTCGAGATGGCGAGGCAGAGATCCAATGTGCAGACCTCGTGGGGTAGGAGAAGAGCGGAGGCTGGCGGTGAACAGGGAGACGATGCTTCGCCGACGGGTGGCATGTTCAACGACGAATTCCTGGACAGCGCCAGCGAGCAACCGGGTTTCATGAGTGAGGATCAGGTAAAGCAGCAGGCGGACTCACGGTTGGGCTCTGAGAGAAGTCAGAGACAGCAGTCTGGGTCTTACGAGCAAAGTTTTGCAGCATCGCGTCAAAGTGCTACGGAAGGCTCTTCACCTTGGGGAGCAGCAGATCGCCAGACACCCAGTCAGACATCGGGCAGTGCCTGGGATCGATTACGACAGGGCGCGATGAGTAACCAAGGAGCAGAGCCTAGGCGACCTTACAGGGGCATGCAGTCTCCGAAACATCAGGCTCTCGACCTCGGGATGGTTTCCAGGATGCCGCTCCATCGGGTGATGGTTACACGTTCTCGTCGAGTGATGAGGAGCGTCAGCTCGCCAAGTCACAGCAACAGCAGGAGTTCGACGCTCTGGTCGACCGGGAACGGGGCGGTGTAAGTCAGGTGGAAGGAGACAATAGAAGAGGTAGATGGTAGAGAAATGTATTATTATGTCTTCTGCTTTCCCTCGTTCGACGTACTTAGCGCCTGTATACCGAAGACCGTCCTCGCAAATTTTGCTGTGGTGTTCTGACGGGGACCTTGGAAAGGATATCCACTTATCACCTGCTTCAGGTGAATTTCGTAAGGCTTCACATCTTCAAACCGTAGTCGAAAGCCAGCGGACGTTCGTTCCAGTAGCAGCTCGATAGGCCGGAGTGGCAGGGATGCAGCGGCGTCAACTCCTTCGCCCCTTGTACTTCGCAATCTTCCTCCGCAGCATATCCCTATCAAGCTTCGCGAACAGCGCCGCATCCCTCTCCGGCGAGGCGGTGAACATTGCCAAACGCTGGACATCCCTACATAGTGCGGCCAACTTAACCGCCACTCGCAACCGGCCTTCGCCAGCCCGCTTCAGCTTCTGCTCGGCCATGGTGAAGTACAGCGCTCGTAGGTACCAGTGTGCAGCATTTGCGTCGCGGAACTTCTGAGAGCATCTGATCTTGATCAAGCTTCCTGCGTCTTTCGCCGATCGCATGCAGCCATTTCAGGAAGGATGGCGTGCGCTCGTACCAGAATGTGACTCTTCCGTAGAAGATAGGTGCCGCTTCGCGCTCGATGCGTTTGCAGGTGTGGAGAAGGCCGGGGGAGATGGCTGGCGGTAATTGTAGTAACGTGTGGCGGCCATCGATGCTGAGGTGCGGGTCGCTGAGTAGTGCGAAGTCGTATATGCGGTTGCGCAGCTCCGGTGGTAGGAGGAGTAAGGGGCAATCCTTCTGGATTAGCTCTGTGGTCTGGGCCATTCCGCAGGGCTATGCAAATCGGAGAAAGGTCGTAAATTGACGCTGCGATGGCTCGACGGCTTTTTGTAACAAGGAAGCGCTTTGTTCTTCCTCCATTCTGCAGCTGATGCAGGTGGAAGCAAACATTAGGCTGCTAGAAGTGCTTAAGGAGCACGTGCAAGTTGAGAACAAGGGAACGTGATGAAAGAAGTGGCTGGGAGAAGAGCAGAGATGTATTCACACAAGGTCTTAAATACAGCCACCAATGCAAAATACAAACGCTCAATATGCAACTGCTGCCCGCGAAGGTGTTTTAGCTGGACATGCGCGCGGTGCTATTAATACAGGGAGTTTTATTGTCGTAAATCTATTCGTTGATCTTCGCAAGGATGCTAGCGGCAAAGTCAGTTGGATGGCTTCAGATGCGCGGGTGAAGTGAGGTTAACTTACTCAGAGTCCCTGAACAGCTGGTACTCCTCCTCGCCGACCTTGATCGGGCTGCCTCCAAACTGCCGCTCGTTAGCGACCATTGCCTCCAATGAATATGCAGCATCTCCGACATACCTGAGGGATGAGGACCTTGTCGCCCTGGTGGACGCTCATTGGTATCCGGCTGCCCTCCTTGGTCACCAGACCCGGGCCAACTGCCAACACCTTGGCCTCATTGAGCTCCTTCACTGCAGTCTCCGGGAGGAAGAGACCACCGGCAGTCTTTGCCTCGGCCTTCACGCGCTGGACGAGGACACGGTCGAGGAGAGGGGCGAGCGACTTGATGGACTTAAGAGCGGTCGTCTGCTGAAGCTTTAGCTTTGGACCCCTTGCGATTGCGGCGCAGGCTTACCATTTTGACTGTTGGATGGAGATGAAGCTGATGAAGACGGTGATGCAGCGATTGCTCTTCTCTGGCGGCAGGAGGAATGTGTGATGAATACAAGGAGTAACTACAGACTGGAACTTTTCTCGAAGTACATGGAAGCTCAAGGCGCGTAGTCCGTGCGCATCATCTCCGAGAAGCCGAGAAGGCCTGGATGCGGGCGACCTCCGTCTTCGCCGCAGTAGCACTGTAAATACATTGCGAACAACTGACCGTACCAACGCAACCAAATGGCCGCCACTGATTGTAACGGCCCAGTGAAACACGTCGCCACTACGGGCGAGTTCTTTTGCAACACTGTCAGAGCATGCGATGAGGCGTGGAGGGGAGCACGCCGTAATCACGGACGTGACCACGGCGGCGAGTCGAACTTCTTCAGAGAGGCTCAATTTAGCGCGGATGGCACCAGTATCGTTGCGCAATCCGAGGACCATTGCCTCCGGACATTCGTATTGCCAACAGATCTTCTTGATGAAGAAAGGCAGCCGCACACGTTGAAGGCGTTCTCAACAGGGCCTGCAGCTGGAACATCCATGCCTTCGCCACGCATCCGGGCTTTGATTTGAGCAATCCATCGACGACATTCGTGCTCTCAGCAGTAGGTGACCAACCGATCACAATGACCAACGCGCTTAAATACAGCGCCTTGTATGCTTCTTATCCGTCTGTCAACCCTACGACCGAGTTGTACATGCCGTCCAATTCCTTGGCCTTCACGAGAGATGGGAACCATTTTGTCGCTGGTAGCGTCAATGAAATCGCTATCTTTGACACTTGGCGAAATGGTGAAGGGCCTGTCGCGAAACATAAGACTGCTGACAGTCGCAAGGCGCGTAGGTTGTACGGATCTGCTTCCATGAGTTGCAAAGGAAGGATTAGCGCCTTAGCCATCAGCGGCGATGGCATTCTAGCAGCCGGAAGTACAGAGCGTGAAATAGCCCTCTATGATCACGAAGGCCACGGTGAGTGTCTCACCGCATTTTCCGTAGCTCGGCAACTGGATGGAGAACAGGTGAGTGGGACCGGGGTGAGTAGCCTTCGCTGGAGCCCCTGCAATAGGTATCTCATCATCGCGGAGAGGCAATCGGACTGTCTCCAGGTCTTCGACGTGCGCAATACCCTGCAGCGTGTATCAACTTTGACTGGACGGGAAGCAAACACCACACAGAAGCTTGGTATCGATGTGGTACCTACGACCGATGGATCTCAAGTCTGGGCAGGAGGCACAGATGGAGCTGTCAAAATGTGGGAGAACCCAGGTCTGGCCGCAGGTGACCAGAAACCCCAGAGAGAGATGAAGCTCCGCAAAGGTTAGTCGATCCTTTGCCCTCTCGAAGTCACACCGAGCTGACAGGTATACAGATCCGATATCAAGCGCTACATGGCACCCACGTGGCTGGGTTTTCGCCACTTCCGGCCATCGTTCACCGTCTTCGCATTCGTGGTTCGAAGACAGCTCCAGCGAGGGTGACGAAAGCGACAGTGCGAGTGAGAGTTCTTCGGGCTCGAGCTCGAGCGCGGTCGGCCATGCAGGCCCGGACAATAAGTTGGATGTATGGGTCATGTAAGCTGGGCCATCAGTCTAACAGGAAGAGCATTCCTCACAACGATGGCGTCGAACTCACCTCTAGACGCCGTATACTGCTAGCCAGTGAACTATTAATGGGTTGAAAGATTCTGATGCACATGCACGTTACAAGGGAATCACATCAAGGAACTGGCTGTAGTGGCATAAATGCATCGTTAGGGTGCAAGTAAAGGCAGTCTTGCCCAAATGATACCCGTCTCGGACGACGTTTCGTTTCCAGGAACGACCAGAGGTGGCGTGGAGCAACTTCATCACGAAGCTTAGGCAAGAGCTCCTGACTGCTCCTAACGTTGAGCACGCGAGTAATCTGTAATGGATATTTGCAAGGCTCCATTCAACTTCATCTCGAACGTCTATACTGTTCAAAAGGCATTTATGCCAAGGTTCGTCAAATTTGCAAGATTCATAAACGCAGACGCATGCTTCCATTGACCCTAGCCTTCCGAGCGACTTGACGGCACACCTAGTCGAAGGAATGTTGGAAGTGCCTGACCAACACGTTGTTGCACTAAGTTGTCCGAAGTCCATGCCATTTTAAAGGCGTCTGCAAGCATCATCTTCTGGGATTGAAGCTTCAATCCGACACACGGGAGGGTTTCGAGATGGTTGAGTTACTACAGCTCTCTCCAATACTCTGTCGAATATTCCGATCTGGGGTCGCGCAGCCAGGAAAGGCATTGAACGAGTGTGTCTGATTGGATACTATTTCCACATTACATATCAGAATGCATCTTGGCCCCCTGAATGAGAGCTCTCAACACTTCCGAATTGCCGTCTTTCACATCCATCAGTGTCTGTTTGGAAGAGCACTGTAGCAAGGCAACGCCGGCTGTACAATGCTCTTCCTCTGATGCATTGCACGCTAAAGACATTTATGTTGCAGCAAGAGAATACTTCTTCGACGCCCAGTCAAAGCGCTGTCGGTCCCTTGAAGAACATGCGAGGTACGGTAAAGGCACGAAACAGAAGCATTCGATGGCTTCCTTCAGAAACACGTGAAGCGGCGGTCATGGTCATGCTTCGAGTTTGATCGTTAACGAATGGCATGCCGGTACTTCCGTAAGCTTCAGCCCCCGGCAGCAACCGCATAAGCCTGAGTGCCTACAACTGCCAATTTGGCACAAGAGTCAAAGTTGTTTCCCCTGCTCCAGACCTCCGCACCCCACACTCCACACCTATACCCCCACAGTAAACCCAAACCTGCGCAACTTATTCCCGAAGAGCTTCCCAGATTGGCAGCGCGAGCATGGAATTTACCGCCGTCGCGTGTAATTGAGCCGAATGACATGCGTTGAAGCTTCATAGCCATGTGCATAATTTACGAGCCTTTCCCACCGACGACCCCCCAAACAACACCCTTGGCAACCTTGAACGGCTTGGTTGATCTTATAAGAGTGCAGGCCCAGCTGCCGAGACCATGGCGTTCTTTGCCTTTTGATGCTTAGGATACAACCCAATCACTGCCAAGATGGTCAAGTTTAACATGTATGGGCGCGGCCTCAAGCTGCAGGTCGCCATTGTGGTGGCGTGTAAGTGACGCCTGCAAGAAGTGAGAGCCCCATTGACACGAGAACTGGCTGACGATCGTAGGTCAAATGGCTTTCATTCTTTTTGGATACGACCAGGTAAATGCGACATCTCGTCTTGGACCTGGCGTCCTCTGTCGCTGACTCGCACTTGCAGGGAGTGTTCTCAGGCATTGTTGGCAATGAAGACTGGTTGGACACGTTTAATCATCGTAAGCATCATTGACCCATTTCCCCTGATATCTGAAATATGTCTCACACGCCGCAGCAAGCTCCGGTCTGGAAGGCATCATCGTCAGCATATACAACCTGGGCGCCTTCTCTGGGTGCATCCTCGCCTTCCTTTTCGGCGAGAATTTTGGAAGGAGGCGCTGCATGTGGTTAGCGATGGGGTGGATTGTAAGACTGCATAATAATCTCTCTGGTTGGAGTAGAGTCTCCTTTGCTAATACGAAAACAGATTGTGGGTGCTGTGCTTCAGACGACTGCTTACTCCGTTCCCCATATCATGGTCGCCCGCTACATCACAGGAATAGGCACTGGCATCGAAACAAGCACAGGTAAGAGACGTCTGGCGTGTAGCAGCACATGGCGACAGTGAATGTTGATATGTGGTTCCATGACGACTCAACATCTGACATCTGTACAGTCCCAATGTACCAGGCCGAACTCTGTGATGCCGAACGGCGCGGGCGGCTTGTCTCTTCTGAGCCAATGTTTGTCGGAGTTGGCATTGTGATCTCCTACTTCTTTGACTACGGAATGCGCTTTGTCGGAGGCCCGATCGCATGGCGACTGCCCATCGCATGCCAGATAATCTTCGCCCTGGTCGTCGTCGTGTTGGTATTTGGCCTCCCCGAAAGCCCTAGATGGCTTTATTACCACAACCGACACGATGAAGCACTCCAAGTGCTCTGCGACGTGTGGGATAGCACGCCCGAAGGCGAAAGAGTGTCTCGCATGCACCACGAAATTCTGGAAACGCTTAGGTTGGAGCAAGAGCATGGCGAGTACAAGTGGCGACAGCTTTTTAAGAGGGACCGAGTGCAAACTGGGCGCCGTGTCTTGTTAGCATATGGGATGCAATTCATGTAGGTGGCTGTGACTGCGCGCCACATCACAACAGATAGCTGACTTCGACAGGAATCAGATGGGTGGCATCAACCTGATTGTCTATTTTGTTCCGACTGCGCTAGAGGTAGGTCATCCCAAGGATTACGTTGGAATGCGATCTGAATGGCTCTGATATACGCTTTTAGGACAATGTCGGCCTTAAATCAAACGTTGCTCTGGTCATCGGCGGCTGCGTGCAAACCATGTTCTTCTTTGGTAGCATTATCCCGACCTTCACGCTTGACCAGATGGGACGCCGCCGACCGATGATGTGGGGCTCTTTCGGGTTGGCCCTTTCCATGATGATGGTATCAGTGCTTCTCAGCTTCAAACAGGGCGGATATTCGGACTCGGTGGAAAAAAAGACAGCTTCTGCAAGCATCGCCTTTTTCTTCACGTATATGTTCATCTTTGGCGCCAGCGCCAACTGCATCCCCTGGGTTTATGTGCCGGAGGTAAGTTATGCCAATGGTCTTCTTAGGCATCTTGTGCATTTCATACTGACTGGTGTAATTCCTAGATCCTCCCACTAAGGGCTAGAGCTAAGGGTACGGCCATAGGCATCTCCAGCAATTGGCTCTGGGTATGTGCATCCAATGGCCTCCACATTACTTCGACGCTGACTTTTCTTCCAGAATTTCGTGGTCGTAATGATTACACCCACGATTATCAACAATCTAAAATGGAAGGCCTACCTGATCTTCATGTGCACCAACTTGGCCTTCATCCCGCTGGTCTACTTCTGCTATCCCGAAACAAGTAACCTCACTTTGGAAGAGGTTGACCATCTTTTCACCAAAGAAGGCCACAAGGGCATCAAGCAGTTCACCAGAAAGTCACGGCCTGTTCTTGAGTCGCTCAGTGGTGAAGTCCGACAGATGTCTATCAGCCACTCGATTGGCGGTCGCAAAGGAGACATGGACGCCGAGAAGGGATTTGGATCTCAGGAAGGCACGGAACATGTGGAGGTTCCAGCGGAGATAAATGACGGCAAGGTCTCTTGAGTGTTGTACTGAACCAGGGCCAATTGCGCCATCTGTAAATAGTTGGCAATCACACGTCGCTTGCCTAGGACGTCATACGCCGATGGACATACTAGCGACCGAGTTGTCAACAAAAGCGACATCCGCCACCTTTGAGTTGTGCAGCAAAACCAGGCCATGGTGTAGCTAGCGAGTCCCAAAAGAGAAGGCAGTGCGAGATCCTTCGCCTGTAGGCAGGATTGTTCGTCCGGGAGCTGTGGTTGGTTGGAGCGAGGTATGAGCTTACGGCCGGTATCGTAAATTCGACCGGAGCAACTTGACGTCTACCTGCGTAGGGTTGTGCCGCATGCTCACGGAACCATATATATAAGAGACATGCGATGCTGTTCGATTTGCAATAGTAAAACAGTCAGTATTCAAAGCCGAGCAAAATCTCGCTCGAGTATAACTTTCAACCTTCACGCGACTCTGTTGGGATCTATACCAATCACAAATATCCCACTTGCCATTTACTATATATATCGTCGACGACAATCCAACACTATCAGAGACAAGATGTGCTTGCTGCTCCAAGGCCGGCAAGAAGGCCTACAAGGTCTATCAGCAGCGACAAATGGCTGAGCAAGCGCGTTCGACTGCTCATGGACCAACCCTTCAACCAGAACAATACAATCACCGCTACCCACCCAACTGGCCATCGACAAAAGCCAATGCTGAGATGACCGAGAAAGATGGCTTGGAGCCTCCAGCTTACTCGGACGTCGTTGGAGAGCATGCTGCGATCAATGACCAGGCAACGTCCAGTGGACAGAGCGGATCGAGCAGTACCAGTTCTGAGTACACGCCTTCCGAAGACGACACCAGTCGAAATGGCAGCTCAAGTTGGACGAGAAACGGGCCAAATACGAAGCCAAACACCAGCGCAGGCAGGAGGAATTTGAACGCAAGTTGGAAGAGAGGGCTGCCAAGTACCAACAGAAGCTGGAAAAGAGGGCGATGAAGGGGTTATGAACACGATGTACGGTAGCCGTTGTAGCACATGAATTATCTGTTTGATATTGTGAACTCCAATGTCAAGTCTAATAAGTGTTATTATCGTAAAGCTTCTCGCATGGACGGACATGGTGAAATTCAGTTTCAAGATGGCTCGGGCGCATGGGCCTCATGCTCACGCTAAATCTCCAGCCATCCCCGCAGCCGACGAGACTCCCGTCCATGATGGAGATGACGGGCTAAGACGGCGATATCCCTCGGCGATAGCAGCTGTATTCCCACTCTACCACCGCTACAGAGCATGTACTCCATCCCACTAGGGCGCATGGTGGCTACTCCATGTATCGTTGTTCCTGTTCATCCTTCCCGTCTACTCTCATTCCGTGATTTTATACCCAATTGTTATCCGCACCGTAATGGCCTCCCTCCTCGAGCTCAGCCATGAGCTTCTCCACTGCATCTTCTGCGAGATCGAGCCTGTCGACTTGTCCGCCTTATCACGCACCTGTAGAGACCTGAACAGCTACATCAAAGGCAATCGCCTGTTGCACAAAGACCTGTATACCAGAAGATACGATGAGCCGAAGGTCGATTATGATGAGCTGGACTGGGAAAGCGAGGTTCATGACTTGGGCAAGCTGGAAAAGATATTAGAGTCCCGAGCTGGCAGAGACATGAAAGCAAATCATCTAGATTTCGTTGCAAAGCGAATTGAGAGATTGATTGAGAACGCTACAACAGACCACGACGCTTCCATGAATCTCCGCATGCTGAGCGATCTCTTCAAGAACAAAAACAATGTCGACGCCTTTTGTGCGCCAGCTCGCTCTTCGAACGGGCCGGGACCATCAATCAACATGCAGCTCCAACCGCCGACCTTCAACAATTGTCTGCTAAGCTCCATTGTCTTTTTGGAGTGCCCGTAGATCCAATACCTCCACGCTCATCCTTCAGCTTGCAACGCCCCAATCTATCGCTGTCACCCTCTGCCAAAACCAGGATGCAAACCCGGCGGCTTGCCACGCATACCTATGCGCGGGCCAAAGTCTACGATCTGCGACAGTATACTGAAGGCACGCTATGGGGTCCATTCGTAGATGACGGCAGCCAGCGCGTAGACTGGGAGAAAGTGGAAGCCGTCATGATTGTGCTCGGCTTCAACCTGAACAAGTTCTCTGACCGCTCGGATGGCCGCTGGCCCAAAGTCTGGGACCGACCCTTCATAGGCGCAACACCTCACTCATATCGCTGCTTGGAACCCCCAAAGCCTGCAATACCGAAAGAAGACAGCGCCGAGCCCGAGAACGAAGAGATATCCAAGATCCGCGAACTCGCACTCTCGCTCAGCGCCCAAGACCCTTACGGCGTGACAGGGACATGGATGCGCGTGGTCTGCTTCCTAGACTACAACGACCTCTACGCCTTCAACTTCTCCACCCGCATCCCCGCCGAGGAACTGCGGGAGCCTATAGACACGGAAGAAGGTATTATCGACCTCGCAGAAAGCGTACGTAAAATCAAACATGAAGCTGATGACAAGTGTCTGCCTCTCCATGTAGCGATTCGACTAATTAAGATCAAGCTGCAAGTCACGAAGATCGAACCCGCGGGCAGCGTGAGCGAGGACGATGATGCGGAGTGGGTGAGTCCCGCCGGCGCAGATGGGCAGGCACCGAGCTGTCCCTGGAAAACCGCTTCCTGTCGTGCATTTCCGGGGGAGAAGCAGGAGTCTGCATGCGAGTTGGGACCCCAATGCTAATAGCGCTATTCGAGGTAAGCGATCGGTTGAGCCGTTAGAACCTCAAGTTCTTGTGTTAACCGTATCCTAGGCACGGTCCAGCAGACTCCCGCTGGCGATATCAGATGGACGACCTTCTCCATCTTCCACGGCGAGGAAAGGTGGCGGAGCGAGGGTATACAGGTGGGAGGTCTGCGCAGCGCGCGCGGTGTTCTGGGGAACTGGTTTGATCGGTAGGTTGTGCCCAAGCACTGCGCTTTCGCAGCTTCGCATCGTCTGGCCCTAGGCTGTTGGCTTTCCAGAGAGGGGAGTTTGCTGACTTGGGATAGGGATTATGACGTCCATGGGCCCGCTGGGCCAACGGCTTTCTGGAAGATATCCGATAGCTGCGAGGACGACCGCAGCAGTGGCATTCCGTTTGCGTATTACTGAGTTCCAAGGTAGGCTTGGAGAACAGGCATGCTTAAACCATGATACCGCATGGTTAGCTATGACCGCAAAGGATCTCAGTAAGGCAAAGGGGCTTGAAGGGATTTGAGACAGTAGTAGCGACCCACTTTTCGGGTGCGTGCAGGCTCCTGTACAACCTTGGGAGTCTTTGCCCTGCGTCCTCCAAGGTTGTTTGCGCTGTCCACTACTACGATTCATGATTGAGAGCGAAAATGATAATTGCCAGCAAAAGGTAGAACTGAATCGTTGCTCTGCTACCGATTTCTTGAAAGTCTTACCCAACGTTGCGAATAAATTGCTTGCTGACAGCGTGAACGCTTTCCGGTGCTGCACATATCATTCTGGAGATTGGATTCAAAGCTCTTTGCTTCTAGAAAGCAATTCTCCTCTGTAATATTAGAATGACCGCATGGAAAGTCAAGCCCCGCAAGAGAAAAGTGATATCGAAGAGTAACTATATCGCACTCTTGCAAAGCAAATGAGCCATCAGATCTTTAAATTAAGGCTGCATGGCCTCTCGAGGTGCTTCGAAGATCAGTTTGATGCTCAGCTGGTATTCCGGCATCGGCTTTCACCACGAATGCGAAGGAACAAACAGCGCCGCACGGGCGACCAGATTTTTGTACAATCGTACTGATCGCCGCAAAGAGCATGCTGCTCGTATGCAATTTCCTGGACAACGGTTCTTCCACTGGTAGCATCGCGATGCTGGCTGAGGAATCCAGGTAATAAGTTGTGAGCTTACACATCGGTCAGCGAAAGGTACGAGGAAATTGCCTCGCTCATCTTTCGGATGCGCCACTGACAAGGTGTGAAGCGGACAGTATAGGGCTCAACAGTAACGGTCCTCCCTGATGGCGCCCCGTTGGAAAACACAGCAGATCGTACGAACGCAGCTCAACCCTGCTCCTCCCTCTCAAGGAAGCTGGGGTCTAGTTCGACCTTCTTCTCAAATTTCGTCCACCAGTCCTGGAAAGCCTTCAGAGGCACAGTCTCGCTTCCGAAGCTCGCGAGGAAGTTGAAGGCATTGCCGATGATTCTCTGGGCCATGACCTTCGTCGTCGCCCTGCCACCAGAGGACGAGTTGAATCTGACCAACGAGCCAGGTTGCTGTGTCGGCGGCTGTTGATTGGACTTGAGCGCGATGAGTTGCTGTTCTACTTGCGCTGCTGGCTCGATGGAGAGTCCCACTACGATTTCTCCCGCAGCTTGAGGTGCGGCCCCGGAAGCAGAAAGCGAAGGGTCATCTGTCATAGTATCCATATCGCCGGTAGCGCCAGCAGCTCCATTGGGCGGTAGAGAAGGTTTGATGCCAGAGAGTTTTGAAAATAGCAGACTCCTTGCCAGGTCCAATGCCCCCAAGAAGTTTGAATTCCTGAGAAGGCGGGATCTGCACGTAGACGGTGGCTGCGGTGTCCGCAGGCAATTGGGTTCCCGGAGCAAAAAGACGACTATGTGGCTGAATGAAGGTGCTGGTGGTATGCGAAAAGCGTATTGTGTCTCGGTGATAGCCTGCGGTGCTGCATCAACCGGCCGACCCGAGATAATAATGCCGAACATTGTGGTGACGAAAAGGCCAAATGCGTGCGCGATGCAAGTCCAAGGGCGATTGACAGAAGCGAATCTCTTTCGAATCGAAACACGGATGTCTATGGCCCAGAAGCACGAGAACCGGAATGAAATGTGATATTCACCTCCGACTTCACATGTCAAAGCAAAAGAAGCTTCGAGGCAAAAGTGAAGTCATATGTTAAGCTTCAGGCCACAAGGCAGTCGTGCAGCGGAGCTACGCGTTGTCTCCGGTCCCTCATCAGAGCTGAGCGAGCTTTGTCCCTCCAATGGTATGCACCGCTTCGCTCCCCTCAGGCTGTCACCAAACTCCTCCAGGGTCGGAAGACAGGCTCACATTGCGCTGAATCCCTACAAACCTCACCAACTCCTACCATTGCCTGGTGCTCGGCACTCAGTCGCCGCCATGTCGGGCTTCAACCTGGACGCGTTGAAGCAGTACATCCCAAAGGACATACCCCAACTACCCAACATCTCCTGGCCAAAGACGCACACTTCGATGAATCCGGACGAGCAGGAGGAAGGCCCCACCATGGCCGAGGGCAGCCAGGCCGATCTCCCCGCCGACCCAACTTCCACCAACGAGCCCACCATCGTCTTGACCGAGCCGGAACCCATTCAGCATGGCCCGAAGAGTAATCTTGACCTGCTGAACGAGTGCGACAACTTCCCGTACTACCAGACCGATACCAAGATGTTCTTCGCACACATCAACACCTACTACGCCCTTTACATCAAGGACTTGCCGGACGTCGAACTAGGCTACATCTTACCTAGCGTGGCGCAGGTCTTCAGTGGACTGCCTGACTGGAAGGTCAACAACCGAGAGAGGAGTCTGACATTGATCACGGGAAGCAACGAGGAGGAACGCAGCAAAGCAGTGGCTATGACTTGCCAGGCGCTCAAGGCTACCGGTCATTTCCAGGTTCTCAAGGGCTGGAGAGATGAGCTCTACCCGGTCTACGGTCCTAATAGGGAGTTGCTTTTCAGCATCGAAAGGAGTGCAAGCGCTCTGTTTGGCGTTGTGACCTACGGCTGCCATATGTCAGCTTACACGTACGCCAAACGCCCCAAGAGCGAGTCTGAGGCTGGTGGTGAAGAGGAAGAGCTGAAGTTGTGGGTGCCTAGACGAGCAGCGACCAAACAGACGTATGGCGGAATGCTGGACAATACCGTAGCAGGCGGTATCGCAACAGGTGAGACTCCTTTCGAGAGTATCGTCCGCGAGAGCGCAGAGGAGGCTAGCTTGCCCGAAGAGCTGGTGCGTAAGAACGCGAAGGCGGTTGGGACAGTCACATACTTCCACATCAGAGACCGCAGGGCTGGCGGGGAAACGCGATTGCTTCAGCCTGAGTGCCAGTATGTCTACGACCTGCAGCTGCCGGAAGACGTCGTGCCGAAACCTTCGGATGATGAAGTAGAGGGCTTTGAGCTGAAGAGCGTAGACGAGGTGAAAGACGCCCTTAGGGATGGCGAATTCAAGCCTAACTGCGCGGTTGTGCTGCTAGACTTCTTTGTCCGGCACGGTGTCTTGACACCAGAGGAGGAGCCTGCTTATTCTGAGATTGTGAGTCGGCTGCACCGGAGACTGGAGTTCCCTATGGCTTAAAGTATGGAATATCCAGGGAAAAACACAGGAGGAACTTGGCGATCTAAAGCGTCTAGCGCATTGTAGTTATGATACCCATGAAGCGCCATGTAAATGCATATCGCATAGAACTTTATCGTGACTCTCATCCCCCTAACGCCTTGCTAATGTCGACTTTTTCCCACTCTCCGGCAAAGGCCTTTCCCGAAAGGCACCTTTACTCTCAATGACCTGCTCTACTTCTTGAGCAGCAAGTACACATAGTCCTGCCTGAGCGGCGAGAGCTTCCTGTACGGCCCATCTAAGCACAACAGCAGCCCGCCAAACGAGACATACACCTTACTACAGCCATGTAATTAGCATTCGTCCCACCGCTATGCCTCCAGCGAATCCCAACTTACATATTCACACCCTCCCCGGTCTCCTCATGCCGGTACACCTTCCCATAGCACACATAGTCCCACAGATCCGCCAGCGTCTGCTCGCCGGCCTTCGGCGGCCTCCACCCCGTCTTCGCCCGGTCCTCTGAGCTGCCGTCCAGGTTCAGCGTCGTCGCGATCAGCATGTTCACGTTCTCGCCCGTGTTCAGCGGGTACAGCTCGCTGTTGATGTCGAGGGTTACGGAGGTCGTGGAGTCGGCTGAGGTGCCCATCACACGCGCGACGCGGTCGTAGGTCTGGTCGAGGAGGGTGGTGATGGTGAAGGTGTCTTCGTAGAGTTGTGCGTCGGACATGGTGGCGGCGGTTATCACACAGTTGCGGGTGGAGGAAGGTGACTGATCGCGGGCAATGCTGCTATACCTGTGTGATTTGGTGTCAAATGCTGAGGTGTCGCTTCTGTCGCAAAGCGATTCTCTTGGGTAACTTTTCGCGGTCGAAAGAGCGCGAGCATGTGAGAGCGGGTGCTTCCGCGTGGTGCCTTGTGGCCTGAGCTGGAGTCCATTTCGTCTCGTCCCCCGGCCGTCTTCACATCGAGGACAACTTTCCACGGACTGCATGTAGTGCATGTTACGATTAGAGGAGCTGAATCTGTTGCTTCTCGATTGAAGTGAGCAATTCCATCATGCATAAAGCCACCCTCCAAGTTACTCAAATATCTGAATATCCACCAAAGGAACCACATGTCTATCCCTGCCGTCCTCCAGGCCTTCCACATCTTCACTGCTCCGTCAAATGCTAAGCCATCAGATCTGGGAGCATCAAGCAGTTGGTTTCCCTATCTCCCCTGCTTGCTACCCTTCGTTTCAGCCATCCTATTCATATTGCCATAGCTCTTGCGATAACTCGAAATCCTTGAACTCCGTATTCAGAATATCCTCCAGTTCCCCGGGCGAAGTTGTTAACCCTTTGCTGGCATTTTCAAACCGAAGTCCTCTGGCATCTGAAGGCTTCAAGGCCATCGGCTATACCTGGACCGTGATTCGACGTACCTGTGTCGTGGCGAACAAGCGGCTCTTCTGATGCTATGTTGGTCTGCTTGATCGATGTAGAATTCCCAAGCACTCGCTGCTCTTGAGTCAATGCACCACCCAGTGGACACTTCCCATTCAGCCCGGCTTTGCAATACGAACACTGCGAGGGTATGACGACGTTGTGATCGCCCCATACCACCGTCCAGCAGTATCCCAGCTTGGCCGCACGAGCACACTTCTCAATTGGCAGAAACTCTCCATGTCCGCAGCAACACCAAATTAGCTGTTGGGTACACATTGGATGCAGTTTGGGAGAACGCTAAACGGGAAGTGCGAGCAGTGCTATACGCAAAGCCTGGCACGCTCCTCTTATATGTTTGCACAGAGGCAAACGCTATGCTGGATAGGAAATGAGACCTATCAGCCAGTGGCGCTTGGCGAAATGCTGAGATGTGTGCAAACATTGTATCAGCAGCTGGAGCTGTGTGAGTCAGGAATTAAACGCCAATTAAGTTGCATCCGCTATCGACTGTTCAAGATACTCCTACATATCCAATTTCCTTTGTTGCATCCAACTGAACTTCTCATGTCAGTCTTGGTGCCTTACGTGAATTTAAGCATAGACCGTCTCTGTCTGAACGACAGTCACGAAGGTCGTGTAATCGGCAAGGTTTGCCGCTTGTGTGGTAGGTTCACCAGGCATGCTCGCCGCCGCGCTTGCTGATTGAGTGAGCGGAACAGGCTCTCCGATAGATGCAGGGAACATTGTAGATGCGGTCGATGAGAAGGTGCTTGAAGGTAAGGAAGTGGGGGTGCGCTGTTTGCTGCTTTGATGATATCCGCTGCCTGCACAAAGTAATCAGCGAGCTTCTTCGAAGGCCATGCCATGGAATGACTCACCTTCTCTGCGATCCGTAGACAACGGCTTGCAGGTGCGCCGCCGGCAGCAATGGCATGATACTTGAGTCAACTACCCGAAGGTTCGACGTGCCATACACCAATAGGTCAGGAGACACCACGCCTCCCAGTTCTTGCGGGAGCATGGCACACGTGCCCGCAAGGTGATATTCTGTCTGCATCTTGGTTGAGATATATGTGAGAAGCTCGGCATCAGTAGAGCCAGCCGGTGGGAGCATTTGCTCTGGTTCCAGCTGGGACAGGGCATCAGTGTTCAACAGACGCTCGTTGAAACGCATCGCAGCTACGAGCAGTTGCCCATCGACAGGATTGCTTCCATAACGGGGATCAATGATCGGAGGATCAAATGGCTCGGATGAGTTTAGCATGACAGTTCCACGGCTCAGAGGACGCATGTTGCCGACAGTAAGAGCACCATCATTGGCGTTTATGATCTCGTAGCCAGCTCTACTGTGGTCTAACAGAGCGTCGACCAGCAGTGGCAACTGTCTAGCGAAACCTGCGAGTACGGTAGGATCCGTGTCTGCAGGCAAGTATTGTTCAGGCGACTGCGCCGCAGCCATATCGGCAATCATTGTAGAACCATTGACAATGAGAGGTAGAGAAGGGAATGCCACGCCGTCAATTGCACTTGAAGTCAAAGGACCAGTGCGGTTTGCCCAATAATCGCTCCAAGCATCATCGGCGTACGTCTCGTTCGCTGTTAACATTGTTGGATTGGCATAATCAGGGTTATGGTATGGGTACCAACACCAAACTTGGCCATGGTCTTGAAGGTTGCTCCCAACGCCTGGAAGGTCTAAATGCACAGGCAGACCTAGCCGTTCCAATGCAGCTGCTGGTCCAACACCCGAGAGCATCAGTAATTTGGGACTGTGTAAGGCACCCGCTGCGAGGATAACTTCTCGACTTGCAGCTACTGTTTGCCGAGAACTCAATGAGTTGGAAGCGAACTCGACGCCTACAGCTCTCAGACTAGGCGTGTCTCGTGCTGGCAGCGGCGGTCCTGGCCGCTGCTGCCGCCTTTCCAGGAGGCGTTTGACCCAAAGCCATAGTTGACTGGAGTACCTTCGCTTTACCGGCGGCGCCTGAGCAACTGCAGGATTCTGGAAGGAGACAGGCAAGGCGCCACCGCCATATATGCTTTTGGAAGTATCTGGTGACAAGCCCTGCCCATGAGACGTGGAAT
Organism: Hortaea werneckii; assembly: GCA_037044905.1. NCBI lineage: Eukaryota > Fungi > Ascomycota > Dothideomycetes > Mycosphaerellales > Teratosphaeriaceae > Hortaea > Hortaea werneckii. The sequence goes on along the minus strand of JBAOKB010000164.1, from coordinate 150,026 downwards.
CTTCTGGCTGGCCGACGACTGCATTGAGGTTGCTTTGTTTGCCGTCGAAGACGACTTGAGTGACGTATTGTCCAGTGCTAACCCAGAGATTGGGCCTCGCGGTGATCGGATCGTAGTAAGCCGTTCGAGCGGTCGATCGTGTTTGCATATCCGGTTGAAGATTGAGCGGAAGGAAACTAGCCCCGGCGACTTGACCAGTGTTTGGATCGTAAGCTGTTGGAACACCAAGCTCGTTCAGAGCATCGAATAAAACTGCGGAAGAGTTCCACATATAGTGTGGGAAAGAGACTTGTACAGGGCCATCGAAGCCGTGGACATCCAGATCTGCTTCAATTGAGAATTGGAGAGCCAGCTCCTCCGACGTGACAGGCGTAAACGTTTCGCTTTTGATGAAGTACGGCAACAAGTCTTCCCAAGACCAGCCTTCATTGCCCAACTGCACCCAGGCATCGTAGTCGCCAACGCCGCCACGGTTCCAGAGCATTCCATTAATGAGCGTACCTCCTCCCAGACCACGACCCTGTGGTACAGTTCTGACGGCACCATTTAGGGAGGCCTGAGCAGTGGTTGATAGATTCCAGTCGTATCGAGATCCTATCTCGTGTCCAATCATTCCAGGTAGTGCGATATTAAGTTCTCCTGAGTCTGCAGGTCCGGCCTCCAGGAGCAGTACATTGACTTCCGGGTCTTCTGATAGGCGGTTGGCGACAGTCAGGCCTGCTGGGCCACCACCGACGACTGAACGGATTAGTTAGCTGCATAGGGCCAATGCTTCAATTTGAATATCGGAATTTACCAATGTAGTCATAACTATCCAATAGGGGAGAGTTGAGCGGCAGAGAGAGTGCGAGCTGCGCAGCGTAAAGCGCAATGAAGCTCAAAATAGACATTAAGATGACAATGCAGCGCAGAAGATGCGCATTACAACGAGACCTCGTCCGCTAAAGAGTGTATCCTGGAGCTGTCCGGAGCGCAGTATGCATTACAGAAACGAAAGCGTGTTTGAGGATTCTTGCCGACAATGGCGAATCGAAAGCTATTGTTGCAGGATTTGGGGCGAGGAAGGGGTGGCGTTGGCCTTCGACATTCTGTGGGCCCCTGACTTCCGTTCCACGAAGCGAACGATTCGGGAAGGTGCAGTTAATGACAAGCAGGTACGACCGGGAAACAACATTACAGGTGCATTGAACCCTGTCTACGAAGGCAGTCGTGACCATCTTGGCGACAGATTCACGGGAAGGGCCTGACAAAGTCAATGACATCTAAAGTCTTGAATAGCCCTGGTTTGCAAGTGAACATGATCCTTTTCCTGAAACGCAAGCTTACCTGCAGGCTTTCCTTTCAGCGGTGGCTCCGATGGTCCTGTCGTGATCCTTTCCCAAATGACCTACTTCTGCTTTACTGCAGCCGGGAGCGAGTCTCACAGCCCTGCCAGTATGGCATGGTCCGGAAATATGTTTGCTTCCTCAAATTGCTTGAGATGTTGCACCACGATAGCCACCCGAACGACCTGCACGAGGCCACCGGCAGTGTAATAACGACTTGGCGGCCATGAAATCTCTGAGCTTCGCGTACGTAGGTCTGGCATTCCCGAAAGCTCCCCTTCGTATCTACCGAGGTATCATAGTCAATATCCCGCTATGGGAGATGGTCCGACACAGGCAGCTGACCAGTCTCTCCTCTGAAGGAAACTCCTCTTGCGATCAACCTGATCCACTGTATCCAGGATGATTATACCAAGATGGAATGACGATTTCCAGGCAAAGGTGACGGTGCTGCAGGACGGCATGCTGCAAGCGAATACGCCTGATGTGAGTCGAATAGTGCGCCTGGTATCAACAAACCTGGAACGTTTGGGCCCTAGCATGAGAAGCGAATGCCCTTTTATCAGACAACCCGACATTTATTTTTGAGGAATTGTTGTGACTCTAACCTACCAGCTCTGGAGCCGTTGGTATGATTGGTGGTACCAAGGTACCTAGATAGATATCGATAGATGCCCTGTTCAAAGGCGACAGTTGAAGCTTTGTGCCACTGCCGCTGGCTCCCGTCGGCTCAGGGGTCGTTGTGCTCTTTTGAAGACCATCATAGACGAAGCGAGCACAGTCAACCCCTTTATTGGAGCATGAGAAGGAGATCGCATTACAGCTTTTCATGGCCGTTGCGCTGTTCAAAATAAATGCTTTGCATCCAAGAAATATGCGGATTTGAAACGAATGACAGGGCTTCGAAGCGTTGCCAGGCACGTGGATGTGACCAAAAGAGTAGGACACAGGGGAACTTTATGGTGTCCTGTCACACCAACCCATGAGATGTTTTACAAGATGAGGAAGAACACAATGTTGCTTTTGCTATAGAATGTACACAAAAAAAACACAACAACGCTTTTTTGGTATCTCGTATGCGGGACTTTAAACATCATCGTCATCAACATCAACATCATTCCAGTCCATTCTAACATAAGTCGTCGTTTCCTTTTCCCGGCCGTCACATCTCCCTCCCCACCATCAAAAATCCCCCATTTCGGTCTATTCCGGAGTCTGCGGCGTACTGCCCCCCTTCGTCTGCGACATACTATACGGCGCCAGGACCTTCTTCGCATTGCAGATGCGCCAGGCCATGTGCTTGACATTGCCGTCGGCCTGGACGACCTCAGGCGCGAACTCGATGCCGAACATCTGCTGCACGGCGTAGACGACGCGCTTGGCGTACTTGCCTTCGCGCTCGAGGGTGGGGCCAAAGGCCTCGTCCGCACTGCGCGGCGCCACGTCCGGGTCGCGGTCGAAGCAGTTCTGCACGACGGGCAGGAGGGCCTGCTCGACCGCGCCGCGGAACATGCCGTGGGCGTCTACTTCGACGTCGTCCTCGTCGAAGCGGTCGATGCGGATCTCGAAGGGTTGCGAGACCGTCATGACGTTGTGTTTGCCGTCGTGGTGGTAGCGGAGTTCGAACATACCCTGGGTCCACCAGAGCTTGTCGCCTGCGAATTCGATCTCGCCTGACAGGAAGTCTTTCTTCTCGCCGTCCTTGCGTTGGGTGGCAGCGATACGTTGGTCTTCAACGAGGACGCCATCGTCCGAGTGCGCGTAATCGAACGCGCCCTTGTTGGTCGCCATCCATCGGCCTTGGGAAGAGATCTTGGTAACGTCGCGAGAAGCGTTGTCGCCGACCATGTAGAGACCGATCCAGTCCTTCTTGCTGTGGTTGAGCGGAGCTGTCCACTTGACCTTGATCGGAGCACCATAGTCGGCGACTAGCCTGCGGTGACTGTCTTGGTGTTTGTGCGGTACTTGAGCACCCTCACCCTCACGGCCGCTTCGAGCAGCATCAGAGAACTTCACACCAGGCTGGGAAGTATCGATCTCGAGCGAGTAGTCTTGTGGATCATAGCCAGCGAGGTCTGGAGACAGACGAGTAATGCTGATGCGTGCCGGGAACTGCTTGAAGATCGACTTGGAGTCGGTCATGAAAGTACTGAAGCCATTGGCCAGCTTCGGTCCAGCAGCGTCGATGAGGTCCTCAAGCATGTCCAGACTCTCGTCCAGAGCTTTATCGACACTACCCGTCCACTTTTGAATGGGCGAAGGCAGGGAGCGCTGCAAGTTCTTGGAGACGCCGGAGTGTTCACGCAGGTTGCGACGGTACAACTTCTGCATGTGCGGACGCTCGACGAACTGGATGAAGCAAAGCGTGAGACTGTGGCTGAGCAAAGCGAGCAAGAAGACGGCTTTGCTCCAAGTGATGATTGCTGCACCCCACACGCCAGCAAGACCGATAGTCCGCTCAGGGTTGTTAAGGAAGCGGTAAATGCCGCTGTAGTTGAGCTGAGGCGCCTGGTCGAAGAAGAAGTCTCCAAAGAACCAGCCGAACTCGCCGAGAGAGTCATGGATCTCCGCTATCGTCCAGAGTTGTAGTGCAATGAGGGCGAAGCCAATGACATGTCGGAGGGTCGACATGCCGACAGTCCAGTCGTCCGGGAGGCCATACATCTTCCACGCGGCGCAGACGAAACTAGTGTAGCACATCGTCATGCTGAAGTGGTAGATGCCCTTTCCACTGGCGCCAGGCTTCTTCGGTGTCCTCTCCATATTTGACGAAGTGGCGGGTCCACCACTTCCTGTTGGACTGCCTGTCAAGAATGAATCCAATTCCGACAGAATACCAGAGCCTCCAGAAGGTAGCGCTAAGCACGAAGAAAGCTTGCCAGGTAAAGGTGCTTGGAGTCAAGAAGGCGACTGTATACATGTACAGCTGCATCACTATGACCGATACGTCCGTAATACGATGCAGGTCGACGTTCTGTAGGCCAATCAAGTTGTGGACTGGGGAGGCGCCTTGCTTGAAGACAGCGGCGGCGCTTCGTTGACGTTGGCAGCGCTCGTAAGCCTCGACTTGTACTGCGGTCTCTCCATGGGGTGGTCCTGCTGCGGGATCTCCTCGCGTTTTGGCAGGGAGGTGGTGCATTGTAGGTCTTTTCAATGTGCGGGTTCTCAACAACGACGAGGAAGATTAGCTGTGCAGCGTGGGCAATGATCGAGATCAGCAGCACTTTGTAGCTGGCTGCCATCATGCTGATGCCGTAGTATCCAGCATAGCCGACGGAGTACATCGGGTGTGGTGCAAGCTCGAATACACCATCGAAAGTGAGGTCCTGATCGATTAGATAGAAGAAGTCGCCCCAATACCAGGCAAAATCCTTGACAACTCGGTGAGCGTCCAGTTTGACCCAGAGATTGAAGATGATGAGCAAAATGCCCCTACCCATCGAGCGATAGTCATGGGAAGCTTCTCACCCTCGGGCCGGCCTCCGCATGCTATCGCAAACAGGCAATACGAGGTGAAGTCGGACATCAAGATGAGATCGACGACACGGCGGAAGAGCAACCAAGTGTTGTACTCAATGGGAGCTTCCTCAAACTTGTAGTCCTTGGGGATATGGGACTCCATTTCCTGCTTCAGGAACTTGTACAGGAACGGGCGTGGGTTGTCGCCGGTCTCTGGGTTCTCGAAGATCTTACTCTTCTTGGCCCAGGCCAGCAGGCGCTTGTGGTGGGACTGGCTGTGCAGGAGCCATCCAATGCCGAAGTTGTAGCACGTTCGCCAGAAGAGAAAGGTCACGGCGAAGACGGGCACTCGGAAGCTCTGCGGAAGGACGTAGAACATCAGGCACAGGTACGCTAGTACGGTGACGATGGCGATGTCACTGGCATTCTTGGGCTGCCTAGGATCCAGCAGCTGTGACACCATGTCCTCGGTGTGAGGCACCGTGAAGACTACACGGGGCAAAATATCAGCATGAGCATACTTTCAGGGTGGGCGCTTTGGGAATTGCTGCTTCTGGGAGGTGTTGCATCAGGGAGGAGTTGCGTCTGGGCCTGGACTCGGGGTTGCTTTTGGGATAGTATGCTCGGGCTGGCAATGGCAGTGGCATGGGCACCGTGTCTCTGTATGCTCTCGGTGAAATATGACAGGCATGGTGCAGCTCGTTGATACATACCTGTGCCATCTGGTGTACGGCCAAACGTCTTCTTCTCCTTGTCATCTTTGTTCTGCTTGGATTCCTGCTCGTTCAGCTGCTTGACTGCATCCTGAGCCGTCTCCACAGACTCGGCTTTCTGTGGAGCTTCGGGCCTCTGGGGCAGTCGTTCTCGCAGCCCGCTGGCGTCAAAGCCAGGAGTTCCGTTTGGCTGGCTCATTGCAGCTGGTTGCAACGGACGTGAAGCAGTCAGGTGTCGAGGATTAATGGCACAGCATAGAGCGCGGAGACTGCAAGAGGGGGCGTGGCAGAGGCGAGGAAGGAGTTGGTTGAAGCTCACTTTCCATCCATGTCAACAGTTTAAAAAGAGTTGCCGCGGGGCATGCAGGTGAGGGAGTGGGCTCGGAGGCGTGTAGTGTATTGTCGTGTAATAGCGAGAGTTTTGTGCGGGCGGGGCATCACACGGCTCGCCTACACGTCTTCTAGGCACACAACATCCACACGAGCTTCGGCAATTGGGTAACCGCAAGGACAGTTGTTCAGCAGGGTTGAGGATGTCGAGGCAGCGCAGACGCCAAACCCGCGCTATGCTGTGGGCTGCGGGGCCAGTTGCGCGGTGCTGGGCGATGGTTTGCAGCTCGCATTGGGACCCGCCTTGCCCGCCCTGACCCGCGACGGGAGAACGTCATTTGTGACGGCGCCGACTCCGCTGAAGTCTCCGCTGCGTGGGGTTTAGCAGGCGGCACAAGCGACCACTTTTCCCAACAGGGGCGTCAATAACCTCTTACAAAGAAGGTGGCTGTGTAGCCAAATGCCCTGGATAATACCTAACATAATTGTAACAATGCTCCCGACCCGCCTCAGAGTCCTCCTCCCTGCTCCGTTCGCGCGTGCACACTCCCACCCACGCTAAACGGGCCCATGTACAAATACAATGACACTCGGTTTGCTCAACGCTGGCCGACCACTGGCCCCTTTCCTATCTTCTCACAAATGTCATTCTTGCTGTGGAGCTTTCTGTTTACTCTATGGACCACATGCAGCCTTTCCCTTCCCATCAAACTATACATACATTGCCAACCACACTGTAAACCGGGAACTGATGCTAGAAATATGTGACAGGATATCCCATTGCCGCCTGCACTGTGCTGTCAGGCCGTCTCTCATCTCGTGAATTCGGTGCTTTGTACAGGTGTCGCCTCATCCTCATCTGCTCCTTCACCATGTCGTTGCTCCGGCTCACCAATCAGCGTCGAAGCTTCAGACGGCGAAGTTTCCCGTGCTTGCTCTTCATCCTGAACCGTCTTCTTCCCTACCACCTTCCGTGAAATGTGCACAAAGAAGACACTGATGATTAAACCAAGCCCAGCAGATGCAGCTCCGTACAAGAAGGCAGCCTTGTAGCCAGAGTGCACGATATCAGGCGACAGTTCCATCGTTTCGTCCACGTACGCTCGCGCATATCGTGAGCTTGCGCTCGCTTCAGCCTTCTTCATGATGATTTCAGATATCGGAAGGGCAAAGGACATGGCCAAATTGACCAGGATCGAGGAGACTGCGCCCACCACGCCTTGATACCTTTGCGGCTGGACCGCCGCGAGGAAGATGAGCGAAACGGTGAAGGTGAGGTCGATGCCAATAGTCGCGCAAACCATAGACGGCATCACAAAAGTCCAGTACTGAAGCGGTAACGGGGCCAGGGCCAGGAGCAGTGGTGCAGCTATCCAAGCAAGGCCAGATACTAACAGGAGCAACTTGATCGGGACTATGTGCGCCAGACATCCGCCGATGACACACAGTATGATGCCGCCGACAGCCGTCGGCGTGTACCACAAAGCCAGCTCGATGCCCATCAGCTTCTCAGGTCCCGTGACGCCCGTCGGACTCTGCAAGAACTCGGCCGACATGTAGAGCCAGACGCCGTAGCTGGCATAGAAATAGAGCCCTGCAAAGCAGAAAGCTTTCACGCTCCGGGGTTTGAAGAAATCAAACGGCAGCAGCGGACAGCTTGCTTTCCAACCTTCCCAGTACAACGCGAAGCCAAGGGACACAAAATCCCCGACGCAAACGGGGCCCAGCAGATGGCATTAGTGAAGCCGGTCTTCTCAGGATGATGCTGGTTGGCATACGGCTCGACAGCGAGAGAGTACGCAAGCAACAGCAACCCGGCCGTGATGAAGAAGGACCCGACCCAATCCATCTTCATATCCATCTTCTTCCGATCGGTGCGATCATTCGGCACAGTCAAGTAAGCGCCCACAAGCGTAGTGAAAGCCAGCACCGCCGCGATCCAAAAGAACCAATACGTCTTATCCTGGGGCAGCGCGCCAGCAACCAGGAACCCCGCAAAGAAACCCAGCGGCGCGCAGCCCGAGTACAAGCCTATAACGAAGTTCTTGCGCGGTCCCTCCTCGTACACGGTGGCAACCATGGCGAACGTGGAAGGCATGAAAGCCGCCAACGCGAGTCCCTCCATCGCGCGGGAGACATCGATCATGACTTGCGAGTGGCAGAAGGCCGGGATGACGCTCCAGACGGTCAACCAGATGGCGCCGAACATGAACGAAGGGTAGCCGCCATACAGGTCCGACAGGCGGGCGAAGATCAGGAGGGTGGCGCTCAGGACGAGCGAGAGGAGCGAGGCGGGCCAGAAGAGCCCGAGGCCTGTGTCCGTCGTCGTCTGGGTGGCGAAGAGGCGGGGGAGCTCGATCGCGAAGCCGGATATGAGGTATTCGGCTAGGAATTGGGTCATGGCGATGCTGAAGCAGAAGCCGATCTCGTGGGTGATGTGGCGGAATCGAGACTTGTGATGGATCGTGGGAGGTTGCGCCGCGGTGGGGACGGCATGCTCGATGTGGATCTTATCATTGAAGGCTGGGACATCTGGCGACGCCATTGCGCTTTCAGAAGGTTGCTCCTGCTCATCGCCCGCTTCTGGGGTTAGCATGGTGGCGGAAGATCTTTGCTGCAAGATTGAGGAAGCCCGTTCCATCTCTCTTTCTCCTCGCGATAGGTCAGGAGGTTGTCTAAACTGGACAGCCGACGAAGTGACGCTCTCGGTCTTGGGGTGTGCTCATTTTCTGTCGTGGGAGTGCTGCCCAGACCATTCGCGGATGCTGCAGAGGTTGTCCGGCGAATCGTACCTGGCAGGTCTGTCTGTAGCCTTGGGAGTCTTGCAGGCTGCGGTACCACCGGTAGTAGCTCCGGGGTGCTCTGACTAGCCGTGATCGATCTGTAAGGGGGATAGCTATGGTGTCGAAGCTGGGTCTCTAAGCGTCCAAGACGGTGCAAGCGTTGCTCATGGCTATGACGATCCTGCTCGCTCTTAGAAATCCGATCGTCAGTGCGCAGAGAAGAATGCCGATTGACAGCAGGGCGTCCTGGTGGCGAAGGCAGATCAAGTCGGCTGGCATCACGCAAAGCCTGGACCCTCAAATCGGTCGGCGGATGGCGCTTCGACAGTCTCTTGCGCTTTCCAGACACTGCTCGAGCAAGAGGTGTAGGATCGATACTGGTTGCTTCCAGGTCTGGAATACTGGCCAACGACGGTGGTCGGCTCGCTGTGCTTCTGTAGCTTGAGACTCTTGACAAGAAAGTCCGGCCGGATGCCTGTTCGACTTGAGGAGTTGCAGATAGCTGCGTTTGTCGTGATGGACGGGGCCATTGAGGCGACTGGGGTGTGGACGTTTCGCTTGGACTCGAATTGCATGAGCTAAGCCGAGAAGTTTGGTCACATGGGATATCCAGCTGAGAAATCGGCCTGGTTGGGCTCCTCGATGGCGGAGAAGATTGCGTGTCCTTCATTTGCTGCACTTAGGATAAGGCGAAGTGCGGAAGAGGAAGTACGCAACAATTTATTTTCGAAAGTGTGTCTTGCACACGCTGAAAAACTACGCAGAGCCTTTGTCTTCTGCTACAGTCGGAGGGCAAGTCAAGTGACACGCTCCAGCTGATGCGTGGGTATTCACAAGGGAGAGAGTGACGTCGGGAGAACCGTTGCGTACTTGCTCGAAGCTACGACCTTCTTATATCCTCTGTTTGCACACTTGTCTTAGGCTCCACTCGGACATCCTGCAAGGAACATGTGGCAAACGAAGGGCGTTGCACAAGCTGTGGGGACGCCGGCTGTCAAGAATCTGGTAGAATGGCTCTGTACAAGGAGTATACATGAACGGCGGAGCTCGGATATGAACAAATCAGCAAAGTCAAAGAAGACCTGTCACGCGGGAGAAGTTCTCAGTGGATACTCTTCATCGCTGCCACGCAGGTTGCAGCGGTTGGCAGCGGGTATCTTGGGCATTCACGGATGTCAAACATTGGCCTTCACGTTAACGGCAGTCTGCAGTCTGCCATGCGCCCACTGGGGCGGGGCCAATGTCAGTTTCTAGCATATCGCAGGTGCAAGTAGGCTACAGTGTTGTTTCGCCGGGACGGACAGCCCGTTTCAGATTTGATCGCGTTTAAATGCAGGTCCCGCGGTAACAGGGGCCTGAACCGGAAGGCCTTTCCCCGCCCGCCAGATGCAGCTACATAGTACGCACCGACGCTGTACGGCAGCTTCAATGCAGGCGGCAGACCTGTCGCGAGGGCGAAACCTGGTTGTCGGTTTCTCTTACACCAGTCGCCAGGTCATCGAAGTCAGGGACGGGGAACGACTTGCAGCGGCCAAGCGAAGCCGCCGTTTTCACTTGTTGTTCGATAGATTGTAAAGTTGCGAGGTCAGACCCGAACACTCTTTCTGGAAAATGCTGCGGCTCCATTGTTACAGGTGGCTGCCGGCAGATGAACAGAGAAGCGACGCATGACAGTTGAAAATTTGCATTTGACAGACGTTGTTCAGCCCTTCTTGACACCACGTCAAGCCCCAGTGCAACAATGCTGACAGGGGTCTTCTGCGGTTCGCGGCGGCAGCTAATGCGAGGTTAAAACGATCAGGCACAACGAACCCGGAAACTGGGACAGGATGTGTGCTTGCGGTGTGTTTGCAATTGGCCCGATCTGTTCTCTGTAAAATGACAATGCGATGGGGACAGGGGGTTCCGGGGATCCGCAAAGTATTCTGAACGTCTGATGAGACGTCTGGCTGCCATGCGAAATAGCATCTCGAGTGCAACAGCATTACATCACAACCTTCGTTCTGGCTTTTGTGATATCTATGCCACCTGCAGCACCCCAGGATGCAAAATGCTACACGTTCGACACGAGCCGCGAAAGTCTGGTCAATTATTCAAACCAAGTCTTTGGATCACGGGTGACGTCGGACTTGTACGGCTAGAAAGTTGGGCAAGGGCTAAGGACGAGCAGATGCCTGGTTCATTTGACGAATTGTGCTGTCAAGTGGTGTACGGACAACCTTGTCTCACCCGCTCCACCAAAACGTGTCGCTCGTTAGCCATGTGCGGGTTCCTCATCTTGAAGCGACCAACCGTTGCAAAATCGTCAGCCAAGTCGCCTACCCGGCACAATGTCTTGGGTTGTGTCGACCTCAGGCGTTTGATGCGTAACTGCGTAGCACATCGGACTGCCTGACACCATCCTAACTTTTCAAAAGCCCCGACTTCCTCGAAGAAAGCCTGCGCGAGGGAGACCAATAGCTCAATGAAGCCCGCAATCCCTTGCGACTCGAACTTGCTTTGATAATGAATCGTCTTGCACATGTCTGATGCAATCGCAAATGCATCTTGCCTGACATTGTCTCTTGTTCTCTGAAGATAACGAGTATCTGCAGTTGGATGAAAATGCAGCAGACGAAGCAGTGTGCAGTTGAGGGCCATCATGAAAACGAGGTACAGGGTGAAGTCCTGTACCATGTTGTAATCGGGAAAGTTGTAATGAGAGAGGAAGGTCGTGTTAGATTCAAGAATGCAGTGCTCCTCGATGCTCGCGTCAAAATTGTCAGCGTCGGTGACATAAACACAATCACTCAGATGTCTGCCCCAGTACCTGGCCATTGTCGATTCATTCGTGATCCAATGATACATTTCTCTCTGCAGCTCCTGTATCTTGGAGCATTGATAGTCAAGATTTTGGTCATTGTTTTTGCGTCTGATGAGACGTTCTGCCTCTTCCAGTACCCCTGGTACCTGTAGAGCATTCTTATAGAGCTGAGCCAGTGCATGGTTGGCTTGTTGATGGCGCGCTCCGAAGGCAATCCAGTCCGGCTGGCTCAGCATGACACCCTTCCGACGCGCGATGCCCAAGAAAATTGATGGAACTCGCATGTTCATGAAGATAAGCCTGTCAAAAGAAACCAAAGGATCCAAGCTTGATGGCCCACAGGCCTTCAAGAACTCTTGCGCTCCAAGGTAATGAGCCGCCCATCCGCTGACTGTCGAGTGAGGCTGCGGAAGGGCATCGTCGTATAGACAGAGGAGCATCATACTAGCCATTACATGTCTAGGATCATATCGAGGTCGTTGCCGTTCCATTGCCTGGACTAAGCCGAAAAGCACTCTTCCATAACTTTGCTGTGCTTGGTGCTGGAGTCGCGTGTCATGGTTTTGAGCACCTAAATGCGCATAACAAACAGTATCGACTGCGTTGCGTAGCAAAGGTGAGATCGCGAGATCTATCTCCGGAAGGCCAAGCAACCAGGATCGTCGAGAAGCCAGATCCGCTTTTGCCGCTTTGGAGGGAAAATGAAGCTCCAAGAAACTACTCAGGATCTGCATCTGCTGAACTGGTCTGCAATTGACATGTTGTGTTCTTCTGGGGATGGTCACGACGGCGGTCCTGGTCTTTGAAGGGTCACAAGCATTTGCCTCCCCAGTGCTGTGGAGAGTGAATTTCTTCATCCTCATGGCATGGTTCCCCTAGGGAGTGCCGTGCGTTACTCCGCCTTTTCTGTAATGGGCGTTCGCTACCATCATCGAGCTCTTGGATGCGAGTAGCGTTCAGGCCAGAGGTGCTACTTGCGGAGTCAGTCATGCATGATAGGGACCTCGGCGTCAGAGGTCCCATGCCGATCTCCATATTTAGGCTTCAGGAATGCTCACGAGGATCATTAGACACAGGTCCCTGACACCGACAACACATTGCTGTTGTATGCGCTGTATCCGGAGTAGGAAGGTGACATGTATAAAGTAGCACTGAAGGTGGCAACGACTACAAGTATTGTGATTGAGGTCACATCTGCAGCGTGGTGTCGATCGCCGGTCAAGACCGCATGACGACGTGAAGGCACCATAGTGTCGCTCAGCCGAACTCAGATCGAACAATGCCGCCATTCCTCCTTGGTACAGTACGCGCTGAGAGGGCGAAGCGAAGGCACTAGCTCCTGCATCTCCATTCTGCGCGCTACGTCACCTGCGGGCGCTCGTTTGGTGCGTGTATATTTTTACTAAACGAACCTAAATACACAGACATGCTTTCGTGACCTAGGTGAACAGCTACACACACACACAATGAGAAAGGAGTGTCGTCCACTCCAGCCTTGCTGATGATGGAGTTGGTGGCATAACCAATGACTTCGTCCTGAGGCTGGATTGGTCGCAGTGCGAGTGCTGTGTCCGGAGGCGGCACGGGGCGGTACCGTTTGGGTAATCGCGACGATGCTGGTGCTGTGGGATGGGTTGAATTCGACAAACCTCACGATTTGGATGAACACAGCATGATGCCGTTGGCTTAAACATCGACCTTTCCTCACAACTCTGACGCCTCATTCATCCAAGAATGGAGACATGTGAACAGCCACGGGAACCAGATTGAGACTATTGCACGTTACCGCATCTCCTACAACCCCAGCAAGGGAGTATCCGCCTACAGTATAAACACATCCCATACACCAAAAGCATACACGTCCCCACCGCTTGCGCTTGGCCTTCCTCTTGGATGCCTGTAATCGTTCTCCCAATAACATCATGCCGACACCGCCGGGCCAAAGTTCTCGTCGGCCACTGGTTCTGGGTCCTCAGTAGGAACATCGGGAGCGAGACGGATCGTCTGCGTGTTAGACCGAGGCACTAGATCGACGCTCTTGCCTCTCTGTGAATGTCTGGACCGCGACAAGCGCGACTCGATGAGCTGGATGGCGTTCTCCGAGTATCGTCTTTTATGCCAACTGCCTGCCGCCTCTGCACCCATCTTGGTCGGTGAAGTTGGCGAGGCGAGCAGGCATGGCAGTTCATCTTTCTCTGATGATCTTGAAACACTCCTTTCCATCATAGCTGATGGCCTCGCAGCTGGTACGGCACGGTCGCCACCGTTCGTGGAGCCAGATAAGAGCTCGTGCACGTATACGTGGTTCGGGTCGTTGTCGACCGCGCTGGCCACACCCTGCGAGTGCTCACCATTCGTTACCGCAGGCTCATGGAAGCCGGAGTCCGCCAAAGAATCATGCGGCGAAGGCTGTTCCCTCTCGCGCAGCATCGATAGATCCCAATACTGAGGCCCCGGCCTCTGCATTCTAACTCCGTCGTTTGGATCAAACCCCGTCCCTGTCGGCTGGGCCGGATAGTTCCATGGGTTGGCCGCTACCGGACTGTACATGGTGTTTGGGCTCAACGGATAGCCAAAAGCATCCGACCATGGCGAAGACGGAAGGTGCGCAGTCCAAGGGGTCTGGGGTAAGTGCCATCCTCCATCCATCGTCATCGCACTCATCGGCGGCTGTGCAACTTGGCCATAAGAGTTGATGAGTTCATTGCACTGCCTCAAATATTCATGCAGTTCCGCCTGCTGGCGCTCCCATTTCCGGACTGCCACTCTAGCCACTGACTTTGTCCACTGTTGCTTTTTCTTGTCTTTCCGCGTCAGCGCCCTTTGTTCGCGCTCGGACAAGATTTGCTCGGCTTGAGCTAGCCTACTGTACAGCTTGGATAGCACCTGATGGGTTCGTCCGAGCTCATGGTTGTAGAAGCGCTGCTGATGATGGAGGAGGGCAAGGATGTCCACCTGCATTGGAACGGCGTACATATTGTCTGGACAAGAGTGTGAATGAGTAGCGCTGGAGTGTAAGAGGCCTGCCTCTTTTAATGATCTCGTCTGTTGTAGACGAGCGAGTAGAACTTGATCACTGCAGGCCGAGTGCGCTTGGAGGAGCTCTCCCTTTCTTATGTCTGGCCGTTGTGACAGATTCTTTGGAGCTGCTTCCTTCAGTCCTGAGAGACATGCTTTGTGATTGCGAAGGAAATGAGAAGATTCTATACTTGCACACAGGTGATGCAGTGGCTAATGGGCTGCAATAGATTCCCTTTGACAAAGCAAAGCCGCCGGTTAGATTGCTTGCTATTACTCTTGAATTACTGAAAGCGGAACAAAGAATATCTGCAACAGTAGCAGCTCATGTGGTGGTTGCAGTAGCAGCACGCATGACTGCCGGCGCGTTAGGACGATACGCTGCTTCGCCGACTAGTTCATATGATTTGGAAGTGTATATCCTGCTAACAGATAGCGCCACTGAAAGTTTATAGAAACTGTACAGTGTTGCCGGCCGAACAATCTCCTGTACGCACTTTCAAGCATGCAGATACGAACAAAGAATCTCCAGCGAAGCGAATGAACCAAGAACGCATTCCAGAACATGACCCGGAACCAATCCTGAACAGCATTACCCATTACCTTCGATACATGGTCTGCAGAAGGATATTTCCAGGCCATTGAGGGAAAATTCAACACAACTCACCACTATGCGATTCTTAGAGTATGCATGACGCTTTGCACAAAAGTCATGCATGATTGTAGGCAACTTTTATTTTGCCTCCTAAGGACATGAAGACTGGAAATAGACGCACAAAGCCAGATGTGCAGCCAAGATCAGCCGTGCTTGGGCGAATGATGCTCCGATCCATTGGAAAATTCACAAAAGAATGATTGGGTTAAGAGGCTTCAAACCGATCTTCAGCTATCTACTGGTCACAATGTTCCTTCATGGAAGTCCGGCGAGCATTAGTGTCCCCCACGCTTGGGCTTCTGCTGCAGCTTGTTAAGCACGGCGTAGTAGGCAGGCTTCTTCTCGTAGTCGTCGTTCCACATCAGTGCAGCACCCTCACCAGGGAAGACGCCTGGGATCCAGGAGTACTTGTCGACAGCACCCTATGAGAGGTCAGCATGTGATCCGAGAAGAGGATGGGTGCGTTTGGTCTTACCCAGACGGTGATCTCGCGACACCTCCTAACGTTCAAGCAGCTCTGCGTCACACGGGCGTAGGCATCGGCTTGCTGCTGGAGATCCTCGTCGGTGACCGGCAGCGTGAATCGCACGTCGAGCTCAGTGTAGGCGACATCGACACCCTTCGAGGTAAAGCCCTCCAGGACGGTTGTCAGGGTCTCGGTGCTGGGAGTCACGCCACCGCCGGAGCTCGCAGTGCCTTCCGAAGTCAGGTGAGCCTGGAGACCAACACCATCGATGCGGACGCCGTAAGACTGGACGAGATCGACGATGCGGCGGGCACCAGCAGTCTTGTCGCCGTTGTACTCCAGGTTGTAGTCGTTGTCTGGAGGATGTCAGCGGCTAGAAGCAGAGATGAGGACGGGTCCGAGACCTACAGTAGAGCTTGCTGTTCGGAGTGACCTCAGCGGCAATCTGGAAAGCAATGGGGATGAATGCCTCGCCGATGGTGTTGTAGAACACCGACTCGCGGTAGGTGCCGTCCTCGTTGAGGGCTGCAGAAAGATTAGTACATCAACAGGTTCATCACGGATTAGCTTGCCTCGACGCACCCTCGTTGACGACATCCCAGCGGGTACAAGCGTTCTTGTACCGTCCGGCCACGTTCGTGATGTGGTTCCGCATAACCTCAATCAGGGTTTCGTTGTCGAAGTTACCCTCGCTGACCCAAGCAGGCAATTGGCTGTGCCAGACCACTGTTCAGAATAGCAAGTTAGACAATGGCGTCGTCTCTATCACTGAGGAGAAATCTTACAGGTATGGCAGTGGACGTCCTGATGGTTGGAGTCGGCAATCTCGACGACCTCATCGGCAGCGTCGAAGGAGAATTCGTTTTGGTTTGGCTCTGTCACCTCCCACCTAAGCAATGGAAAGTCAGGAGCTTGTTCGTTTTTCTCATGAAGGCTGATGGGTCTTACTTCATCGCGTTCTCAGGGGTGATGGAGCCGAAGTCCTTCCTGTTGTCGATGATCGCCTCCTCCTGCGTATCGTTGCGTGGCGTGACTGCAACGCCAAAGTAGTCCTTGTGCTGCTTGTACATGCCGAGCTGAAGGCCTGGCGGTCCCTTAGGACCTTTGCCCTTGCCGCCTGCAGCAGCGAGGCCGGCGAGAGCAAGAGGAAGCACTTGTTTGAAATGCATGGTTATAGAAAATGTCCTATACCAAAGCTCGAAAGGTGGAGTTGATTGGAATTGATGGGTTGTTTCGACAGGTGCTGGACACTGTCTTTTATATGTCCTACCGGACCAAGGGTGATGCTAGATTGGCGGTGCATCTGGCTGGTCCGATCTGTCGAATGTCGTCCATTGCACGGCTAAATGCTTGCTTGGCACCATGCGAGTAGATGTATAATTCCGCCTTGGCTTCTCCATCCCCCTCCATACTCTACCCCAACTTTCGACTCCAGATCAGGGGTGTAAAGTTCTGAGGTGCTTTGGCAAATGATGACTAGTGCGTAGACTCCGCTGTGGCGGAGTAGTGCACTTTACCACGTGCCGCTGTAGTATTATTGATCCTTCAGGCTGAATGGCCACCCAGGCTGGTGGCGCCTACTGCTTTCGTCGAGACACGGCAACCTTACAGTCTCGACGCATCGATTACTCTCCTCCTCAGATCCACAGGGGTATTCCAGTGCGATGGGCCGATGGGTTTAACAGCCGCTCGAAGCGTTGGCGGCTCGTCATGAGAGAGGGGAAGCCTTATAACCCGATCGAAGTATTTCTGCAATTGGGCACGGTCCGACACCGAGGCTTGAAAGAAAAGAAGGTGTCTCTAATGTCTACGCGCCTAGGATCTTATGATACATATACATGCCTAATGTCGATGGTGCCGCATGATGCATACCCGCGCTGCAATTGGTATCTTGAAGCACAAAAATGCGTCCCTTGCGCCTGAACTCCCTGTTCATGCATCATGCCTTCGGTTCCTGTCCCGTTTCACATAGTGATGATGTACTCCTGGCCTCCGCTTGTCACATCCCCGTTATCTTACAAGAAATAGTCCCGGACCGGATCGTTGCCTGCATGCTGCTGCTGTTGCTGCTGTTGCTCGATCCTATGCGCTTCATTCTCAGGTGCGGCGTCAAAGACGTTCCATTTCCGTTCGCCGCCAGGTCCAACTTCCAGCACGCTAGCCAGATTGCCGCACCGATAGCAGTAGTTTGGCGCACTCCACACCGTAGATAAGCGGTCGTCAAACATGACCATGTATCCTTCATTGCATAATTGATGTGCTCGTAGAATGTGTGTCATGCTGTTTACTTCCAAGAACTTCTTCACTACCTGCGCGCCAAAGGTATATCCTGCCCCACGTGGACTCAGGCTGAACTCATCCCGCTCGCCATCTGGATCGCTCCAGACCAGGTCTGCCATCGGACCCTCGTGTGGTATCTCGCGGAAACGGTCGATGATCTTGATCTGATCTATTGAATGGATGCTCGGGCTCAGGCCGCCGTGCACACAGAAAATCTTATCGTCGATAACGCAAGAAAGTGATAGATAGTCGAACATGTCTGTGAAGTAGTGCCATACGGCCGGGTTGCCGTATTTACGACTGCACTCAGTGTAGAAGCCGTATGACTGGGTGACTCCGCGGGATTCGTGGTTGCCGCGGATGAGGTGGACGCGCTGCGGATAGCGCAGTTTGAGGCAGACAAGGAGGGAGATGGTTTCTATGCTGAAGAGCCCGCGGTCGACGTAGTCGCCTGACAGGTTGTTAGCATGAGCGCGTAGCCTGTAGCAGGCAGACTGCTCTGCCGCAACTGTGTGACCCACCAAGGAACAGGTAGTTTGTGTCCGGGCAGTAGCCGCCGATTTTGAAGATCTCAATCATGTCAAAGAACTGCCCGTGTATATCCCCAACGACCGTGACTGGGGCCTGTATGTGCACCACATTGCTCTCCTTCATCAATAGCTCTTTCGTCTTGGCGCATATCGCCTCGATGACGGAGTCGGCGAGGAGCTCCTTGCGGTAGAGACGTGCGATGCATTCGTCGAGGTCTACGCTGGCTGCAGACGATGCGCGTTAGCAGATGACGTGGTTATTATCGCCAGGCGGCGACGGAGGGGTTGAAGTGGGTGAATAATACCAGGAAGGCCAGGCATGGCTTATGTCGTAATAATGTGTCGTGTCCAAGTGGTTTCGGCATGAACACCTCACTGAAGCGGACGTTGTTGTCAGGAGGGCGCCTGCTGCTGGTGGGGAGAGGCAGTCAGGGCATCGACGACCACAAGCACCATGACTTTGGTGGTGAACAAACTTGGAGGGAACGACAACCTTCTGGCACATGGTCGGTTCAAAGACATACCTTACATTTGGGCCGCTTAGGATGGTTCGCTCGGCTGGCTCGTCGCGACGTCGGGAGTCGCCGCACCCGTGAGCTTCAGCGTCCGCAACAGAATGATACCAACAGATAAGGTACCGATACGGTAGGAACAGGTAATAATTCTGGTGGAAAGTTTCCAGAGTGCACTGCCTACCTAGGCACCTAAGGTACCCGACTAATAGGCAATTGCTCTGTAGGCACTTCCGGTACTGCCAGACAAGAACGTCTACTATGTACATACCTAGGTAGTGGTGTTCTCGGCCACGAAAAGACCGCAACTGTCGAGAGGAGATGGTATTGCCCTGTTGCACACTAAGATACAGTATCTACTAGGCGAAGGTAGGCTCGCCGGGTTACTGCCTACATAGTAGGTACATAGTAGGTGTAGGTACTAAAGTGTGTACATACTACTACTGTATGTAGTGTTCGCCTGTACGGAAGATAATCTTATTAAATCCCATGAATTTTGCCTTCCAACGTTCAGCGATGCTGGTCCGTGCCCACCCGACTTGTTATTTGCTGCCGTTTCAATAACTTCATTTCAAAGAGGGAGATTCATAAACACTCCCTCAATCACGCCGCTGACCTGTAAACATTTCCGTTTGCAGGTCCATTCCTTCGGCTGGGAGGCTATCTTCGCCAGTATTACCTGCTTCAATCATACTTGCGCTGGTGACGGCAACCTGTCACAGTTATCGGACTCTCCTTCAGAAGGCACAGAGCGCTGGGAAACCCTGGCTTGCAAACTGTGGCATCTCGCAAGGCAACGCAACCCTCACTTGTCTCCTTGAAGATCGATTCTTCCTCCGCCTCTCTCTCATGTCGACCTGAAAAGAAGCTACTCGCTTGCATTTTGCGCCTTGCGCGACATTCCTACTACTTCAGCCCCTTTCTTCCTGTGTCGTGAGCTCCGCAATCATTTCCTCGACATGTATCAAATGCAGAATGCCTACGAGCCGCCACCGCACCAACATTGTCGCAACCAAGGTCACCGAGGGTCAGTATCATTCCTACGTTTTGCGCCCAGTCAAATGATCTCGATTTGCTGACAGGTAGCAGTCCGCCACCTGCGAAGAAGCCGAGAAGTAATCCTGTCATAACGCGGTATCCACCTCCGCCAGGTTACCAGGGCCCAAGCCAATCATGGACGCCTTACGGATCTCAAGAGTGGCAAAATGCTGCTCCAACCGCCGTCTACAACCAACAATCGCAAACGCCAGGGACCCACCAGCCCCCGCCATGGCAACCAGGCTACCAGGCCCAATCTTACCCTCAGCCTGGCTATCCCCCTTCTCAAGGCTACTTTCCGCCCAATGCAGTTTATCAAGCCCCTCAGCAACCATGGCCAGTTCCGACGTCAGCCTCGCCGACGCCAAGTGTTGAGTCCTGGCAAGCGCCGTCAAGCATCCCTGCTAAGAGGCGGCACAGCTCGACACCGTATCCCAACTCCAGGCAGCAGTCCATTGGCCCTGTAGATGGCAACGGCGATCCCCTGCCACCTCAGTACGCTTCTTCTGCAGCTGACGAAGACCTAGAAGATGACTTCGATGGCGAATGCTACTTCGCTCGACACCCAGAGGAAATCAACCCGGACCTGAGCCTTGGCCTAATCGAATGGCATCCACCGCTGCCTACGAACGTACCGCCACCGGCAACATTCGCGGAGGCAGAACTGGAAGCAGTCGCGCCTCGGAAAGCGCGACCTGATCATGAAGATTCCGTCTCAAACTATTACGCCAAAGACAGGCGTGAAGAAGCACTCTTAAGCATTCGTCAGACAGCAGCATGGGAGGAAGTGAAGAACGATCTAATTTATCGAGAATTTCCTGCCATTTGCGAACAAATCGTCTCCCTCTGTGACTTGTATCGCAATTGGCGCAACAGGCCAGATCCCGACTGGTTGACCTCAAGACCTCGCTACAGCCTTACGCCCTCTCCGGCGCCCTCGAGAGAACAGACGCCTGCCGAAACTAGACCAAGTGACCTTGGATTAGGTATAACGCATGATACGGCTGCTCACATCCAACCGGTCACTTCAGAATCGCTCAACAATCTCCAACGCACCTTCTCTTCCCACGGTTCGAGGAAAGGCCACTCGCGTCATGGGTCAGCCAATGGGAGACATTCACGAGCGACTTCCGTATCTTCTTCACAGGCAGGCGAGAAGATCACCAGACCTAAGCCTCTGGCACCTTTACGAGATGAACGACAAGAAGATATTCTCGCCGCGCTCGGCGTCACCGGTTCGCCTCAGTTCGTCTATCAGACTCCTGGGCCTGCCCTCCGTGCGCCGCCGTCTGCGAGATCACGGGAGGGAAGTGCGGTGCCGAGTAGGCCAGGATCGGTTGCAAGTATGCACAGTTTACCCACTGTCGAGGAGCACAACGAGGATGAGAGTCACAGGTCGAGAGTTGGGCAGTACGGTGATTTGGAGATGGAGAATACTCCCCGTCCAGTGAAGAACAACGGGCGGGTGTTCAGCGGACCGCGGAAGAGGAGTCATGGGGAGTTTGAAGGCGGTGGCGGCGCACGGCCTGAGGAGGAGGAAGACGCGACGCCAAAGCCGAAGAGCAAGCAGCAACGTTTCTAATGACCGACGGATCCGTGTCGCCCGAGGATTGTCGAGAGGAGGGATGATGTCTGATTGTCCCATGGGGAGTGCTGCACCCTCCCGGCTCACGCGTGATGTTTTTTTTCTTAATTATCGTCGTTTTCTTTGCATCGTATCCCAGCCGGGATATGCATCCACCGGCGTCATTTTTGCTTAAGGGAGGTTCAGTTGAGCCCCTTGTTTAGATTAATTGCCAAGCTTGCGAGGCTATACTACTACACGAGATTTTACATAGTCTAAGCTCCCCCTTTACTCTAATTAGTCCCTTAAAAAGTATAGTAATATCACTTACGTCTATGTAATTTACTTATTAGGGTTACCTAGGGTTAATTTTATATCTAAAAAAGCGACTATTTCCTTCTTAATATAAGGCTCCTTCTATTAAAAGAGAATACTTATACTCTATTCCGCCTTTTATCTAAGTATATATCCTAAATTTCTTTTCTAACCTATATTTTATCTATTAGAATAGAAAACCTATTCTAAATATAGTCTTTTATAATACGCCTTTAAAATTCTAGATAGGTTCGCTCTTATATATATTTATAGTAAAGACCTTATATATTTCTAACCTAGTAGCCCTATCTATTAGAAAATAATTCTCTCTCTTCTATCCTAGTAGCTCTACCTATTAGGAAATAATTCTTCTACTTTTATTTTAGTAGTCCTACTAATTAGGAATTAATTCTCCCCTTTCTATCCTAGTAGCTCTACCTATTAGGAAATAATTCCCCTCTCCCTACCCTAGTAGCTCTACCTATTAGGAAATAATTCTCCTACTTCTATTCTAGTAGTTCTACTAATTAAGAATTAATTCTCTTACTTCTATCTTAGTAGTTCTACTAATTAAAGTAGAGTTTCTTAATACTCCCGAATTTCTATAGTCCTAAAGTTTTCTTAAATAAGTATATAACTTTTTAAATTATTTCCTAAAATACGCCTACTATTTTAAGAGGTAACTTAGCTACTACCTCTTCCTAGTATAGAGAACTTAAAAACATATATAAAATATCGATCTACGCGACCCTTTATTAATTTCTAGTCTAAGAGGGGCAAATCTCTAAAAACCTATACCGCCTACTATAAAAGTATCTATTTATATCGCCCTCGACTCTAATACATCTATAATAAGTATAGAAATATATAATAACCTCTAGGAAATACTTAGTAGTACCTAGGTAGTAGTTCTAATAGAGAGTCGCGTTTTTAGCGCTAAATACTAAAGTATAATTAGGATTTAAGATAAGTACGCGTAGTATATTAGTATTTCTTTCCTAATATCTATCCTTCTTATTAGGATAGAAACTATAAACTTTATAGTATTTCTATTTTAATAAGGGGCCTCCTCTTTAGGAAATAATTCGTTCCTAGATCTACTTATCGATACCTTCCTAGGTTATCGCGACTTAGTATACTAAATAAGTAGCCTATATTAACTAGTAGTACGAGCTAATTCTAGCACTTGCTATATAATAACTATCTCGAGCGCCTTACTCTCTACTATCCCCTAAGCGCTAGTATAAACATTTATTATTAGCTTCTTGTTACGAACACGATTACGAGACGGTTGGACCCGAAGCGATTGGCTAGTAAGAACCAAAGCGAGATAGGGTCACGTGACCAATATGCAGGTAAGCGCTGCCTTGGTGTTACGAACACGGTCACGGGACGCTCGAACCCGAAGCGATTGGCCAGTAAGGACTGGAGCAAGGAAAGGTCACGTGATCAGTATGCAGGAGAGCGCTGCCTTGGCAGGCGAACCACTGCATATATGCAAGAGGCCGACCGGTCGACGAGCGACCCGGCGACCTTGGAGCGCCGGACCGCTGAGCGACCCAGCGAACTATTGCATGAAGACACGAATCTCTTATGTATATAACTAGGCATGTTTCTCGTTAGGAGTTCGTGTGTTCAACTCATGTTGCAATCCGACTGTTAGGTAGAGAACCAACAGCCTTGTCACAATCAGTTATCCCACAACCCAGTTGTCTTGACACATCTGTTCCAACGAGCTCTAAATCCGTGACACTACTTCGTAGGGTCGCAACACTTTGAACACCCTCAAGGAACTTTGTACCTCAGACAACAATGGCTCCATCCGAGAACCGAGACACTAGCGTTCAGCAGCGTACCAACGACAACAATATCAAAGTCGCCAAACCGGACTACTACTATGGCGATCGATCGAAGCTTGACGATTGGCTGAACCAAATGGCACTTTACTTTCGTTTCGAAAATATTACTCAGGACCCCAAGAAGACTCTACTTGCATCCTCTTATCTTAGGGGACAAGTCCAACAATGGATTCGACCCAGACTGCACGAAGTCTTGCACCAGAACATCGACACCGAAGGAATCTTCAACAGCTGGGACAACTATGTTAAAGCCATTCGAAACATTTATGGGTTGAGTAACGAAAAACAAGTCGCCATCCGAGTCATCCAACACCTGAAACAGAAGACGTCTACTTCGCAATACACCGCCAAGTTCAGGGAGTATTCAGGCAAGACTGGTTGGGATGACCAAGCCTTACTCACTATGTATTACACTGGACTTAAGGACGACGTCAAGGATGAACTCATGCGCTCAGGTGCATCTCACGACACTCTCGAACTGATGATTCAAGATGCTATCGAAATTGACGATAGGCTTTACGAGAGAAAGATGGAAAAACGCCACAATGGACAGTATCGCGGACGATCTAGCTACAACTCTACTAGCTGGACTGGAGGGTCTCGTCGCGATCCTAATGCCATGGAATTGGATATCATCCAACGCAAGCCGAAAGGAAAAGGCATGCACGGAGCCAAGGGTAAAGGGAAGTTCCAAGGGAACAGCAACAGAGGAAAGAAACGAGAAGGACCGGAGTGCTACAATTGCCACAAGATAGGGCATTACGCACGAGATTGCCGCGGACGAAAGGTGCGACCGCAGGAGCAACTCAACATGATGCTAGTAAAGGAACCCATCGACGAAGCAAACGATGGACGAGGCGCCTACGATGTATCAAAACTCGTTGAGGAACCAAAGACGGAACCAGACCATAAGGCTGTGCATTGGACGGGTTGCTACGACGACTATTGCAAGACCCACGAATCAGACAAGCAAGCAAGTGGTCACTATCCCAAGAAGCCACGCAAGGCTAGGATGGAATTCAACGTGATGATACGAGGCCAGCCGCTACAGCAGATGAGAGACTTAGGAAATTCCCAGAGAGGAAGGTCTCCACCACCATTCAATTGGGAGGACGCAACTCTGCAAGAAAACACACCCCCTAAGCAGGAAGAAGAACTGCTAGAGGAAGAAGAATCTCCACAAAATAACGACCCCGAACCGGAACTTACGGGACCAAACCTGGAACAACTACAAATGATAGCGCAGACGATAGCAGCGCAGGACGGTAGTTCATCAGAGGAAGAATATACAGATGACGAAGAGCCAGACGACCTTGAAATATCGACATTCACCATTCAAGGATCTGAACCCATCAAAAGGATAATGATCTTTATCATGCATCAACTCGAGACTGTATTCCCCAAGATCCAAGGGAAACGACGACTTCACCCGATCGAGTTCGACAACATGCTCAACCGAATTAGAGCAATGTTCTGGAACTATCGACTTGTCAACGTCGATTACGATGCAGCAGCATACGTGCAAGAACGACCACCGATTGGAAGCACATTCCAACCTAATGGAAGCTATGTAACGCCCGATGGAATCCACATTCCCAGAAGCGTTAGAGAACGAATCCAGATCATTAAGGCACGACTTCATGAACTACACCGAATCCAGGAAGCTTATTAAGAAGACCTCATATCGTTGGAGGCAATGCGACACAAGTTGACCGAGTCCACGAAGCAATGGGAACTAAAGCCCATAGGACCACCAGTGCAACTACCAATATGGAGAAACATGATACTAGGGCACGTCAAAGCCACTGTCAAAGGACAAATCAAGGTATCAGTGACACAAGGAAAGGTTATCCTAGGCCCACGACATGGACCCCTTGATTGGGAGATCTGTCTCGAAGACGCCAACTCGCCAGGATACTATTCAAAAAACGAAGGATCCCTGCCGACAGGAGCAGTCGCCAGGAAGTAAACATTATCGAAGCTCCCACAGCATCAGCAGCACCGGTATTCCGTACCAAATGCATTGTCAATGGACACGCAACACAAGCTATGATCGATTCCGGAGCCAGCGGAAACTTTATATCGACCAGCTTTGTCCAGCGAAACGGGATCGCTACCCGACGAAAGAAAGACGGCGGATACGAATTGATGGTCGCAGATGGATCATCTCTATCCGAAGTGGACAGCGAAACAATGCCGCTAGTCCTAGCTATCCAACAGCACCACGAGACTGTCAGCCTGGATATCGTTGACATGGCTAGTCACGACATCGTGATGGGGACACCTTGGTTGGAAAAGCACAACCCTCTAATAGATTGGAGGAAAAGAGTACTCAAGTTTGAGCGATGCGGTTGCGTTACCGACATCCACCCTACGCATCGACAGCGTGCGATGGTAGATGAGGAAAGACAGTTCTGTGAATTAGAACGTCAACCGATAACATACTCCGATAGAAACGGCAAGGAGATGGTCTCCACAGACACTGAGCTAGCCCAGCCAGGTCATAAGGTGAGAGATAAAGGGAGAACTAACGCACCTCCAGAGATCCCTGAAGAGTTTAAGATATGGAAACCGCTCTTCCAGGAAGAGGAAGGATTAGCCGCCTTACCTAGACATCAACCATGGGATCACCGAATACAACTTCAGCCCGGCAAAGATCCACCATGGGGGCCACTATACAGGTTATCCGAAAAAGAGCTCGAAGAGCAACGACGATGGCTGAAAGAGAAGAGCGACAAGGGATGGATAGAGAAATCCCAATCGCTAGCCGCTTCACCAGCAATGTTCGTTCCAAAGAAAGGAGGAAAACTACGAATGGTAATCGACTATCGACGACTCAACGAAGTCACGGTCAAAAACCGATATCCACTACCCAACATCGAAGAAATGCAGGATCGACTTACCGGAGCAAACTGGTACTCAAAGATCGATCTACGAGACGCATTCTACGCAGTACGAATGGCCAAGGGAGAAGAATGGAAGACAGCTTTCAGGACACGCTACGGACTCTACCAATTTCGAGTCATGCCAATGGGACTTACGAACGCCCCAGCGACATGTCAGCAGCTCGTTAATGATGTACTACGAGACTTACTGGACATCACCGTCATAGCATACGTCGACGACATCTTGATCTTTACCCGAGGAAGCCGAGAACAACATACCAAAGACGTACAAGCAGTGCTAGAACGACTTAGCACAGTGGACTTCAAGACCGCACCCGAGAAATGTGAATTCTATAGGAAGGAAATCGAATTCCTAGGATTCATCATTAGCACTACTGGAATCAAGATGGACCCGAAGAAAGTACAATCCATCGAGGAATGGCCAACGCCAAAGACAGTCAAGGATATCCAAGCCTTCTTAGGACTCGCAAACTACAACAGGAAGTTTGTCGAAGGATACTCCAAGCTTGCAATCCCACTTACAAGTCTTACGAAGAAAGACACCAAATTCATGTGGACGGATAAGCAAGAAAAGGCATTCCAGCAACTTAAGCAAGCATGCATACAGTCACCAACACTCATGCTATTCGACACCAAGAAACCAGTACAAGTCGAAACCGACGCATCCGACTTAGCGATAGGTGCTTGCCTTACTCAAGAACATGATGGCAAGAGACACCTAGTGACGTATTACTCGAGAAAGATGACGCCAGCGGAACAGAACTACGAGATTTATGACAAAGAACTGTTAGCGATTGTTGCAGCATTGCGACACTGGAGAGTTTACTGTGAAGGAGCTACAGGACTGACGATATACACCGACCACAAGAACCTTCAATACTTCACAACTACTAAGGATCTATCGCGTCGACAGTGTAGATGGTCAGAGCTACTCGGACAATACAAGTTCGATATCCAGTATACGCCAGGAAAAGACAATGGGCGCGCAGATGCGCTAAGCAGACGAAGCGACTACATGGAAGGAAAAGAGCAAAACCCAAAAGCAATGCTTAAAGTCAACAGAGACGGGAGCCTTACCACGAACACACAGGAGTTCAACCACATACTCCGAGTTCTACGAGATGAACAAGAAGAGTTCCCCATCGAACATGGGAAGTACCAAGTTCCACCAGAAAAGGAATACGAATGTATCAAAGACCACCATGATAGCCGAACCACAGGACACCCAGGAATAACGAGAACGATCGACTTGATTAGACGGAACTTTGCCTTTCCACAGATGCGAAAGAAGGTTACCGATTACATCAAACAATGCGACAGTTGCCAAAAGAACAAGGCATCACGACATGCAAAGTATGGCAATCTCCAGTTCCGAGAACCGTCGGACACGCCATGGAGAGAGGTTACGATGGACTTCATCACGAAGTTGCCAGCATCCAAGGACCCAGCCACAGGAGTCATTTATGATTCAATACTTGTCATGGTAGACACTTTGACCAAGTATACACACTTCGTACCATGCGAAGAATCAATGACAGCCATGGAACTCGCACACCTCATACTGGACAGGCTAATTAGACATCATGGAATTCCAGAAAGCTTTATCACCGACAGAGATAAGCTGTTTACATCAAACTTCTGGAAATCGCTCATGGGACAAATTGGAATAAAACACAAGCTATCGACAGCATTCCACCCAGAGACGGATGGTCAGACTAAAAGGACAAATCAGTCACTCGAAACATATTTACGGCACTACGTCAACTACGCACAAGATAATTGGGTTGCACTACTACCAATGGCACAACTAGCATTGAACAATAATGCGTCGGAGACAACACGACAAACGCCATTTTTCCTCAACTACGGAAAGACGCCCAATTTATTCATGGAACCAAGGACGTCAGTAAGAGCCGACAGAGCCATACTTATGGCAGGAGAATTGCAAAAGGCACACAAGACTGCCCAAGATGCAATCCGACATTCGCAACAGCGAATACAGAAGCAGCGATTCAAGGAATCAAAATTGGCACCTCAGCTTAGGAAGGGGGATAAGGTATACCTTCTGACGAAGAACCTGAAGACAAAGCGGAAAACAAAGAAACTGGATCATGTTAAGGTCGGACCATTTTTGATTGCCGAACAGAAAGGAGCAGTCAGCTACCGACTTAAACTTCCACCAGACGCCAAGATCCATCCAGTATTCCATGTATCCTTATTGGAACCCGCACACCCCGACGCCACGCTGCAAACAACGTTCCATTACCAGGAACAAGAAGACGACGAGTACGAAGTCGAAAGGATCGTAGACTACGACAAGAAAAGTCAGCGATACCTTATCAAATGGAAGGGGTATCCCAGTGAGGAAAACACATGGGAACCACTCACCAATCTTAACTGCCCGAAGATGCTACGCCAGTACCGCCGGAAAAGTTAACGGATTGATCCATGTTTCCGAGCGTTTCCATCATCAAAGGAGTAAGACCCATGGTAGCAGCCGCCGCAGGACAGTCATCAGTTTCGAAGGCACCTTCAGCCTCCATTTCCGACGCAAGACATTCGGCCTTCCGAGCCGCCCGACCCTCAGCTTGACAAAGAATCTTCTTGTTTCGCATCAACCGAGCCATTACGACGGCCAGCAGTTCCTCGTCCTCGTCGACCTTGCGCTGGTACTCCTCTCGAGTCTTGTCAAGGGACTCCCAAGACATGTTCACACATTTCTTGCCCTGCCGCACGCACTCGGAGCACCGGAGGTTGGATGAGTTGGACATGGCGATACAAAGATGGTTGTGCAAAGAACAGCGTTCGCACGGAAAGAATACTGGGCGACCGTTTCTTTCGATTTCGTTCGCAAGACGCAAGCGCTTTGTCTTAGAAAGAGAAACCTCTGAAGAAGACGACATCTTATGAGAACAAGGTGGACCAAACTACGGAAACTAAGAATCGCGGGGATCGCGACATCATAAGCTTCAGGGACGAAGCTAGACTGGAAGAGGGATGGTGTTACGAACACGGTCACGGGACGCTCGAACCCGAAGCGATTGGCCAGTAAGGACTGGAGCAAGGAAAGGTCACGTGATCAGTATGCAGGAGAGCGCTGCCTTGGCAGGCGAACCACTGCATATATGCAAGAGGCCGACCGGTCGACGAGCGACCCGGCGACCTTGGAGCGCCGGACCGCTGAGCGACCCAGCGAACTATTGCATGAAGACACGAATCTCTTATGTATATAACTAGGCATGTTTCTCGTTAGGAGTTCGTGTGTTCAACTCATGTTGCAATCCGACTGTTAGGTAGAGAACCAACAGCCTTGTCACAATCAGTTATCCCACAACCCAGTTGTCTTGACACATCTGTTCCAACGAGCTCTAAATCCGTGACACTACTTCGTAGGGTCGCAACACTTGGCAGGCGACCGACTGCATATGTACAAGTGAGCGACTAGTCGACGAGCGACTAGGCGATCACTAAGCGACTAGTCGACTAGCGATTAAGCGACCAGATGCATAAAGACACGAATCTCTTATGTATATAGCTAGGCACGCTTCTCATTAGGAGTTCGTGTGTTTAACTCATATTGCAATCCGACTGTTAGGTAGAGAACCTTATAGCCTTGTTACAATTAGTTATCCCACAACCTAGTTGTCTTAACACATCTGTTCCAAAGAGCTCTAAATCCGTAACACTACTTCGTAGGGTCGCAACACTTTGAACACCCTTAAGGAACTTTGTACCTTAGACAACAATGGCTCCAAACGATTAACGCGATTCCAGCGTGCAACCACGACCGACTAGCACGACGCCTGCTAGGTCTAATAACAGTGTTAAGGTCGCTAAACCGGACTTCTTTCATGGAGAACGATCAAAGCTTAATAATTAGCTCAACCAACTCATAATCTTTTTTAAGGAGGAAGGGGTTAGGCAGGACACCAAGAAGACTATAATTGCATCCTCTTATCTTAGGGGACAGGCTTAACAATGGATTCGACCTCGCTTACAGCAAGCCCTAGTTTCGGACACAGACCCCGAAGGAATCTTTAACGACTAGAACACCTTTGTCGAAACCATCCGCAACATTTACGGCCTAAGCAATAACAAACAAGTTGCCATTCGAGTTATCTAATACCTTACACAGAAGACGTCTACCTCTTAGTATACGGCCAAGTTTAGGGAGTATTCGACTAAGACTAGTTAGAACGATCAAGCCTTAACTACTATGTACTATCGAGGCCTAAAAGATAACGTTAAGGATGAACTTATGCGTAGTAGTGCAGCATAGGATACATTAGAAAGGTTAATTATAGCAGCTATCGAGATCGATAATAAGCTGTACGAACGCCAACAGGAGAAACGCCATAATGGATAGTATCGCGGACGATCTAGCTACAATCCGACTAGCTAGACTAGAGGATCTCGTCGCGATCCTAATGCCATAGAATTGGATATTATCTAACGCAAGCCGAAAGGAAAAGGCACGCGTGGAGCCAAGGGTAAAGGGAAGTTCCAAGGGAACAGCAACAGAGGAAAGAAACGAGAAGGACCGGAATGCTACAATTGCTATAAGATAGGGCATTACGCACGAGACTGCCGCGGACGAAAGGTACGACCGCAGGAGCAGCTTAACATAATGCTAGTAAAGGAACCCATCGACGAAGCAAACGATGGACGAGGCGCTTACGACGTATCGAAACTTGTTAAGGAACCAAAGACGGAACCAAACTATAAGGCTATGTCTTGGACGGGTTGCTACGATAACTATTGCAAGACCCACGAATCCGACAAGCAAGCAAGTGGTTACTATCCCAAGAAGCCGCGCAAGGCTAGGATAGAAATTAACATAATAATGCGTAGGCAGCCATTATAGCAGATAAGAGACTTAGGGAATTTCTAGAGAGGAAGGTCTCCACTACCGTTAAATTAGGAGGACGCAGATCTACAAGAAAACACACCCCCCGAGCAGGAAGAAGAACTGCTAGAGGAAGAAGAATCTCTACAAAACAACGATCCCGTACTAGAACTAACGGGACCAAACCTGGAACAACTACAAATGATTGCATAGATAGTCGCAGCACAAGACGACAGTTCATCGGAAGAGGAGTATACAGATGACGAGGAACTAGACGACCTTAAAGTATCGACATTTACCATTTAAGGATCTAAACCCATCAAAAGAATAATGATCTTTATTATGCACCAACTCGAAACCGTATTCCCTAAAATCCAAGGGAAACGACGACTCTACCCAATCGAATTCGACAACATACTTAACCGAATTAGAGCAATGTTCTAGAATTACCGACTTGTTAACGTCGACTACGACGCCGTAGCATACGTGCAAGAACGACCACTAATTAGAAGTACATTCTAACCCGATGGAAGTTATGGCACACCCGATGGAATCTATATTCCTAGAAGTGTTAGAGAACGAATCCAGATCGTTAAGGCACGACTACATAAATTACACCGAATCTAGGAAGCCTATTAAGAAGACCTCATATCGTTGGAGGCAATGCGGCACAAATTAACTAAGTCCACAAAACAATAGGAACTAAAGCCTATAGGACCACTAGTGCAACTACCAATATAGAGAAACATAATACTAGGGCACGTTAAAGCTACTGTTAAAGGACAGGTCAAGGTATTAATGACACAAGGAAAAGTTATCCTAGGCCTACGACACGGACCCCTTAAATGGGAAGTCTGTCTCGAAGACGCTAACTCGCTAGGATACTACTTAAAAACGAAGGATCCCTGCCGATAGGAGCAGTCGCTAGGAAGTAAACATTATCGAAGCTCCCACAGCATTAGCAGCACCGGTATTCCGTACTAAATGCATTGTTAATGGACACGTAACACAAGCTATGATCGATTCCGGAGCTAGCGGAAACTTTATATCGACTAGCTTTGTCTAGCGAAACGGGATCGCTACCCGACAAAAGAAAGACGGCGGATACGAATTAATGGTCGCAGATGGATCATCCCTATCCGTAGTAGATAGTAAAACAATGCTACTAGTCCTCGCTATCTAACAGCACTACGAGACTGTCTGCCTAGACGTCGTTAACATGGCTAGTTACGATGTCGTAATAGGGACACCTTGGTTAGAAAAGCACAACCCTCTAATAGATTAGAGGAAAAGAGTACTTAAGTTTAAGCGATGCGGTTACGTTACCGACATCTACCCTATACATCGACAGCGTGCGATAGTAGATAAGGAAAGACAGTTCTGCGAATTAGAACGTTAACCGACAACATACTCCGACAGAATAGGCAAGGAGATAGTCTCCGCAGACACTAAGCTAGCCTAGCTAGGTCACAAGGTAAGAGATAAAGGGAGAACTAACGCACCTCCAGAGATCCCTAAAGAGTTTAAGAAATGGAAACCGCTCTTTTAGGAAGAGGAAGGATTAGCCGCCTTACCTAGACATTAACCATGGGATCACCGAATACAACTTTAGCCCGGCAAAGATCTACCATAGGGGCTACTATATAGGTTATCCGAAAAAGAGCTCGAAGAGCAACGACGATAGCTAAAAGAAAAGAGCGACAAGGGATGGATAGAGAAATCTCAATCGCTAGCCGCTTTACTAGCAATGTTCGTTCTAAAGAAAGGAGGAAAACTGCGAATAGTAATCGACTATCGACGACTTAATGAAGTTACGGTCAAGAACCGATATCTACTACCTAACATCGAAGAAATGCAAGATCGACTTACCGGAGCAAACTAGTATTCCAAGATTGATCTACGAGACGCATTCTACGCCGTACGAATGGCTAAGGGAGAAGAATAGAAAACAGCCTTTAGGACGCGCTATGGACTCTATCAATTTCGAGTCATGCTAATGGGACTTACGAACGCCCTAGCGACGTGTTAGCAACTCGTCAACGATGTGTTACGAGACCTACTCGACATTACAACGATAGCCTATGTCGATAACATCTTAATCTTTACCCGCGGAAGCCGAGAACAACACACTAAAGACGTACAAGCAGTGCTAGAACGACTTAGCATAGTAGACTTTAAGACCGCACCCGAGAAATGTGAATTCTATAAGAAGGAAATCGAATTCCTAGGATTTATTATTAACACTACTAGAATTAAGATGGACCCTAAGAAAGTACAATCCATCGAGGAATGGCTAACACCGAAAACTATTAAGGATATCCAAGCCTTTCTAGGACTCGCAAACTACAATCGAAAGTTTATCGAAGGATACTCTAAACTCGCGACTCTACTTACTAGTCTTACGAAGAAAGACATTAAGTTCGTGTGGACAGAAAAGCAGGAAAAAGCATTCCAACAACTTAAGAAAGCATGCATACAATTACTAACGCTCATGCTATTCGATACAAAGAAACTAGTACAAGTCGAAACCGACGCATCCGATTTAGCAATAGGTGCTTGCCTTACTTAAGAACATAACGGCAAAAGACACCTAGTAGCGTACTACTTAAGAAAGATAACGCTAGCGGAGCAGAACTACGAGATTTACGACAAGGAACTGCTAGCAATTGTTGCAGCATTGCGACACTAGAGAGTTTACTGCGAAGGAGCTATAGGACTAACGATATATACCGACCACAAGAACCTTTAATACTTTACAACTACCAAGGATCTATTACGTCGACATTGTAGATGGTTAGAGCTACTCGGACAATACAAGTTCGATATCTAGTATACACTAGGAAAAGACAATGGGCGCGCAGATGCGTTAAGCAGAAGAAGCGACTACATGGAAGGCAAAGAGCAAACTTCGAAAGCATTGCTCAAAATCAACAAGAATGGAAGCCTTACTACAAATACAAAGGAGTTTAACAATATACTCTAGGTACTACGGGACGACAAAGAAGAATTCCCGATTAAACATGGAAAGTACTAGGTTCTACTAGCAAAGGAACACGAATGCATTAAAGACTACTATAATAGCCAAACAACAGGACACCTAGGAATAGCTAGAACAACAGATTTGATTAGACGAAACTTTACCTTCCTACAGATGCGGAAGAAGGTTGCCGACTACATTAAATAGTGCGACAGTTGCTAGAAGAATAAGGCATCACGACATACGAAATATAGCAATCTCTAGTTCCGAGAACCCTCGGATACACTATAGAGAGAAGTTACAATAGACTTTATTACGAAGTTACCGGCATCTAAGGACCCCGTAACAGGAGTCGTCTACGATTTAATACTTGTTATAGTAGACACCTTAACCAAGTATGCACATTTTATACCGTGCAAGGAATTAATAGCAGCTATAGAACTCGCATACCTCGTACTAGACAGGCTAATTAGACATTATAGAATTCTAGAAAGCTTTATTATAGACAGAGATAAGCTGTTTACATCGAATTTCTAGAAATCTCTTATGGGACAAATTAGAATTAAGCACAAGTTATCGACAGCATTCTACCTAGAGACAGATAGTTAGACTAAAAGGACAAATTAGTTACTCGAAGCATATTTACGGCACTACGTTAATTACGCACAAAACAATTGGGTTTCATTGTTACTAATAGCGCAACTAGCGTTAAACAATAACGCATTAGAGACAACGAGAGAATCGCCATTTTTCCTTAATTATGGAAAAGCACCCAATATGTTCATAGAACCAAGGACGTTAGTAAGAGCCGACAAAGCCATAGTTATGGCCGGAGAATTACAAAAGGCACATAGAACTGCCCAAGACGCAATCCGACATTCGCAACAGCGAATTTAGAAGTAGCGGTTTAAAGAATCAAAAACGGCACCTTAGCTTAAGAAGGGGGATAAGGTGTATCTTCTAACGAAGAACCTAAAAACAAAGCGGAAGACAAAGAAATTGGATCACGTCAAAGTCGGACCATTTTTAATTGCCGAACAGAAGGGCACAGTTAGCTACCGACTCGAGCTTCCACCGGACGCAAAGATCCATCTAGTGTTCCACATATCCTTGTTGGAACCCGCACACCCTAGCGCTACGCTGCAAACCACATTCCACTACCAGGAGCAAGAAGACGACGAGTATGAAGTCGAAAAGATCGTAGACTACGACAGGAATAGTTAGCGATACCTCATCAAGTAGAAAGGATACCCTAGCGACGAAAATACATAGGAACCACTTACTAATCTTAATTGCCCGAAGTTGCTACACTAGTACTACCGGAGAAGGAAAGGGATTAATCCATATTCCCTAGGGTCTCTATCATTAGGGGAGTAAGGCCCACAGTAGCAGCCGCCGCAGGACAATTCTCTTCAGCCTTAAACGCGCCCTCTGCATCCATTTCCGACGCAAGGCATTCGGCTTTCCGAGCCGCCCGACCTTTAGCTTAACGAAGGATCTTCTTGTTTCGCATCAACCGAGCCATCACAGTAGCCAACAGCTCTTTATCCTCATCCACCTTGCGCTAATACTCTTCTCGAGTTCGGTCAAGAGACTCCCAAGACATGTTGACACATTTCTTGCCCTAACGGACACATTCGGAACACCGAAGGTTGGTTGAGTCCGACATAATGATGCAAAGATGATTGTGTGTGGAGTAGCGTTCACACGGAAAGAAGACAGGGCGACCGTTCCTTTCAATTTTAGCAGCAAGACGCGAGCGCCTTTTCTTAGAAGAAGAAGTTTCTGGTTGCAGAGACATCGTGGAAAGGGAGACTGCTACAAACTGTCACAAAAGGAACGCGGGGGACGGCGACATCATAAGCTTCAGGGACG
The DNA here is from genome assembly GCA_037044905.1 of Hortaea werneckii. Lineage (NCBI taxonomy): Eukaryota > Fungi > Ascomycota > Dothideomycetes > Mycosphaerellales > Teratosphaeriaceae > Hortaea > Hortaea werneckii. The sequence continues at coordinate 113,772 of JBAOKB010000164.1, read as the reverse complement.
AAGCTAGGCTGGAAGGGGGATGGTGTTACGAACACGATTACGAGACGGTTGGACCCGAAGCGATTGGCTAGTAAGAACCAAAGCGAGATAGGGTCACGTGACCAATATGCAGGTGAGCGCTGCCTTGGCAGGCGACCGACTGCATATGTGCAAGTGAGCGACTAGTCGACGAGCGACCAGGCGATTACTAAGCGACTGGTCGACTAGCGATCAAGCGACCAGATGCATAAAGACACGAATCTCTTATGTATATAGCTAGGCACGCTTCTTATTAGGAGTTCGTGTGTTCAACTTATGTTGCAATCCGACTGTTAGGTAGAGAACCTCACAGCCTTGTTACAATTAGTTATCCTACAACCCAGTTGTCTTGACACATCTGTTCCAAAGAGCTCTAAATCCGTGACACTACTTCGTAGGGTCGCAACACTTCTCTATTATCTTCTCCTCTATAACCTACGTATTCCGCCCTTTACTATAAGCTTTATAAAGGTCCTATTCTTAATCCTCTATCCCTTATTAACCTACTAGCTATATCCCTACTCGATTTCGACTATATAAAATAATAGGGTAAGTGTCTTAATCGATAGGAAATATGCTTCTATTAGTAGTATAAAAAGTTATAGTTCGATCTTACTATTATTAATAGTATATGTCGCTAGTATATAGAGAGGGATAAAGGTAGCTAAACTCTATTTCTCTTCTCGATAGATAATAATATAGATCTAAGGGAAGTATCTATATATTTACCTAAGCTTATAGATATAGAAGAAATACTAATATCCCCTATTTATATTAGTATATAAATAGCTTATATCTATAGCGCGTAGTATTACTATAAAGGATATATAATAATATTTCTATATAACGTACTAGATATAGTTATAAGACTACTCTAACTCTCTTAAAACTATAGAGTTATACTTATTTGTCCTAAACAAACTATCTATAATCTAAACTAAGGGGTAATAGACTAATAGTTTAGGCGTTCCTTTACTATCTATAGGGCCTAAATTAAAATATTTTTTCCTAATACTTAGGTTATACTTTAGGATAGAAATTTAATACTTCTTAGGCGTAGCTTACCTTTCTTATATCCTATTACCTTAGTTTTTATAGTATCGACATCGATTAGGGTCTCCTATTATAGTGTTACAAGCACGGTCACAAGACGGCTAGACCCGAAGCGATTGGCTAGTAGGGGCTAGAGAAGAGAAGAGTCACGTAACGTGTATGCAGAGGAGCGCTGCCTTAGTAGGCGACCGACTACATATATGCAAGTGGTCGACCGGTCGACGAGCGACCAAGCGATTACTAAGCGACTAATCGCTAAGCGACTAGGCGATTAGGTACATAAAGACACGAATCTCTTATATATATAACTAGGCACGTTTCTTATTAGGAGTTCGTGTGTTTAACTTATGTTACAATCCGACTGTTAGGTAGAGAACCAACAGCCTTGTTACAATTAGTTATCCTACAACCTAGTTGTCTTGACACATTTGTTCTAAAGAGCTCTAAACCCGTAATACTACTTCGTAGGGTCGCAACACTTTAAACACCCTTAAGGAACTCTGTACCTTAGACAACAATAGCTCCATCCGAGAATCGAGACACTAGCGTCTAGTAGCGCACTAACGACAACAATATTAAAGTCGCTAAACCGGACTATTACTATAGCGATCGTTCGAAGCTCGACGACTAGCTTAACTAAATAGCACTTTACTTTCGTTTCGAAAACATTACTTAGGATCCTAAGAAGACTTTACTTACATCCTCTTATCTTCGAGGACAAGTCTAACAATAGATTCGGCCTAGGTTGCACGAAGTCCTATACCAAAACATCGACCCTAAAAGAATCTTTAACAGTTGGGACAACTATGTTAAAGCTATTCGAAACATCTACGGATTAAGTAACGAAAAACAAGTCGCCATCCGAGTCATCTAACACTTAAAACAAAAGACGTCTACTTCTTAGTACACCGCCAAATTTAGGGAGTATTTAGGCAAGACTAGATAGGATGATTAAGCCTTACTCACTATGTACTATACTAGACTTAAGGACGACGTTAAGGATGAACTTATACGCTTAGGAGGATCTTACGACACTCTTAAATTAATAATTCAAGATGCTATCGAAATCGATAATAAGCTCTACGAGAGAAAGATAGAAAAACGCTATAATAGACAGTATCGCGGACGATCTAGCTACAACTCTACTAGCTAGACTAGAGGGTCTCATCGCGATCCTAATACTATGGAATTAGATATTATCTAACGCAAGCCGAAAGGGAAAGGTATACGCGGAGCTAAGGGACAAGGGAAGTTCTAAGGGAACAGCAATAGAGGAAAGAAACGAGAAGGACCGGAGTGCTATAATTGCTACAAGATAGGGTATTACGCACGAGATTGCCGCGGACGAAAGGTGCGACCGTAGGAGCAGCTTAACATAATGCTAGTAAAGGAACCTATCGACGAATTAAACGATGGACGAGGCGCTTACGACGTATTAAATCTTGTTAAGGAACTAAAGACGGAACCAAACTATAAGGCTATGTATTAGACGGGTTACTACGACGACTATTACAAAACCTATAAATTAGACAAGCAAGCAAGTAGTTACTATCCTAAGAAGCCGCGCAAGGCTAGGATGGAATTTAACATAATAATATAGAGGCAGCTATTATAGCAGAAGAGAGACTTAGGAAATTCCTAGAGAGGAAGGTCTCTACTACCATTTAATTAGGAGGACATAACTCTATAAGAAAATATACCCCCCGAGTAGGAAGAAGAACTGCTAGAGGAAGAAGAATCTCTACTAAACAACGATACCGAACTAGAACTCACGGGACCAAACCTAGAACAACTACAAATAATTGCACTAATAGTCGCAGTAGTAGACGACAGCTCATCCGAGGAGGAGTATACCGACGACGATAAACCTAATAACCTCGAACTATACCGTTTTAAAGTATTAGGGGTAGGGCTAGCTAAAAGAATAATCCTCTTTATCGCGAACCAACTCGAGAACGTGTTCCCTTAGATCTAAGGAAAGCGACGACTACATCCGATTAAATTCGACAACATGCTCGACTAATTAAGAGCTATGTTCTGGACCTATAGACTTGTTAACGTAGACTACGACGCAGCAGCATACGTACTAGATCGACTACTAATTAGAAGCACGTTCCAACCCGATAGAAGCTACATTACACCTAATGGAATCCACATTCTAAGGAAGATTAGAGAACGAATCCGAATTGTTAAAGGACGACTCCATAAACTGTATCGGATCTAGGAAGTATATTAAGAAGACCTTATATCGTTAGAGGCAATAAGACACAAATTGACTAAGTTAGCAAGCTAATAGGAAATGAGACCTATAGGGCAACTAGTACAATTACTAATATAGAGAAACATAATACTAAGGCATGTCAAAGCTACTGTTAAGGGACGGGTTAAAGTATCGATAACATAAGGAAAGGTCATCCTAGGCCTACGATATAGACCCCTTAATTAGGAAGTCTGTCTCGAGGATGCTAACTTACTAGGATACTACTTAAAAAACGAGGGATCCCTACCGACAGGAGTAGTCGCTAGGAAGTAAACATTATCGAAGCTCCTATAGCATTAGTAGTACCGGTATTCCGTACTAAATGCATTGTTAATGGACACCTAACACAAGCTATTATCGATTCCGGAGCTAGCGGAAACTTTATATCGACTAGCTTTGTCTAGCGAAACGGGATCGCTACCCGAAGGAAGAAAGACGGCGGATACGAATTAATAGTCGTAGATGGATCATCCCTATCCGAAGTAGATAGCGAAACAATGCCGCTAGTCCTAGCTATCTAACAGCACTACGAGATTGTTAGCCTAGATATCGTTAACATAGCTAGTTACGATGTCGTAATAGGGACACCTTAGTTAGAAAAGCACAACCCTCTAATAGATTAGAGGAGAAGAGTACTTAAATTTAAGCGATACGGTTGCGTTACCGACATCTACCCTACGTATCGATAGCGTGCGATAGTAGATAAGGAAAGACAGTTCTATAAATTAGAACGTTAACCGATAACATACTCCGACAGAATAGGCAAGGAGATAGTCTCTACAGACACTAAGCTAGCCTAGCTAGGTCACAAGGTAAGAGATAAAGGGAGAACTAACGCACCTCTAGAGATCCCTAAAGAGTTTAAGAGATGGAAACCGCTCTTCTAGGAAGAGGAAGGATTAGCCGCCTTACCTAGACATTAACCATAGGATTACCGAATACAACTTTAGCCCGGTAAAGATCTACTATAGGGGCTACTATATAGGTTATCCGAAAAAGAGCTCGAAGAGCAACGACGATAGCTAAAAGAAAAGAGCGACAAAGGATAGATAGAGAAATCCTAATCGCTAGCCGCTTTACTAGCAATGTTCGTTCTAAAGAAAGGAGGAAAACTACGAATAGTAATCGACTATCGACGACTTAACGAAGTTACGGTTAAAAATCGATATCTACTACCTAACATCGAGGAAATACAAGATCGACTTACCGGAGCAAACTAGTACTCGAAAATCGATCTACGAGACGCATTCTATGCAGTACGAATAGCTAAGGGGGAAGAATAGAAAACAGCTTTTAGGACACGCTACGGACTCTATTAATTTCGAGTTATACTAATAGGACTTACGAATGCCCTAGCAATATGTTAGCAGCTCGTTAACGATGTATTACGGGACCTACTTAACATTACCGTTATAGCGTATGTCGATGACATCCTAATCTTTACCTAAGGAAACCGAGAACAATATACTAAAGATGTACGAGCAGTACTAGAACGACTTAGTATAGTAGACTTTAAGACCGCACCCGAGAAATGTGAATTCTATAAGAAGGAAATCGAATTCCTAGGATTCATTATTAATACTACTAGAATTAAGATAGACCCGAAGAAAGTACAATCTATCGAGGAATGGCTAACGCTAAAGACCGTTAAGGATATCTAAGCCTTCCTAGGACTTGCAAACTATAATAGGAAGTTTGTTAAAGGATACTCTAAGCTTGCAATCCTACTTATAAGTCTTACGAAAAAGGACACTAGGTTCGTATAGACAGAGAAGCAAGAAAAGGCATTCTAACAACTTAAACAAGCATGCATACAATTACCGACACTTATGCTGTTCGATATTAAGAAACTAGTACAAGTCGAAACCGACGCATCCGATTTAGCGATAGGTGCTTGCCTCACTTAAGAATATAATAGCAAAAGATACCTAGTAGCGTATTACTCGAGAAAGATAAAGCTAGCGGAACAGAACTATAAAATCTACGACAAGGAACTGTTAGCGATTGTTATAGCATTGCGACACTAGAGAGTCTACTACGAAGGAGCTATAGGACTAATAATATACACCGACCACAAGAACCTTTAATACTTTATAACTATTAAGGATCTATCGCGTCGACAGTGTAGATAGTTAGAGCTACTCGGACAATACAAGTTCGATATCTAGTACACACTAGGAAAAGACAATAGGCGCGCAGATGCGCTAAGTAGAAGAAGCGACTATATAGAGGGTAAGGAGCAAAATTCGAAGACGTTACTTAAAATTAACAAGGACGGAAGCCTTACTACGAATACACAAGAATTTAACAACATACTCCGAGTTCTACGAGACGAATAAGAAGAATTCCCTATCGAACATAGGAAGTACTAAGTTCTACCGGAAAAGGAACACGAATGTATTAAAGAACACTATAATAGCCGAACTACGGGACACCTAGGGATTACGAGAACAATCGATCTAATTAGACGGAACTTTGCTTTCCTACAGATACGAAAGAAAGTTACTAATTACATTAAATAATGCGACAGTTGCTAAAAGAACAAGGCATTACGATATACGAAGTATAGCAATCTCTAGTTCTAAGAACCGTCGGACACGCTATAGGAAGAAGTTACGATAGACTTTATTACGAAATTGCTAGCATCTAAGGACCCAGCTACAGGAGTTAATTATGATTTAATACTTGTTATAGTAGATACTTTGACTAAGTATACGCACTTTATACCGTGCAAAGAATCTATAACAGCTATAGAACTCGCATATCTTATACTAGACAGACTTATTAGACATTATAGAATTCCAGAAAGCTTTATTACCGACAGAGATAAGCTATTTACATTAAACTTCTAGAAATCGCTTATAGGACAGATTGGAATAAGGCACAAATTATCTACGGCATTCTACCTAGAGATAGACGGTTAGACTAAAAGGACAAATTAGTTACTCGAAGCATACCTACGGCATTACGTTAACTACGTACAGAACAATTAGGTTTCGCTATTACTAATAGTACAATTAGCATTAAACAATAATGCTTTAGAGACAACAAAAGAATCGCCATTTTTCCTTAACTACGGAAAACTACCCAATCTGTTTATGGAACTAAGGACGTTAGTAAAAGCCGAGAAAGCTATAGTAATAGCAGAAGAATTGCAAAAGGTATATATAACTGCCCGAGAAGCAATCCGACATTCGTAACAACGAATTTAAAAGCAGCGGTTTAAGGAATCAAAAACGGCACCTTAGCTTAAGAAGGGGGATAAGGTATATCTTCTAACGAAGAACCTAAAGACAAAGCGGAAAACAAAGAAACTAGATCACGTTAAGGTCGGACCATTTTTAATTGCTAAACAGAAAGGCGCAGTTAGCTACCGACTTAAACTCCTACTAGACGCTAGAATCCACCTAGTATTCTACATATCCTTGCTAGAACTAGCACACCCCAACGCTACACTATAGACAACGTTCTATTACTAGGAACAAGAAGACGACGAATACGAAGTTAAAAAGATCGTAGACTACGACAGGAAGAGTTAGCGATACCTTATTAAATAGAAAGGATACCCTAGCGATAAGAACACATAGGAACTACTTACTAACCTTAACTGCTCGAGGATGCTACACTAGTACTATTGGAGAAATTAATAGATTAATCCATGTTCCCTAGGGTCTCTATTATTAAAGGAGTTAATCCTACGGTAGCAGCCGCCGTAGGACAATTCTCCTTAGACTTAAAGGCACCCTCTATATCTATTTCTAATGCAAGACATTTAGCTTTCCGAGCCGCCCGACCTTTGGCTTAACGAAGGATCTTCTTGTTTCGCATTAACCGAGCTATTATAGTAGCTAACAGCTCCTTATCCTTATCTACCTTGCGCTAGTATTCCTCGCGAGTTCGATCTAGGGATTCCTAAGACATGTTAACGCATTTCTTGCCTTAACGGACACATTCGGAATACCGAAGATTAGTTAAGTTCGACATAATAATACAAAGATAGTTGTATATAGAACAACGTTTACACGGAAAGAAGATAGGACGACCGTTCCTTTTAATTTCGGCAGCGAGACGCGAACGCCTTTTCTTAGAAGAAGAAGTTCCTAGTTGTAGAGACATTATAAGAAGGAAGACTACTACAAACTGTTACAAAGGGAACGCGGGGGACGACGACATTATAAGCTTTAGGGACGAAGCTAGGCTAAAAGGGGGATGGTGTTACAAGTACGGTTACAAGACGGCTAGACCCGAAGCGATTAGCTAGTAGGGGCTAGAGAAGAGAAGAGTCACGTAACGTGTATGTAGAGGAGCGCTGCCTTGGCAGGCGACCGACTACATATATGCAAGTAGTCGACCGGTCGACGAGCGACTAAGCGATTACTAAGCGACTAATCGCTAAGCGACTAGGCGATTAGGTACATGAAGACACGAATCTCTTATGTATATAACTAGGCACGTTTCTTATTAGGAGTTCGTGTGTTCAACTTATATTACAATCTAACTGTTAGGTAGAGAACTAACAGCCTTGTTACAATTAGTTATCCCACAACCTAGTTGTCTTGACACATTTGTTCTAAAGAGCTCTAAACCCGTAACACTACTTCGTAGGGTCGCAACATATAGCTCCCTAAGAATAACTATATATTCGAATAGCTTTAAACTATAGAGAACGACTAGCTATCTAACTCTCTACTATAAGGACCTACTAGTCTACTATTAGATAAGTTTTCGACTACAGGTACTATTCTAATTATATATCCTACCTAACTTAAGGTTAACAACCTATATATAGGTAAGTAATTCTTTCCTAATAAGCTACCTCTATTTTAGGACGGAATTTATATCTATCGCTAGGTCTTAGTACTTAGGCCTAAGTAGAGCTTCTAGCTATAGATTAGCTATATCTCTAGATATTCTATTAGTTATAGTAGGAACATACCTAATATATATTGTCGACTACCTTCCTAACTCTCTTTCCCTTAGGGGATATAGATTAGGCTATACCTCGCCTATATTTAAAGCCTCTTACCTTCTATAACTAGGTTCTTTATCTACTATAGTATTATAATAGTAGGTTTACTTGTTATAGTTAATTCTATTATACTATCTTTAATATATAGATATATAAATAAAGCAGTAAGAGATCCCGCTAAATTATTAATAATGCTCCTAGTCGACCTATATAGAATGTTATAGTAGAAGATATTTAGGTAGGGCTCTAAGAGAATAGTAACTAGAACCCTCTATTTAATAGTATTGTTTAGTACGCTAGTAGTATAAAAGATACTCGACCCTATTAGTATTATTATAGTTACGAGCTTTACGCTTATGTCTAAGTATTTAATAGGCTAGCCTTTTTTTTTATATTTAGTATAGTAAACACTTAGTAGGATAGTCTATAGCGATACTTTCCTAGGTACTAAGAATAGTAGTATAGCGATAATAAGATAAGGTAAGACAATTCTCTCCTAAAGTACCCCTACCCTATTAAGAAAGAAATCTAATATACTAGAGGTACTAGCTTAACTAGAATAACCTTTAATAAAACTTATACGTCGCCTCTACTTACTTCTACTACTACTTTACCTTATTCTTTTATACTATCCTTTAGCCTAAATATAGTATTATTAATTACTAATATTAATATAAATTCTAGGGTTATAGTAGTACCTACGTCTATAGTTTCGCCTAGCTTAATACGGACGCTATACTAGATGCTTAATTATCTAACCTCGACAAGCTCTATTAATAACTCTAAATAATATAGTTATAGAAGCGCTATATCTATACTCTTAACCCTAAGCCTAATTAGTAAAGGGTAGCGCGACGTACTTAGGGTATCTATAATATATCAACAAATAAGCTATAGAATATAAAATATTAGCTGTCTAATATAATAAACTAAATTTAGATTTATATCTACTCCAAAAGCTATTACTTACGCTATTAAAAGGATACTCCTAAAGGTTAGAGTACTAAAAAGTATCGATTCTATTTCCCTCGACTATATCTCCTAAGGGTTAAAATTAGTAAGGAGGTAAGCCTATATTCTCCTCTATTCTATCCTAATATAGGCTTCGCTAATTAGGATATAAAGATAAGGAATCCTAAATATTAGAGTTTCTACGCGGCCTCTAATAATCCTATAATAAACTAGTATAGTATAGATATTCTAGGTTAGCGCGCTAATATAGATCTCTCGCTATATATAAGCTTTATAGTAGTCGTATAATATATTATAAAGTACTATACTAAGGATAAGCTATAGATTATATTATACCTCGATATCGCTTAGTTACTCTTACCCTATATTAACGAGAACTCTATAGGTAGTATTTCTATCCTAATATAAGTTTCGCTAATTAGGAGATAAATCTAGCCTACCCTCTCCTTTATAATAAAAACTATAAATCGATTTATTAGGGAGCGCGATTAGTCTATATAGGAGGTAACTTATATCCTCCTTAGTCTCTCTCTTTATATAGCTAGTTAGTAGACCCTCCTTTTAGACTATCGCCTAGAAAGCTATATTAGCTATATATTTAAGTTAAACGAGGATAGTACTAAAGCTAACTATAAATAGTCTCTCTTTAAGAAATACCGCTAACGTTAGGAACTATATAAATAAACTTCCTTTTTTATATTCCTTACTACCTTTACCTATAGTATATAGTAAGTCTATAAGCCTTAAGAGTATAATATAAAGCTATAGGTAATTATCTATTAGCTCTAGTATAATAGCGACCCTAACTACGCGGAGTATAAGTAGTTCTACTATATAAAGATCCTTCTATACTATTCCTAGTATATAACCCTATTATTATTATAGAATAGCTATATTACTTAAACTAAGGTATACTTATAGTACTAGACTACTTATAGTACTAATTATCTAGAGGATTACCTCGCCCCTTTTCCTCTTAAAGGTATAAAAGAGGATTTTGTTAATAAGTTCCCTATCGATCTATAGGATATTAATACTATAATACTTCTTGCTAGCGAAACTAAGGGTCGTAATTTAGCTACTTATTATAAAGATCCTAATACTTTTAGAGAATGTATTAGTAATTAGTAGTATAACTAGTCCTTTTATATTAATATCTACCGCTTTAAAGGCATAGATTTAAATAGCCTTTCTAATATCTATACTAGTCCCTACTAGTAGATAGTAGTAAGGGAGAAGTTTATAATTAGTAGTTAGGTTTAATAGTAGTCCTAGTTAGTCGCTAAACAACTCTTGCTAGAATAGCGCCTATTCTATAATACTATAATAAATTACTATTAAAGCGTTTTAAATAGTACGTACTAACCTCTATTACTTCTAAATATAGATAGGCGTACGGGTACTAGTAAGTCCTTTATTATATAAGTCCTATTAGTTTATTTGTAAGCTCTTATAGGCTATAATAAAGTAATACTCTAGTATACTCTAACTAGCGCGGCCTCCTTTAGGATCGCTAGTAGTACCCTCTATTTAGTTTTTAAGCTCCCTATATATAAGCGTTTCGAGCCTTTAGGACCTACCCTTACCTACACTCTTTAGGATAAGATATCCTTAGTAAAATACTTAATTATCGACAAGAAGAGTATAATTAGCCTCTAGATATTATATTATATAGATTAACGACTTTAATAAGCCTTTACTTATAATAATAAGCTATTTAGTAGCTTAAGTATTCTCCTTATAAGCGACTTCTAGTAGCTACCCTCTATCTAGGATAAGGCGCTATATTTTAATCCCTATATACTTCTATCTTATAATAGCCCTACCCCTATTAAGACAGAATTAGGAGAGAGAGCTTGTCCTATAACTAAAAGTTATAGGGACGAGTAGGTAATCGATAGCTAACTAGCTAAAAAGCGATAACCTACTAACTAGAATACTCTTACTAAAGATACTACTAAATAGGTAACTTAGCTATAGATACGCTTTTAGAATACCTATAATTATTAGGTTTACTAATAGTTCGACTAGAGTATTAAGCTTACTATTTAATAATACTAGGACCCCTCCTAAGTAGCTTTTATAGAGGCTTTAGAGAGTCTCTAGTAGTATAATATTTCTTACTACTACTAAGAGACCCTTACTATTGCGACCCTACAAAGTAGTATTACGGGTTTAGAGCTCTTTAGAATAGATGTATTAAGACAACTAGGTTATAGGATAACTAATTATAACAAAGCTATAAGGTCTCTACCTAATAGTTAGATTATAATATAAGTTAAATACACAAACTTCTAGTAAGAAACGTGCCTAGTTATATATATATAAGAGATTTGTATCTTTATATATTATACTCTCTTACTCTCGCTACTTTCTCGAAGAGAGTATAAAGTATAGAGAGTAGAGCGTAGAGAGAGAGCGCTCTATTACGTATACTACTTAGTACTCTATTACGTAACTCTTGTTTTTAGCTCTAAGTAGTAGGGTTCCTACTACTACGCTATCTTATCGCTTGTTTGTCTAATTAATCTCTATGTTTGTAATACTACTCCCCTTCTAGCTTAGCTTTATCCTAAAGCTTATCCTTAGTATCTTCTAATATTATAACTTCCTTCCTTAAGCTAATATATCTTCCTCTCGAGTAACAAAACTATTAAAACCTTTGTTAACTATTTACTAGAAAAACCTTACTTCCTACTTAGAGATATATAGGGACATTATACTAATTAAATATATACCTTATAAGGAGGCTAACTAGGTTTGTCGAGTATATATTCGAAATAGTTAGTATAGTATATATAACGCTACAAACAATAAAGGTTACGACATTTAAATAACTACGTTGGAATTTCGCTATCTAATTAAGAAGCGTAAGGTTTTAAAGAAAAGCTTTTCTTAAAGTAATAATAAACTCGAGCTTGCTTGTTCTACCTTAAATACTACGTATAAGCGATTTAGTACTACCTTAGCGAAAGTTTCCTAGCTATCGTTAGAACTATCTTAGAATAAGTCTCGTATAGAGGAGGCTATTATAGTAGAGGACTATAGTATATAGGAATAGGAAGCTAAAGAGCTTTCTACTAAACTAGACCTTCCTTCCTTTAAGTAATTTCCTTTTAATAATTGCTTACTTATAGATCCTTCTTCCTAGAAGTAGTTCTTGTCTAGTAATATTAGTATACTAGTAGTAGATAGTTAAGGTTTGTAAGTAGTTCCTATATATTTCCGTTACTAGGATATTCTTTTTACTTAATAAGGTATCGCTAACTTTTCTTATTATAGTCTATAATCCTTTCGACCTTATATTTGTCGTCTTCCTATTCCTAATAATAGAATATTGTTTATAGTATAGCGTTAAGGTATATAGGTTCTAATAAGGATATATAGAATACTAAATAGATCTTAGTATCTAGTAGGAGTTTAAGTTAGTAGCTAACTATACCCTTTTATTTAGTAATTAAAAATAGTCTAACTTTAATATAATCTAGTTTTTTCGATTTCCGCTTTGTTTTTAGGTTCTTTGTTAGAAGATATACCTTATCCCCCTTCTTAAGCTAAAGTACCTTTTTTAATTCCTTAAATCGCTACTTTTAGGTTCGCTATTACAAATATTAGATTATATTCTAGGTAGTCTAATATACCTTTCGCAATTCTCCTACTATAACTATAGCTCTATTAGCTTTTACTAATATCCTTAGTTCTATAAACAAGTTAGATGTTTTTCTATAATTAAGGAAAAATAGCGTCTCTTTTATTGTTTCCGAAGCATTATTATTTAGTACTAATTACGCTATTAGTAATAGTAAAACCTAATTGTTTTATATATAGTTAACGTAGTACTATAAGTATACTTCGAGTAACTAATTTGTTCTTTTAGTTTAACTATCTATCTCTAAGTAGAATACTATTAATAGTTTATGCTTAATTCTAATTTGTCCTATAAGTAATTTCTAGAAGTTTAATATAAATAGCTTATCTCTATTAGTAAGGAAGCTTTCTAGAAATCTATAATGTTGTTGCAACCCTACGAAGTAGTGTCACGGGTTTAGAGCTCTTTGGAACAAATGTGTCAAGACAACTAGGTTGTAGGATAACTAATTGTAACAAGGCTGTTAGTTCTCTACCTAACAGTTAGATTGTAATATAAGTTGAACACACGAACTCCTAATAAGAAACGTGCCTAGTTATATACATAAGAGATTCGTGTCTTCATGTACCTAATCGCCTAGTCGCTTAGCGATTAGTCGCTTAGTGATCGCTTAGTCGCTCGTCGACCGGTCGACCACTTGCATATATGTAGTCGGTCGCCTGCCAAGGTAGCGCTCCTCTGCATACACGTTACGTGACTCTTCTCTTCTCTGGCCCCTACTAGCTAATCGCTTCGGGTCTAGCCGTCTTGTAACCGTGCTTGTAACAAATGTCTAATTAGTCTATTTAGTATAAGGTATACGAATTCCGTAGCTATTATTAATTCTTTATATAGTATAAAATATATATACTTAGTTAAGGTGTCTACTATAACAAGTATTAAATTATATATAACTATAGTAGCTAGGTCCTTAGATACTAGTAGCTTAGTAATAAAGTCTATTATAACCTCTCTCTATAGTATATCTAAAGGTTCTCGGAATTAGAGGTTACTATACTTCGTATATTATAATACCTTATTCTTTTAGTAACTATCGTATTATTTAATATAGTCGGTAACCTTCTTCTATATTTATAGGAAAGTAAAGTTCCGCCTAATTAAGTTGATTGTTCTCGTAATTCCTAAATATCCTATAATTTAGCTATTATAGTAGTCCTTAATATACTCGTATTCCTTTTCTTATAGAACCTAGTACTTCCTATATTTAATAAGGAATTCTTCCTATTTATCTCATAGAATATAGAGAATATAGTTAAATTCTTATATATTTATAGTAAGGCTCCTATCCTTATTAACTTTAAGTATAGCTTTCGAATTCTATTCTTTACCTTCTATATAGTCGCTTCTTCTACTTAGCGTATCTATACGCCTATTATCTTTGCCTAGGGTATACTAGATATCGAACTTATATTGTCTAAGTAGCTCTAACTATCTATACTATCGACGTAATAGATCCTTAGTAGTTATAAAGTATTAAAGGTTCTTATAGTTAGTATATATCGTTAGTCCTATAGCTCCTTTATAGTAAACTCTCTAGTATTATAATACTATAATAATCGCTAATAGTTCTTTATTATAAATCTTATAGTTCTATTCCGCTAGCGTTATTTTCCTTAAGTAGTACGCTACTAGGTGTCTCTTGCTATTATATTCCTATATAAGGTAAGTACCTATTACTAAATTAGATATATCGGTTTCGACTTATATTAGTTTCTTCGTATCGAATAGTATAAGTATTAGTAACCTTATATATACTTACTTAAGTTATTAGAATGCCTTCTCTTACTTCTCTATCTATATAAACTTAGTATCCTTCTTTATAAGGCTTATAAGTAGGATTATAAGTTTAGAATATCCTTCGACAAACTTCCTATTATAGTTTATAAGTCCTAAAAAGGCTTAGATCTCCGTAACTATTTTTAGCGTTAGCTATTCCTTAATAGATTGTATCTTCTTTAGGTCTATTTTAATTCTAGTAGTATTAATAATAAATCCTAGGAATTCGATTTCCTTCTTATAGAATTTATATTTCTCGGATATAGTCTTAAAATCTACTATACTAAGTCGTTCTAGTACTACTTATACATCTTTAGTATATTATTCTTAGCTTCCTTAGGTAAAGATTAGAATATCGTCGATATATACTATAACTATAATATCGAGCAAGTATCGTAATATATTATTAACGAGCTACTAATATATTACTAGGGCGTTTATAAGTCCTATTAGTATAACTCGAAACTAATAGAGTCTATAGTATATCCTAAAGGCTATCTTCTATTCTTCTCCCTTAGCTATTTATACTATATAGAATATGTCTCGTAGATCGATTTTTAAATACTAGTTTACTCTAGTAAGTTAATCTTATATTTCTTCGATATTAGGTAGTAGATATCGATTCTTAACTATAACTTCGTTAAGTCGTCGATAGTCGATTACTATTCGTAGTTTTCCTCCTTTCTTTAGAACGATATTACTAGTAAAGTAGCTAGCGATTAGGATTTCTCGATCTATCCCTTATTACTTTTTTCTTTTAGCTATTGTCGTTACTCTTCGAGCTTTTTTTTAGATAACCTATATAGTAGCCCCTATAGTAGATCTTTACTAGGCTAAAGTTATATTTAGTAATCCTATAGTTAATATCTAGATAAGGTAGCTAATCCTTCCTCTTTCTAGAAGAGTAGTTTCTATTTCTTAAACTTTTTAAGGATCTTTAGAGGTATATTAGTTCTCCTATTATCTCTTACCTTATAACCTAGCTAGGCTAGCTTAGTATCTATAGAGACTATCTCCTTACTATTTCTATTAGAGTATATTATTAGTTAACGTTCTAATTCCTAGAACTATCTTTTCTTATCTATTATTATACGCTATTAATATATAGAGTAGATATTAGTAACGTAACTATATCGCTTAAACTTAAGTACTCCTATCCTCTAATCTACTAGAGGGTTATACTTCTTTAATTAAGGTATCCCTATTATAATATCGTAACTAGCTATATTAATAATATCTAGGCTAATAACCTTATAGTACTATTAAATAGCTAGGACTAGTAGTATTATTTTACTATCTACTATAGATAGGAACAATCTATCTATAACCGTTAACTCGTATCTATCGTTTCTCTTCTTTTAGGTAGTAATCCTATTTCGCTAGATAAAGCTAGTTAATATAAAGTTTCTGCTAGCTCTAGAATCGATTATAGCTTATATTAGATATCTATTAATAATATATTTAGTATAAAATACTAGTGCTTCTAATACTATAGAAGCTTTAATATTATTTACTTCCTAGCGACTACTCCTATTAGTAGGGATCCTTTGTTTTTTAAATAGTATCCTAGTAAGTTAGTATCTTTAAGATAGATCTCCTAATTAAGGGGTCTATTCTTAGGTCCTAGGATAACTTTTCCTTATATTATTAATACTTTAACCTATCCCTTAATAGTAGCTTTAATATAGCCTAGTATTATATTTCTCTATATTAGTAGTTATACTAATTGTCCTATAAGCCTTAATTCCTATTAGCTTGCTACTTTAGTTAACTTATTCTTTATTACCTCTAATAATATAAAGTCTTCTTAATATACTTCCTAGATTTAATATAATTCGTAGAGTTGTCCTTTAATAATTTAGATTCGTTTCTTAATCCCTCTTAAGATATAGATTCTATTAGGTATAATATAACTTCTATCTCGTTAGAATATACTTCTAATTAGTAGTTAATCTAGTATATATACTACTACGTTATAGTTTATATTAACAAGTCTATAGTTCTAGAATATTACTCTTAAATAGTCGAGTATTATATCGAATTTAGTTAGATAAAGTCGTCGTTTTCCTTAGATTTTAGGGAATATAAGTTTAATTTAATTAGCGATAAAAAGTATTATTCTTCGAGCTAGTCCTAATCCTAAGACTTTAAAATAGTATATATCGAGGTTATCTAGTTTGTTATAGTCGGTATATTTATATTCTAACAAATCCTCTTTTTATTTTAAGAATATTTACGTAGCTTACTATAACTAGTCTACTTATAAGTCGAGTTCGTAGGCTATTTATTCTAATTATTCTAAGTTATGTCCCGTAAGTTCTAAGGCAATATTATTATTTTATAGAGATTCTTCTTCCTTTAGTAGTTCTTCTTCCTACTTAAGAGGTATATTTTCTTATAGAGTTATATCCTCCTAATTAAATAGTAGCGAAGACCTTCCTCTTTAGGAATTTCCTAAGTTTCTCTTCTACTATAATAGCTACCTCTATATTATTATATTAAATTCTATCCTAGCCTTATATAGCTTCTTAGGATAGTAACTACTTACTTACTTATCTAACTTATAGGTCTTATAATAGTCGTTATAATAACCTATTTAATATATAGCCTTATAGTTTAGTTCTATCTTTAGTTCCTTAATAAGTTTCGATATATTGTAAGCGCCTTATCTATTATTTGTCTCGTCGATAGGTTTTTTTACTAGTATTATATTAAGCTACTCCTATAGTCGTACCTTTTATCTATAGTAGTCTCGTATATAATACCCTATCTTATAGTAATTATAGTACTCTAGTCCTTCTTGTTTCTTTCCTCTATTACTATTCCCTTAGAACTTCCCTTTACCTTTAGCTCCTTATATACCTTTTCCTTTTAATTTATATTAGATAATGTCTAATTCTATAGTATTAGGATCGCGATAAGATTCTCTAGTCTAGCTAGTTAGATTATAGCTAGATTGTCTATAATACTATCTACTATAGCGTTTCTCCTATTAGCGTTTATATAGCTTATTATCGATTTTAATAGCTACTTAGATTATTTGTTCTAGTATATCTTATACTATACTACTACGTATAAGTTTATCCTTAATATTGTCCTTTAACCCTTAGTAGTATATAGTAAGTAGGGCTTATTTATCCTAATTAGTCTTGCCTAAATACTCCCTAAACTTAGTAGTATACTAAGAGGTAGACGTCTTTTAAATAAGGTATTAGATAACTTGAATAGCGACTTGTTTGTCGTTACTTAAACTATAGATATTATAGATTACTTTGACAAAGTTATTCTAGTTACCGAAAATTCCTTTAGTATCTCGTTTATTAATAAGAATATCCTATAAACGAGGTCGAATCTATTATTAGGCTTATCTCTTAAGATAGGATAACGCTATAATAGTTTTCTTTCCGTCCTAGGTAATTCCTTCTATTTTAAAGAATATTATAAGTTAGTTAAGCTAATCGTTAAGCTTAGAGCGTTCTCTATAAAAGAAGTCTAGCTTAGCGACTTTAGTATTGTTGTTAGACCTATTAGTCGGTACCGTACTAGCTAATTGTAGTTATATACTAGTATTGCGTTAATCGTTTAGAGCTATTATTGTCTAAGGTACAAAGTTCCTTAAGGGTATTTAAAGTATTACGACCCTACGAAGTAGTATTATAGGTTTAGAGCTCTTTAGAACAGATGTATTAAGACAACTAGGTTATAGGATAACTAATTGTAACAAAGCTATAAGGTCTCTACCTAATAGTCGGATTATAATATAAGTTAAATATACAAACTCCTAGTAAGAAACGTGCCTAATTATATATATATAAAAGATTCGTGTCTTTATATATTATACTCTCTTACTCTCGCTACTTTCTCGAAGAGAGTATAGAGTATAGAGAGTAGAGCGTAGAGAGAGAGCGCCCTATTACGTGCGCTACTTAGTACTCTATTACGTAACTCTTGTTTTTAGCTCTAGGTAGTAGGGTTCCTACTACTACGCTATCTTATCGCTTGTTTGTCTAATTAATCTCTATGTTTATAATACTTACTACCTATTACTAGGTATTACTTCTTAATTAGTAATCTATATATTAAGAAAGAAATCGCTAATATATACTTTAGGTAGCTCTCTCTTTCTAGGAAATCTTTACCTTTAATAATACTATCTAATTATACCTAATTAACGCCGCTACTAACGAGTTTAATTACTCCTTATAGCGTAAGGGTAACTAGCTAGTTTTTTGTATTCTTACTTACTATAGTAATAAGGTTATATCTCGCGCGACTATCCCTAAAATAGGTATACTAGAGCTGTTCTTAGAGTTATCTATTAGGTATAAGCTTATAATTCTTAAAACCCTCTAGACTAAGCGTAGTATTATAAATAGTACCTAGTATTAGTTTTATAATATTATATAGGCGCTAAACTTAAACTCTATAAAAGAGTATTTAGATTAGCTATTCTACCTACTTGTCTTAGTACCTATCTCGTAATACTCTAGGCCTTTAGTTAAGTTATTTATATAGTATTGTGTTAAATACGCTATTATTCTAATCTATTAGTCTTAGTATAATTTCTATAGTAATAGGGTTACGCAGTTCTATAGCTAGTTCCTAGTCCGCCTTATATATACGATTATAGTCTATAAGGCTTAAGGAATAATAGTTCCTAAGGCGGTACTAGATTTTTCTTTAGAAAGAAAGGACTTAATACTATTTTATATTACTATATTTTAGGTTCGCTATTTAGAGAATCTTATATTCGAGTAGAGCTTCGATTTTGATTAACTAGCTAGTAGGCTATTATATAATACTATTATATAATTACTAGATTAGGACTAGCGTAGTCTCTAGCGATTAATTTCTAGTAACTAGGTAGTGTCGTAGGGAACCTAGCCCCTACTTGTTATTAGAGGGCATAAGTAAGATCTTAGGACGTAGAGAGAAAGAAGGACAATAACATATATAGACTATTACTAGAATGCTTTTGTTACTAGATTAATACTATTGCTTGTTACTACTTAGACTACGGCCGACTTAGATACTTTAGAATAATGCTTTAAAAACCCAATTACCTTTAACGCTCCCCTATACTTACGTACGCCTTCCCTTAGACACTTAGGACGTCTAACGCTCCTATAGTAGCAGGTTTATATCCTATAACTATATAACTAACTTACGTATCTTTTAATTTCTTTCCTAATATAGCTCCTCCTATTAAGAAAGAATTCTTTAGATTCCCCTTCTCTAACTCCTTCTATTAAAAAAGAATTCCCTAGATTCCCCTCCCTTAGCTCCTTCTATTAAGAAAGAATTCCCTAGATTCTCCTCTTTTAGCTCCTCCTATTAGGAAAGAATTCCTTAGATTCCCCTTCTCTAGCTCCTTCTATTATAAAAAAAATTCTTAGATTCCCCTTTCTTAGCTCTTCCTATTATAAAAAAATTCTTTAGATTCCCCTCCCTTAGCTCCTCCTATTAGGAAATAATTCTACCCCTTTCCTATTTAATAGCTATTTATATTAGGATTTAATTCTCTAGATTTCTACTTTAAAGACTTACTATATTAAGATTCTATACTTTTTCTATTTCTCCGCTAGTCGTTATACTTATAGCTCGTATATAATTAGAATTAATAATAGTTTCTCTCCTAACTTAAAGACCTCTTATTTAGAATAAAATTGTAATCTAATTAATATATAAAGTTTAAAAAATAATTAAGGGCTAAGAGGTTCTAGAATATCTATTAAAAAGAAAAAAGAAAATAAAGAATAGTACGCTACTACTACTACCTTTACCCCCCTTATCCTACCCTCTACCTATATACCCTATCCCTCCCCTTTACTATATTATCTTATAGGTACTACTTATAGCGACTACTAGCTACTACTTAATAATCTATAGTATAAATACCCTTTCTAATATAATAGCTATATAAAGGTACTAGTAGACAGCCGTTTATTAAAGCCTAGCCTATATAGTAGTACCTATACCTCTCTTTATAAGAGGCGGCTACCTACTAAGCCTTTATAATATACTACTATATATTAGGGGTATCTAGCCTATAGTATTATTAGTATTATTTATTATATATAACTTAATAATTAGTATACTAAACTAATACTAAACTTCCTAAACTAACTAGCTAACTATAGCTATACTAAGTAGGTACTATAACTATCCTAGTACTAGTACTAGCGCCTAAGACTAGTATAGGCCTAACCCTAGTACTACTATTATTATTATTGTTGTTATTATTATTATCGTTATTGCTACTACCCTAGCTAAACCTACTAGTATTATTATTATTGTCGTCGTTGCTACTAGCTATAGCTATAGCTAGCGCTATTCTAGTATTAGAGGAGGGGGAGGAGGACTATAAGAGAGGGGTAAAGGAGGCTAAGAGAGAGAGAGAGAGAGAGCCTAGTTAATACAAGTATTAAGGTAGAGAGTAATTGCTAGATTATAGTTAAAGCTATATTAATAGTTAGTATAAATTCGGTCCTAAAGTAAATAGTAGCTATTAGAAAAGAAAGTTGACTATATATACTTCTACTACTTATAAACGATAGTATAATTACTACTACGCTAACGCTCCTAGGGTATAGTAGTAGTAGTTAAGACTATAAGGGCTTTAGTAATAGGGAAGACGAGGGGGGTACTATATATAGTACGAGCTATTTTAGTAGTAGTAGTAGTAGTAGTAGTAGTAGTAGTAGTAGTAGTAGTAGTAGTAGTAGTAGTAGTAGTAGTAGTAGTAGTAGTAGTAGTAGTAGTAGTAGTAGTAGTAGTAGTAGTAGTAGTAGTAGTAGTAGTAGTAGTAGTAGTAGTAGTAGTAGTAGTAGTAGTAGTAGTAGTAGTAGTAGTAGTAGTAGTAGTACTATTACTATTACTACTACTATTATTATTATTATTATTATTACTATTACTATTATAGTTACTACTACTACTAATAGTAGTAGTAGTTATATTTAAAAAGTAAAAGGAAGTAGAAGAAAATATAATATATTACCTCTTTATATAATTATAATATTAACTTATAATACCTAGTAGTTCTTTTCTATTATATATAGATAATAAATAATGTAAATTTATTATTAGTTCTATCCTAATAAAACTAGTAATAATTAGGAAGGAAATATAACTTTTAGTTTATACTTAGTATTACTCCTAGGTCTAGATTCTTTAATTCTTTCCTATAGTATTTTTATTATTTTAGGATAGAAATTTTTACTTTTTTATAACTAAGTAAATAAAAGTCCTATATATTTAATATATTCCTTTCTAATATAGACCCTTTATATTAGGAGAGAATTTGCTACGCTTCTAAAGTAAAGTAAGGTTAACGGACGTGCCCGTACCCTTACGTAATATCGCAAGCTCGGCGTTATTCTTAAGCTCCGCTTTCTAGGAATACCTAGTTGGAATTCCTTTCTTGCATCTCCCACGATGCTATCTATAGACATTGTCGATGTCCATTACGCTCTTATCCTCGACAATTGGATTTCTCTTTGCTATTCAAGAGTTGTTGTAATCATGCCTCGGTGGATCCACGAGTAGCAGCGACCTGCGAATGTGCAGGGTAGACCTAAGAGTTGCGAAAGCCGAATGTCAGGTTGGTCAAGTCGTGGCAGAATCGCCCCCGCTCTGGGGTCGGGTTCGGCGCGCGCGCGTGAACCCCTCGCGATTGCATTCCAACGTCGATTGTCCCTGAAGTGATCAACAATCATTGTCATCGTTGCGATGAGGTCTAACCTGCACAGCACCCTAATCATCACTGACACTTGACCCAAGCAACATGAGAGCCCCTTCGTCCATGGCACTGCTTGTGCTGGCGAGTCTGTGTATTGACCAGCCATTCTGCTTCGCTCAGGCACAACACGGTCCGGCAAAGGATCCCAAAATCAAGGCCAAATATCGCGATGCGTGCCCGGAATATCAGCACTATTCGCGGTTTTCGCAGTAGGCAAACCATTCAACCGCGCTATTGCACACCTCGCTGACGACTGCCTAGCCGCCCGTATAGCGATGGCCCCATGGAGCTTCCTTTCCAACGCCCTTCGCAACATTGTCGAACATTCGAGTCAGACCTGGTTGAGAAGATAATCAAAGACTTCAACGAGACCATGGTAGACAAGGACCTAGCAAGAATCTTCAACAATGCCTTCCCAAATACATTGGATACGACAGTGCGGTGGCACGTTGACGGGACGGAGACCCATGACACGTATGCACAGCAGATCTTCAGCTCAGGGTCAGCGGAAGCGTGGAAAGGAGCGCAGAGCTTCATTGTGACAGGTGACATCAACGCAGAGTGGTTGCGAGACAGTACGAACCAGCTGGCACAGTATCAACGCCTAGCAAAGAAAGATAAAGCCATAGAAAACCTTATACTGGGCGCCATCAATACGCAAGCAGAGTACGTGATAGAGTCGCCGTATTGCAATGCTTTTCAGCCGCCACCGCCGAGCAAACTACACCCAAGCGACAACGGTCAAGGTGACAATGTTCACCCAGCGTATCAACCCAGCCAGGTGTTTGAGTGCAAATATGAACTCGACTCACTGGCTCACTTCTTGCGCCTCGGCAACGAATTCTATGACAATACTGGTTCTACAGAGTTCCTCACGCCTCGCTGGTACCATGCTTTAGAGAGCCTTCTGCGTGTGCTGGACGAACAAAGCCAGAGCACTTTCAGCCCGAAGACTGGCGCTTTCCAGCGTCAAGAGTACCGCTTTCAGCGCAGCACGAACACCGGGACCGAGACCTTGAACCTAGCCGGCAACGGTAATCCGCTCAATTACGGCACTGGCTTAATCCGCTCCGCCTTCCGCCCTAGCGACGACGCCACGACCCTTGGTTTCTTCATCCCGGGCAACGCCATGATGGCCGTCGAACTGAAACGCGCCTCCCACATCCTCGCCGCAGCCGGCAAACCCAAACTCTCGGAAGGCCTCAAGGCCCGCGGCGAAAGCATCGAGAAGGGCGTGTGGGAGCACGGCGTCGTGCAGCACGCGAAATGGGGCTACGTCTTCGCCTTCGAAGTCGACGGCTACGGCTCCAGCATCCTCATGGACGACGCCAACGTCCCCTCGCTGCTGGCCCTGCCCTATCTCGGCTTCGTGAGGCCTGAGGAACGGACCTACCAGAACACCCGGAAGATGATCCTCTCCAAGTCCGGCAACCCTTACTACCTCACCGGCTCCGATTTCTCGGGTATCGGTGGTCCGCACATCGGGCTTCAGAACGCCTGGCCTATGTCGTTGCTCATACAGGCCATGACTTCCAACGACGATGACGAGATCATGGGCCTTTTGGAGGCTGTGAAGAGAGCGAGTCCCTTGGGCTTAGTGCATGAGAGCGTCAATGTGGAGAGAGTGAAGGATTATACGCGCAGCTGGTTTGCCTGGGCGAACTCGGTCTTTGCGCAGACGATTTTGGACGTGGCGGAGCGGAAGCCGCATCTGTTGTTTGGCCCTGGTAGTAAAGCGTACAATGTCGGGGACAGTTAGTATGTATGGTTGATTAGGCCCAATGTGACGAGTGTCTTATGGATGGCTTGCGAATGGATACAGGATGTTCAGCTGCTAGTGACCAACTTCCGAAACGAAGTCACATTTAAGTCTCATTATTGCAGCGGCAATGTTCATCTTTTAGCTGTTAGGCTACTATATTTTGGTGAAAGTCAGAGTCACGTTCGTGACAGGTATCGGAGTAACGTTCTCGTTGTGGACCAATATAGAGACAACGCGTGGCTGGTGGCAGGTAAACTCTCTTGCAATTGGAGAGTCGGTACGCCTTCTTCTGTCACGATGTCAGCAATCGGGATATCGAAAACGTGATGTTAGATCACATCGATACTATTCCGAGGCACGCGATCGAGGCGATGTGCATTAGGATCGAATTTGACCGAAAGCGGCGTATAGACATCCTGGGAGGTATAATATATGCCAAGCGGCGCAGGTGCGGGCGTCACCGAGAAGGATGCGCTAAGTCATTAGACACTCCTTGGTCGCGCGCTGCTCCTCGGACAGATCGTTGTCGTGCTCGTGTCGCCGCTGCTGCGGAACTAGCCAAGGTGATTCCCAAGGAAAAACAGTGCCGCATTATTCGCCATGGCACTTCCCAAGCACATCACGCGCAAGCCAGCAACGGAAGACACGGCCCTCTGTGTAGGCTGTGTAGGGCTCTCTTTGCCTTCGCTCTCCAGTACATGTTTGGCAATTGTACTTCCTCCGTGTATCGTTCGCTGGCCCACGACTCCTCAAGATGTTAAAGATTCATACTGTTCCTTTACTTCTCGGTATCAGCGTAGCTTCCTCGCTAGATCCTCGACAGTCAGAGGAACCTCAAGAGCCATGCACAGAGCTCAGCAATTTGGCGCAGGACAACAACACATTCTTACCAGCAGATCTGACCCTTTCTTGCCTACGATCGGTCCCACTCTTCAAGGATGAAGACGCCCTTCAACTAGCTGGCCTCAAGGTGTTCCTCGAGTTCCAGAGTGACCTGGACTATTATGGCGAGCAAATGCCGCCAGGCTGGATTTACCCTGCCGTCAACCTCACCAGTAGCCTGGAAGAACTCACGCAGAAGCTTGAGGATGACTTCTACGACAATGAATACGACTTTCAACTTGACCTCTACAAACTGGTCTCCTCGGCTTATGATGGGCATCTGACTTACATCCCGGACATCGTCGGCGTGTTTCAATTCCTGCGTGTCAAAGGCATCGCAGACCGGTCATCCAATCGTAGCCTTCAATCCGGGGATCTTTTTTCTCTGATGTCGGTAAGTCCCCTTTCCGCAATGCGTTGATAGCCTGTCTACTCGAGACTCCAGAAATATTTGGTTGAAATTTGAGCTAGGATTGACAATTTTACCAGGTAGTGCAAGGCGACGATGAATTGCCGAGTGTCTTTGCGTATGATGACCTCGATGCGATGCAAGACGAAGAAGATGCAGGATACACACCATCTTCCATTGAGGAAATTAATGGAGAGGACGTAGAGTCGTGGCTGAACAGTTATGCATCCCAAAATGGCAGGTCGAGAGACCCGGATGCCAACTACAACAGCTTGTTCCAGAACCTACCCGGAAATGGCTCCATTGCAGCTGGCGGCGACACCTTTGGTTATTCCATACTGTATCAAGGGAATGAGACTATCCTTGGTTTCACCAATGGAACTAATCGTACAGTACCCACAGTAGCTGCATTGGCATCAAATCAGACCTTAGAAGGTGTTACCGACGGACTGAGCTTTTTCCAACGTTTTTGTAACACAACCTACAACGAGAAGCTGCAGCAATTCGCAGCTAGCCCAGCCAACACGACTACGCCGACGACAACGACTCAGGTCCCTTACGAGCCCGTGTCGACCCAGCGCGTGGCACCGACAAACGATGCCTTTCCGAGCCCCATCATCACGTCGGTCGACGGAAACATCGCAGGGTACTTCCCCGATGATAATTTCGAGGATCTTGCGGTTCTTTCAGTGCCCAGCTTCCTCAGCTCACAAGCCAGAATTGTCGAATTCGAGAATGGCGTACGCCAGACCCTTGCCACGGCCAACGCGAATAACAAGACAAAGCTTGTGATTGATCTTCGGGGTAACGGTGGTGGCTCTACATTCTTGGCCTACGATTTGTTCCTCCAACTGTTCCCCTCACAAATGCCTTACGGAGCGGGTACATATCGACAACACCAGCTCTTCAACTTCACAGGCAGCGCACTTAGCGCTCACGAGGATTTGCTTCGGACAGAGGCTGCAAGTGATGAGCTGTCCGTTGCTTGGTTCCCTTTCAACTATCGGGTTGCCTTGGATGCCCAGGGTCGTCCCTTTGAGTCTTGGGACTCGCTTTACGATGGTCCTGAGAGCAACATATGCGCCCCAACCTCGCTGGTGCGACACAATCTAACGGAGGTCTCCGAAGATGCAGTCCCCATTTTCGGCTACGGAAATGACACTATGACTCAGCCACAGACATTCGCAGCGGAAAACATTGTTATGCTGACAGACGGCACTTGCGCCTCCACTTGTGCTATTTTCAGCGAGTTCATGAAGACCCAGGTTGGTGTGAAGTCAGTTGCGGTCGGTGGGCGCAAGCAGACAGGGCCAATGCAGGCCGTTGGCGGGACAAAAGGGTCTCGACTTATGGGCATGGGGCAGTTGTACTACATTGTCGTCATTGCTAGCCAATATGCCGCGCCAGGAGATCGGCTTCGGCTACTGAGTTCCTTCGACACCGACGAAGGAAACGTTTTAAGCGCAGCTACCAAGGCGATTGATCGTGCGGCTCCGGGATCAGACCTGCTTGCACAGGCAGGCGTCAATTTCCGGAACAATATCCGCCAAGGCGATGATACATTGACCCCTTTACAGTTCATCTATGAGGCTGCGGATTGCCGCTTCTTCTACACTCCGGAAATGTATGCCCGGCAAGAGGCTATCTGGGAGCGTGTCTACCAATGGGCATGGGGTGATGAGGAGAACGTTTGCATAGAAGGATCCTCGGGACGTGACTCCTCAAGCAACGGGACAAGTTACTATGGCACAGATCTTCCGGACAATGCAAGAAATTTCTTCGGCGGCAACAATACGATTTTCCCCCGCGACAGCTTGACCCTGGCGGCGGAGAATGGCACACAGACAAACTCAGACGGGTCTACTTCCGGGACCAGCACAGGCTCCTCTGGCGAGTCTTCACAGGGTGGAAGTGATGAAGGTAATGATGGAGACAGCGAGAACGGCGCTTCTGTATTGCTTGCGTCAAGGGCAGTCGGGTTAGTAGCGGCATTGCTTATGGGTTACGTCTTGATTCTATAGGACCTTGATGCTTGGATAACCGTTCAACCACCCATCGCACACGGCTTGCCGAGAGCCAGCGACCCCTCGCAGGCGTTTGGAAACGATTGGCCGCTTCAAAGACGTATTTCTTCTCGGAAACGCTTGCACTTTACATTCTCCGAATATGCGGGCGATGACTAGACACTGTAAAATCGTGAAACGATCGTTATACATTCTTGACGAAGGTTTCGCTGTTTCTTCCCACTGGCGGACAAACTCTGTCCGTCAAGCTCGACATTTAGCATGGGAGGTGCAAATAGCATCATCGACAGGTGGAGATGGAATTGCTCGCTGAATACTGCTCCGAAGCTGTCTATTTGACCCCGCAAGAGCCGACATATGCATAAAGCATGTCGTATCCTTTGAAACTTCTCAATTGTTTTGAATACGCCCGAGACCACTTGACTTCCTCCAAATGCTTATGAATTAGGTGAAGGAGCATGATGTTATGTCTTACGCTGCTGGCAACTCTGGCAATCGGAGTTGTGGAAGGCCATCGTCACGGGAATTCAAGAGAGCATGTTAGCCTCAATGATGGCTGGCGTTTCTCACGCTTTGAATTCAATCCGGATGGCGTGATATACGACTATCGGCCTGATTTAAGGAATCTGACAGCCGCGACCGTCTTGAAACCTTGGATTTTGCCTACTGCCAACCGTTACATTCTAGATTCGGCCAATCGCTTTGAACCACCAAACGGTCCACCGCAAGTGGAAGTAGAATATGCTCAAACCTCGTTCGACGATTCTGCTTGGCAACTGGTCAACGTGCCGCATGACTGGGCTATCGATGGCCCGTTCTACACGGACGAAGAAGATCCTGTCGTGGGTGGGGGCATGGGCCGTCTGCCCATCCAAGGTGTTGGATGGTATCGGCGGACAGTATACATTGATCAGAGCGACTCAGGCAATGCGATATCTCTCGACATTGAAGGTGCCATGTCTTATGCAATGGTGTGGATCAATGGAGACTTGGTTGGGGGCTGGGTGAGTTGCATACGATTGATGAGTGCCGTCGCGTATCACTAATGACCTTCAGCCATACCCCTACAATTCATTCTCTCTGGATCTTTCAAGTAGTCTGAAATACGGCGAAGAAAACTTGATTGCAATAAGACTTGACAACCCAAATGAATCAGCCCGCTGGTATCCGGGCGCCGGGCTATATCGCAACGTCTATCTGACCAAGACCAATCCTGTGCACATTGGACGCTACGGCACCTACATCACAACAACCGATATTACGGATGACAGTGCAGCAGTCAATATCATCGTCCAGGTTGAGAATGCTGGAGCAAGATCGGCCCACGTTCAGGTAGTGACCGACATTTACTCGATTGAGCAGCATGGCAGACAGTTGAAGGTCGCGCAGAGCTCCCCATCGTCAGCAAAAGTCTCCTCAGGTGATAATGCAGCCGTCGATCAAACGATCATGCTGCCTGATCCAAAACTGTGGGGCCCTCGGCCTGAGCAGAATCCTAACCTCTACATCGCTGTCACTCGTCTCTATGCCGGTCGCAAGGCTATCGACCAGTACTCTACAGAGTTCGGCATTCGTTCTGTGGTGTTCGATCCTAGTCAAGGGCTTCTTATCAACGGCTACCAGATCCCTGTCCAAGGAGTTAATCTCCATCATGACCTGGGAGCTCTCGGTGCTGCCTTCAATACTCGAGCGGCCGAGCGACAATTAGAAACCCTGCAGGAGATGGGTTTCAATGCTCTACGCACCGCACACAATCCACCTGCCAGAGAAGTTTTGACGTTGGCCGATCGAATGGGAATTGTAGTGATGGACGAGATATTCGACACCTGGGAGTACAACAAGACTGAAAATGACTTCCATCTCATCTTTCCAGAATGGCATGAGCCAGACTTGCGTAATTTTATCCGCCGAGATCGCAATCATCCATCTATCGTAGCCTGGAGCTATGGCAACGAGGTAATTGACCAAACGCTCAACGAGACTGGGCCAGTGCTATCGCGGAAGCTGCGTAGGATTGTCTCCGAGGAGGACCCAACCCGGCTCTCTACAGCATCTGTCAATTCCGCAAAGGCGAGCTGGTCATTTCCCGGGACGCTTGAGATCATCAGTCTCAACTACCAGGGGCAAGGCATCCGGACTGGACCTGAGTATTCCAATCTTTCAGGCATCATCACGCCCCCTGTCTACCCAGACTTCCATTCTACATTGCCAAAGAAGCCAATCTGGAGTTCTGAAACTGCCGCCACGGTCGACACTCGCGGGACATACATTTTCCCCGTTGTTGACGCAGATAGTGCTCCAGCAAATGATAGCTCGGGCACTAACCCTGACGATGGCTTTGTCAGTGCTTACGGTCTCTATACCGCCAACTTCGGCGCTTCTCCCGACAAGACTTTTGCTTCACTTGACCGAAACCCTTACGTTGCCGGTGAGTTCGTCTGGGCTGGTATCGATTACCTTGGTGAGCCCACTCCTTTCTACACCTCTCGTAGTTCTTACTTCGGGATCGTGGACTTGGCTGGGTTTCCCAAAGACCGTTACTATCAATACAAAGCCCGATGGCGTCCAGAATTGCCTGTTGCGCATATATTGCCGCACTGGGATTGGTCTGGTCGAGAAGGTGAGGTGACACCTGTGCATGTCTTCAGCGAAGCCGACGAAGCCGAACTGTTTCTTAACGGACGCTCCCAAGGCCGCATTGTCCGAGGCGAATACGAGTACCGTTTTCGATGGGACGAGGTCAAGTATGAGCCTGGTACGCTTTTCGTACAGACATATAGGAATGGCGGCGCATGGGCGAATGATACGGTTTGTACGACCAACGAGCCCGCCGGTTTACGGTTGATTGCCGATAGAAGCGAGATCGAAGCTGATGGTGCCGATCTGGCCTTTGTGACCATTGAAGTAGTTGATGCCAAAGGACGTACGGTACCGACGGCGGCGAACAACGTTACATTCGCGCTGGACGGACCTGGTGAAATCGTAGCTACGGACAATGGTGACCCGACAAGCTTCGTTACCTTTTCGTCTCTGACAAGGGAAGCGTTCACTGGTAAAGCCTTAGCCATTTTGCGCGCCCATATTGGTGGCCAGGGACTTTTGAAGATTGCTGCTACATCGGGGGGGTTGAATGCGGGTCACGTAATGGTAAGGGCACGGTAGACCGCAGAACCTATCACTAGAATATCACTGCATTCCTTGTAGCCCACCGTCCTCGCCAATAATTCGTGCATAAGATGCCCAACATCAACGAGTCCCATCTTTCAAGGAGCAAATATCATCCTTGACCCATACCGGCGATCTTCGCTGCCTTTCATTTTCCGATACCTTGTTCGAGCCTGGTGATATACTCACATCAATGGACTTGAACTTCCTGTGGTGAGAAAGGCGCGGCTAGTTCTCTTAATTGGGGCTTAGGCCAAGTTGGCTCCAAGTTTGCTTTTGAAAATTGTCTTACTACGAAACGTGAATATTCCATACAAGCCCCGCGACTCCTAACTCGTCAGGTAGCTTGCTGAAACTCACATACAACCAGGAAAATCGAGCAGATCTCCAAATCTTGCAGCACGCCAGTTGCTACTTCACACATCTGAACTTTGACCCGGTCTCAATCTGAATCAGCGGGCTCTGTGCCTTGAAAAGCGCACTTCATCCGCTACCGCTACAATGTCCGTCAGGGGCGCCCGCAGAACTGATGGCATGCTCAATGCAGCTCTTTTGCCATATGGTGATATGGCCGGACGCATGGAATGTGAAAGGGCTATCCTCAGTCGGATCAATGCTTTCGAACTTCCATTTGGTCACATCTGCGCACCCACTGAGCTCGTGATGGAGCCCGGACCCGGATCCCTCTCCGCCGTCGCCATCGAGCTTAACCGCGTCCCAATCATGGCCGTAGATACTGAAGGTGTCGTAGAAGACTTTATACTGTGTGTGACAGCTCTCCGTCGGCTCAGGGACATCGGATGTAGTGGTAGCCGGCTCCGTCGTCGAGACGGCACTTGATGTAGTGGTAGCCGGCTCTGTCGTTGGGGCGGCGCTTGTAGACGGAGGAGCAGTGCTCATTGCCATAGTGGTTTGGGTCCCTACGTCGCAAGTGAACGTCGTAGAATCATCGCTGCCGACTGTGGAGCCTAAGTCTGCTTGCAAACCGTCGTTGCAAGAGCAGTGCTGACTGGCTGAGAACGAAGACCCGAGCGTAGTCACATCAGATGAATCCACAAGTGCGCACGACGTAATGGCGGGCGGAGGCACCGTGCTGACCCCAATGGTTGTCTCGTTGCCGACCGCGCAGTTGTATGTTGTTGAAAGGTCGACTCCAATGGTAGATGTCAAACCCGCTGTCCGACCATCGTTACAATCGCAATATAAGGTTGCCGATCCAGTGTGGCCTTCGAAATCGGACTGTGCCAGCCTTGTCAAAGCACACGAGGTGATCGACGCGCCACTCGTCACTGCTGGTGAACTCAGAGCGCTCGTCGTGGAAGATGTAGCATTAGTGCTGTTGGTCGAACTGGCTGAGATAGAGTCAAGCGAGCTGGCTGATGCCGTCGGTGATGTAGCGCCGCTCTTCGCCGAGCTGGTCGAAGTACCTGCGGTACCGTTGCTCGAGCTCGTCAGTGGAAACGCTGTGCTGCCGGAATTCGAGTGCGAGGTAGAAACGCTTGCCTGAGTTTTCATTCTAGAGGCAGTGGCCGAACCCGAGGGGCCACGCGGTGGTAGAGCACAAGCTTCTCGCTTCTCCACCCTTTTGCCAGTGCTATCCCCATCTTCACTCCCAGCAGCCCCGGCAGCTTCAGCCTCATTGTTAGCCTCATTAGCTAGTGCGGAAGCATCAAAGTAAATACCCCAATTTGTGTTGTCAGGGTCTGAAGTATCTCCAAGGTCCTTTATCATTTTCAGGATAGCCTCTTGCTCTTCCAGCCCAGATTTGCCCTTGTCTTCTTCCGACAGCTTGATGTACTTGTCATTGCTCTTAAGCGTATCAATGTCTCGTGCAGTTGCTTCGATCATTCTCTGAACTAACGTCCGACCCTGCGGATTTATTCCATGATCCTCGTCGTTGAACAAGCGCTCGGTGTAGGCGAGGAAGCGCTTAGCCACAGATAGAGGCGCCACATCGGACTCAAAATTGTCGCCAGACCCTGTCGCATCGCTCCCATCGTCACCGGACGCTTCGAAACCATTGCAGCTCACCACTTTGTCAACATCTAGAAGCGCCAGATAGATTCGTTTCCATGTGTCCTTGATCCTTTGCATCACAGGATCATAAAAAATGGTCATGCAGCCTGAGAATGAATCACAAGTCAGCTTTGATCTGATTTCCACTGTCCGACCCCAATGTTGTCATTGATTCGAGCAGAGGCAATTATTGAGCTGCCAATCCCGCTCGCGCGATCACTTTCGGGGTTGCTACATGGTAGGATCTAGAAGCCTTACGAGGCAGCAAGGCTCTGCATCAGTGGAAGAAAAATATCTACACATACCAATGCTCATTTTTTGAAGAATTTCAGTCTTGCTCTGCACTTTATTGACGGCATCTTCAACTGGCGTCTTTCCAGTGACAGCGAAATTTGGGGACAGTCGCTTATCCACGGTCTTCTTCAGCGTCGGAATATCGGAAAAGAACTTTTTGGCAGAAGTGTTCATGTACTTCGTCATCAGAGCGAAGCCGCCCATCCATTGCTCGCTTGGAAGGGAATTGAACACCGCCTCCAGACGATTCTCATTTCCAGAATTGTCCTTCTGAAAGAAATATTTCTTAAATGAGTCACAAGTGAGAGTGCCGGGTGCCTGTCCCGTGCTATCGAGCAGAAACTCGAAAAATTGCTCGAGCCAGCGGATCTCCCACACATGATCCGTAGTGGTGTAGAAATATGTTTTTTTCTGTTGGGCTTTTGTCTGATCGGCAAGATCATTGGTCTTCATTGCCAAAGGGCAACTAGTCACTGTGACGTAACGCAGAACTGTTATACAGTGTCAGCATCCGGTTAAATAAAGCTTGTCGAAATGCATCTGACTCACCGTCGGAAGTACCGACGAGAGCTCCCTCAACGTCGTACGAGTACATCCCTGCATCCGTCAGCTCCTTCATTTGACTGGGCGTTCTCTTGATGTCTCCTACCTGACCCTCTTGGATAGCCGGGCACGGTTACGGGCTTAGCGGCTGGAGTCATTCTATCAAGGCCACAGCCCTTTCCTGCAGATCCAAGGCTCGAAACCGTCTCCGCAGCTCGAAACTTCATCGGATCTGGAGCTGCTGCTCGACGATGCCAGGCATTGCCAACAGGCGCTATAGCCCTGGCGGTAATGGATGGGGCCAAGGAGTCCTCCAACACGCCCGTTGGACACCTGAGCATCGAGGTAGTACTCGACAATGTAGTTGTAGTTGTCTCCCCAGTAACAGAGCAGCCGGTGGCTATCGATAGACAATCAGTTGTACACGTCTGCGTTGTGGTCGCAGATCCGTCAATAGTCGTAGCTGTGGGGCCGCAAGTTACTTTGCAGTCGCTCGCTGTTTGAGTCCCGGTGCACTGCGAAGAGCTCGAAATGGATTCGGAGGACGTCGTATCAGTCGGGGAAGCGGAAGCGCTGCGCCAAGATGTTAGAAACAGCTCTCGTCAAGACTCAGCGAAAACATATCGCCAAGTATCTCAGTCTGATTAGAAAGACTTACCTTGTTGACTTTGCTGTCGTTTCCGTCGTCGGTGGAGTAGTAGGGGTGTCCCCTTCTGGTGGAGGGCCATCCGTTTCAGGATTCAGGCAGTCCCCCGAGACATGGACCCCGATGACTCTGATGCAGGGGAGATGGAAAGATGGCAGCTTAGGGAATTTCAGCCAAGAGAAAGTCACACCAATCCAAATGCCCATTGGAGCGCAGTTGACGCAAGGCACAATAAAAGGAAGCAAGGTGGGTGAGCCATCGCTTGCAGTGGCAGCTGCCCATCCATTCGTAGTCTGTGGTACTTCGGCGAGAGATTGAAGAGATACTTCGCTCGGAGCGGATGTCATGGTAGAAGTCACATCGGGAAAAGATGTGCTTGCGGGTAGAGCGGTTGGAGAATCGTTGGAGAATTCGCTGGAGCTTTTGTCCGAGTACGTCGTACTATCCGATGTGAGAGGTCCGCCAGGAAGAAGAGTGGTGGCATTCGTAGCGCCTTCCGATGCGGTCATGCTTGATGTATATTCCAAAGTCGTATCTGAAGAGATTGTTGCTGCGTGTGAGGTGGAGTGTTGCACTTCCAACGAAACGCTGTCCGTCAAAGACGCATTGCCGAGGGGCGGCGTAACAGGCATTGACAGCGTTTGCTGCGTCGTAGTCGAAAGAGAGGGAATAAGCAATGTGCTATTTCCATAAAAACTTGCGACTCCTCCGCTTGACTGTGTGGGTACTCCCAATGGAGTGGCCGTAGATGAAGTCGACAACCCGTCAGCAGCGTAGGACGAGCTCGTGGGAACCAGTCCAGAGCTTAAGGGAATGTGAGAGTCTGCAAAAGTTGATGAACCCTCCTCACTCAGAAGTTGAGTCGAGATTGGAAGGTTGACGCTTGTGAACGTGGTGCTGTTCCAGATGCCGGTACCAGTGGAAGTTCCATCAATTACTGCCGTCCCGACAGCGCTCTGTCCCATGACGAAGGTCACTTGCAGGGCGACCAGCACCCACGATCTAAATATGGTCATCGTCACAACGAACGAGCGAACGTAAGCGCAAATAGCGTCTTGCTATTAATTAGAAGAAGAAGAAGAAGAAGAAGTGAATTGCTGCAATGCCATCAATAAGTGTGGGGCTCAATTGAAATGCAAGACGAGAGGACGACGGCTTTAAGCATCGCGGCAGCTGTATGATATACTCTGGTATACTGTAGGCCCCTGTGACAAACATCGAAAGTGGAGGCAGCCGCGCCGCCATCAGCACAACAGATAGTGGCGCCTGCGACATCGTTGGTATGTCGGCGGCATGCGCCTGGCCTGAACAGACAACGAACATTGGGAAGGTCGAGGCCGTTGTAGGATGGTTGAAGGAAGTGAAGCAAGCGAAGGATGCAATCCTGTTTCACCAAGGCAGTTGAAGACATGAGGACGCGCCTACCTCCCAAGTCAGACCTTTTGGGCAGTGAATCATGCCTAAGGCATTCCGGCACGGCCGGATAGGCGGACGGCCGCGCGCACTAGCTCCGAGTTGGCTTTGAGGTGAAGCTTAGTCATTGTATTCAGCCAATTAGAGCGCGCCGCTGCATTCACTGCCCAAGGGTCTGATACAAACACGCGCTGAGGGACCACTTTGGCTACTAGTGCGAAGGCTGCTCGCAGGCTCTACTGGATGAAGGCTGCTCGCAGGCTCTACTAGATGAAGCTCTACTGGATGAAGCTCTACTGGATGAAGCTCTACTGGATGAAGCTCTACTGGATGAAGCTCTACTGGATGAAGGCGCTCTACTGGATGAAGCTCTGCTGGATGAAGCTCTGCTGGATGAAGCGCTCTGCTGGATGAAGCGCTCTGCTGGATGAAGCTCTGCTGGATGAAGCTCTGCTGGATAAAGCGCTGGATTTTGCCCCCCTAACCTTGTTCGTGTCGTAAACGTACGATTTCTTCGCTCTCTCCCTCTTGCTGGCCATCTCTAAGGTGATCTCTCGGAGCTCGTGTAGTTGTGTTAGTCGATTAGCGCTAGAGAGCGTTGTTCGGACG
This sequence comes from Hortaea werneckii, assembly GCA_037044905.1. NCBI lineage: Eukaryota > Fungi > Ascomycota > Dothideomycetes > Mycosphaerellales > Teratosphaeriaceae > Hortaea > Hortaea werneckii. The sequence continues at coordinate 77,574 of JBAOKB010000164.1, read as the reverse complement.
TACGAGGGGAAAAATAGGCGGCGTTTGCCCTCGAGAGCTAGTACGACGTCGGCTCTGCCTCTACGAGGTTGCTTTGGCTTAGAGGTTGTAGAGACGGCTTTAGAGAAGGGCCTCGTTTGTTTACTTAGTTAATACGTAGCTAGTTTTGCTAATTGTAAATGTACGAGGGCTAGCAAGCTTTTCGCTGTATAGTAGATGTAATCCTCGATTTACTACAAACAGAGCGCTCCTAAGAATCGAAACCTTTACCGATTTCTCTAAGAAGTAGTTCGTTAGATTTATAATTACTTACTCTATCGCTTTACAAAGTAACATTATTTCTAATATAGTACGTAGCTAGATATCTATAGATATAGTAAAAATCTTATAGAGCGTATCTAGCCCTTTAGCGCACCTTTGTATTAGGCGCTCCGCAGCAAGCCGCTTCGCATCCCCTTTTGGTTAGTCTCGGCGGGAAGCCACCTGCATGAGCCCATTACGTTGCCGCAAGCTTAAAGTATTACGTAACACCGGCCGAAAACCGGCTTTGTAGGAGCGCCTGACTAGGGAGGTACTAGGTAGGGACGCGCGCCAAGCGCGCGTCCCACACGGGACGGCCATTGCCGTCGGCTTGTTCGGCCCAAGCGTCAGGTTACCCTCACCTCAACTCCTCTGGAAGAGCTTCGGTTGCTTCGCGCTCTCCAGCCTCGAACGACCTCATTTACAAGGATAAGTCAGAGAGCACTGTTCCTCATCACAAGACTATTGGTTCTGGATCCACCGTGAATTTGCTTACGGTTGGCACCCATTTCGCCTCACGGAAGTGAACAGAACCACCTGAAACCTGTGCCTCATCTCCGATCCCGATTTGTTCATCGCTTTGTCTGTTTTCACTTAAATGGTGGGTCTCAACGATGAGCAACGTACAAAAGTTTGAGCGAACTTGCAATCTTTGCTCATGAATAATTTTTGCTCACGTGTGCAGCTGGCAGTTGTCTCAATTGACTATCTGACTATCTAAACAACAACGCAGCTCACCACAGTCCTCATACTCCGCACGGTTGAACCATCTGAGTAGCGGCGGCATTTGGTGTCCGAGAGCGACACAGATCAGCTGTACTTCGAGGCCGTTCACTCTCTCTCTACACCTGCACCGGCGCAGCAGGACATTGCCACGATGGCAAATCCCACAGAATTCGAGGAAATTGCGCGATCTTGGTACAGTGACCCAGAGAATCCGGAATCGGCCTGCACCGTTTGCGGTGCGCCAATCCATCCAAAGAATCCATACTATGAATGGGACGACCACGCCATCCTCCTTACAGATCCATCACTCGACTTTAGATGCTTTCCAATGCTCTCCTCGCTTCCGGTATCACTACTATCACAAGACCGCCAGATCACCCGTCATCGCGCCGAAGCTCTATCGTCTGCCTGCTTCAAGCTCTTGGACGGCGATGAAAAAGGCAAGGTCGTAATGGCCAATCAGACCGAAGGCGTCTTTCATGCAGAGCTCTTCATTCCCACGCATGAAGCCTGCATGGAAATTGTCGATCGATTCCTGGCGGTTGGCTTTATTGCGCCGCCTCCATTGCCTGCAAAGCCATGGACCTTGTCCATGATCTGGGATGTCGTGCGTCTTCGCATAGAAAGGTGTCAGCAAGTGGACGAAATTCATGGTCCAATGGGTGAGGTGGAGGATGTCGAAGAGCCGCATGACTACTTCGCCTCCCCCCCGAGATCCGCTCCCTTTTTACGGGAAGATCCATTGAAAGTCAAATTGGATCTCAGTAGCATAACGAATCCTTGGAGGCAGACTAAAAATAACGATTGTCAGAAGGATGACACGCCTGTCCGGGCAGTAGCACATCTGCGTGAAGGCTACGTCAGCTTGCCACAGGAGCTTCAAGATCACATTCTTGACTTCATTGTGCCCGGGACGGATGTCGGGATTTACTGTAATAGAATTCTTTCATCGGACACATGGAGAAGCATGCTCGTTGAAGGACGACTGACGCCATGGTTGTGGGAGATTGATCCCAGCAAGCTTCCTGATGCGGAGAGCGTGGACTATGAGGCCATGGTTCGGCAACTCAGCCAAGCAGATATAATCAAACATACGCGTCCTATCCTTGGGTCCGAAGGCTTATTGAATCGTCGACGGATTTGGCGAGTTCTGGAGAGCATGCGGGCGGGTGATCTACCAATGGAGCGTCCTTGGCAGAGACTGTCCATTTTCCGAAATGAGGAGGAAGAGAAAGAGAATGCAGAATATGTTGAAGAATGGTGTGAGGAGTGGGGACCCGGTGGCAGCCATCAAAACGTTTGAGAAAAATGTTGGCCATGACTTGAGGCTGTAACGCTCCTAGTGTGAGAGTCATTGCTTGTGATAACGACATTCAAGCAAATAATGTTTGACGATTACTGTCGTATTGGAAGGCCGGTGGAGCACTTCGAGGCACTTTCATGTCCTGTATGTTAAGAGCAAGTCGACATTTGGGCAAGGGCTGTGAGCTTCAAGGTCAGGACCAAAAGAGACATCTGTTCGGAGATGGGTTGACCAGCTTCAAGATGCGGAAGGGGGACGTAACGTACGGTCGAAGGGAGGTACGGAGAGCCGAGCAGCCGTGGTTTCCAATCACAAGACCTGACGCATCATTCGTAGCGACATTGCTATCAGGCCAAATGATCATCGGACGACCGCTGGGAAGAAGATCAACCCTCGTTCGACTCAAATAGATGGCGGTCCGAGCATCGCAACACTGATCGCTCTCTCCCTTCCGAGACGAAATACTACCCAACTGTCATGATGTAGTAGCCTTGGTAGGGCCAAACAGTGCTTCGATTTCCGGGTATCTTTAGGAGTCAATTCATCTTCCAACAAGTGTAGCCTTCTCATCTTCCTCGCTCTCGCTCTCACTCTCACTCTCATATTCACTTTCCTCCTCGGTCTCTTCTTCGGTGCTACCCTCTTCTTCGCTTTCACTCACCTCCTCTCTGCCCTCACCCTCATCATTAAGCCAATCATCGAGCGTCTTCTCTTTACCCAATTTCGTCCCTTTATAACCCGGGTCTGCGGCGAGCGCTTCATCAAGCCTCTGCCCCGCAGAGACATTTACGGTTCTTTTCGCGTCAGGGACATATTCTTGCTTTCCAGTCTCAGCCTCATCTCGCAGCTTCGGATCCGGTTCATCTCCCTCGACGACCCAATTGGGTAGTGCTTCATATCCGCTCAGGCCTGCGGCGCCGGCTGTCTCCGTGCCGACGACTAGACTTGCCGAACCAAGCGAGAAGCCCTTTCGGCCTTCACTTGGTGATGGAGCCTGTGGGACAGGCTTGGGTGCCAGCAAAAGCAAGCTAGCAAGCTCGGTGCTGGTCGGCACAGCAAGTAACGCGCGATACACACGCGCTCGATCCCGAAGGCCATAAGAGGGGGTGTAACGAGCTAGAAGCATGGTGTAGTCGTAGAGAGCCTCGATAGGATGGGTACCGCTCATGCCCTCATCTTCTCCAAGGGTTGCCCGCTGCTCATCAGTGGTATTACCATCACCCTCTTTATCAGCGGACGAGTTGCCAAGAGCATCTAGAGCTTTTCGCTTCTCATTCTTTGCATTGAGGTAATGCAAGTATACTTTGGCGGCAAGCAAAACGATCTGCGCACGCACTTCATCGCTTTCATCTGCATAGCCTCGAACAAGTATTCTCAAGACGTCGGCAGCTATGTTGTTTTGCGGATCTATGCCAGCAAACTCTCCTACAAGCCAGACTATGCTAGCTCGTGCCATGGAAGAGGTCAGACCGTCGAGGTTCTTCGCCAACCGAATGACTGTCTTGCGGTGGTCGTCTGGGCTACGCTGGATGAGATGTCTTACCACTTCTACAGCTTCTCCAACAAGTGTTGGATCTGGGCTGTGTATTTGCTTCAAGAGCAAAGTTAGACACCTTTTGCTAGTCGCTGCGGAAGAAGCCTGGGCGCAGCGACCAATGGCACGAACACTCTCTCGAACTAGCTCTGCATTATGGCCTCGCGAAAAGTGTTCCAGTTCCGCTAGCACCAAATCCTGGATCTCTTTCCCGCAATACGGGAATACAAGAGTCAAAATCTCAAGCTTCAACCTCCAGATACTTGGAGCTTCTGTGGATTTTATGAGGAAGTGCCGCCAATGATTTACAAACTCAGCAGGGTCATAAAGACAGACTTGAACAATGTTGTGCAGAGCAACTTCTCTGATGTCGTCTGGCGAGCGAAGCAGAGCTATCAATGGTCCGACGGCATTGTGTAGGTAATTTGTTGGTGACAAATAGAGATATGCTCTCACCACAGCGACAATAACCGCAGAGCTTCGGCAATGTAAGAGCGACTTGATGGTATCCAAGAAAAGAGCGAGATCCGGGTCCGTCAACTCGACATCGTCGTAACCATCTTCGGTTTCTTCTTCTTGCTGCTCGGGTTCCAGATCATCATAGAAGTCCTTGGCTTTCTGTTCCTGTGACTGCTGTTTCGCGCGTTTGACTCGCTTTATTCGTTGCGGGAAGCACAGTCTTGCGTAAGTAGTCAATAGGCGTAACGTCGCGAGCTGGCCCCACTCATCCATGTCGACCACCATCCTGCACAATCTCTTGTAGTTTGGATGTATGAGCTCGATATTATCCGGGCAAAGCTCCATGAATGCCTGCACAGCTGCACCCGCAACGTAGTACTGCTTATCGCCAAGCAGTGTTCCAAGATACTCTTCAAGCTGGGGTCTTGTACTTTCGTCCAGCCTCACACATTTGACACAAGCCAGCGCTGCAGCCTTTCTTACCAGGGGAGACAAATCAGAAACGCCTTTCTTTATAGCCAGACTGACGATCTGTGAGATGACTGGAACCTGAATGCCGGCCATTGTCTTCAAAGCCATTGCCCTTACCCTGGGGTTGCTGTCACTAAGACTCTTTTGTATGGTATTTATTCCCAACAAGGCGGTGTCCGGGTCTTGCTCCGCATGGTGTACGAGGTAGCAATATACCAACGGCCTCGTGCTCGGGTACGGCGTACTCAGTGTCTTTAACACAGCAGGGAAAAAGGTCAGGGTCGGCTGCGGCGGGGAGGTGGCATATTGCATGCCAATGACCTGGCGTAGGCCAGCAAGTATATCGCGTTCATTGCGACTATCCAGCAGTTTCTTAATCTGCTGCGCAGGCAGTGGACGAGCACTTGGGCGTGTGCCGCGAGCATTGGCTGATGAGGCGGCCTCGAGGGTCAGATCGCGGGCCGTTTCAACGAGAGAGGAGATACGCGAGAGAGACTCCATTGTGCAGTTTCGGGCATACCCAGCCAAGGGATGCTCGAACGTCGGTTGTTAAAGTCAAGGCATTCGGCAGCATTGAAGTGAGGTCAAGTGGGATGCCTGAAGGCGATGCCGGGCCGAAGACCGAGCGAGCGCACATTGAAACTTTCCGAAGCAGCTTGGAACCTTTCCTCAACCTCACTTCACAACCACTGGGACCACCTCATCAAGGATTAATCCCAGTGCAGTGCTACAAGCCATGGCAGAAGCTGTAGCTATCCGCAATATCCTTTGCTGGCCGCCATGATGCGCATAGACGCACGCACATGTCGGTTAAGTATTTTGACACATAAGGCCTAACGATGGCCGACCAGACGCCTCTGGTGCTCGAAGACGCGAGCTTGACGGAGTTCGTGCGCTACGTTCTAGAGCGGCACGAATACTCGTCAATACTCGTCGTCTGCGGTACCAAAGATTACTTTCTCGCAGCATTTCGAGACACCGCAGAGCGACAGGCGAGGTCAAATGAGCCTCAAGCTACTAGGAGCGAGTCTCCAGGCGTTACACACAATCGCTTTGCGACGCAGCGTGCAGCTTCATCACAGGATGCTTGGACTGTACCAACGCTTCGTATGCTTGCAACCTCCCGCACCGTCAAGGTCGTTTTCTGTCCGGACATAACCCATCTGCGTGCCTATCTCGCTACACATGCAGTGCAACAATACGGCAATCACACTACAACAGAATTGGACAGCAAGCGTATCCTGGCGCTTCTCAACCCTGTCGCCATGCATCAGCCTACCTCCGCTTTTTCTGCTCAGGGCCTCAACCGGACAATTTCGGGTGCAGTCGAAGCTGCCTACGCCTCTGACTCTCGTCTCATTATTGCAGAATGCGATAATTATGCATCTAAGCATCAACGCGATCTCGAAACCTCTGTTGACACGTTGGAGCCCGGAATCCGTGACGCAGCACAGCAGCTGGCAATGAGTGTTTGGGATGAGGAAGTCTCAATCTTGAACATCACGACCAAGTCTTTCGGCGCAGGAGAGCGAGGATGGGTGGGAAGGACTGTGCGAGTAAGAGATGTTGCTGGAAGGTGGTGTCGATTCGAGAAGTTGCAGCTCCCCTCCGATCTCTCCATTGGCTCATAATGCCATCAAAAGGTACGTTCCAACGTTTCCACCTTTTTCTACCGTGCTTAATATGATGCAACAATTTGATATCACAGACCTGAACTGAAAATTCATGAGGTCGCAATCATTTCCACGTTCAACTACTGATAAAGCTTTACTTGGCATCCTTGCTCTTCTTGCCATCTATTCTGTGTCGCACTCTTACTGACACGGACATTATCCAAATAGACCATCTCCCCGGACATCCCTGTGCTTCTTTCCGCCTGCAGCCCAGCGACTCTCGTCAGTCGCATCACAGTCGGTCATTTATCTGGCTCAACAACCATCGCGAACTTGAACCGTTTGATATCATGTAATTCCGCCAGGTCGGGCTCCTCAATTCCTCATTCCCTTCTTCATCTTGAGAATACAGTTCTCCGGCTGCAAGACTTTCAAAGCGCCGTTGATAGAATTGATTGTCTGCCTCGCAGTTGTCACGCGCTAGAACGAAGTCTCTCAACATTCCATTGCCGTTAAATGCTGCTTCGAGACTCTCAAAATCCATCTTTTCGGTTCTCAGAGCGACGGCTGCTTCCTCGGCCATCAGTCGTTTAAGAACGGAGCCTGTCGGCGAGAGTTCTGAGCCCAGTCTTATGATGTCTTCTGTGGCGTAGTCTTCCTCAAAAGTGAACAAGAGCTCCAGCATGATTTGGTCTTGAAACTCTGGGATCTCGTACTTGTCTCCAAGCACCCAAGACTTGATGAGAAGGTCTGGCGTGAGTTCCTCTTTTGCAATGTTGAAGGTGTTCATCATCCAAAACACCAGTACAGCCCATGCATCGTAGTCGTCTTTCGGAAACTTGATCTGCCGAGGAAGGCCTTCCTCGAATGAGTCTTGGAGAAGGGCTTTGCGAAAATGCTCTGATGCACTTTCCAGCCTGCGCTGCGAGATCCGGAAAGCTTGTTCATTTTCGTTGATTCCGACTTTGATCTTTACTAGGCGATCATATTCCAGTGAGCTGAATATCAACACCCGTAAGCACGATTGCGACATAGTCTCAGTTGTGAATGCTTACTTTGCGAACTCGCGGATCTCGCTCATAGTCGCCATGGCTTGGTACCCCTTGGAGTTACGTTGTGTGTTCAATTGTGCAAGTAGGAACCCGCTTATCAGCTTGCAGACATGCACTGTCGAAACGCTAGGTCTATTGGTCGCAGTCGTAGATCTTGCTTGAGAGGAGTGAAAAGGAAGTAGGCAAGTCACTTGCTCTCAACAAGAAAGCTTATGCAGCTGTGATGTCGGTGCGAACGACAGTCAAGCTCAGGCGGTCAATCACGTGAAGATTGAGAGGAGAGTCGCACATGAAGTGAACTTACTCTTGAACAGGTGATTAGCAATGAATTCAAGGGAGCTTCTGTCGTTCGGTGAAGATCGTCACGGGCAAGTACAACCCCAGTTTGAGGCCCTTGGAAAGATTTGAAAGTCAGTCGAGACGTTACTCCTAATTAGTTGATGCCGAGAGTCTTGGATGATGCGAATAGGATACTGTATTCAAGCTCTTAATGTTTGGTTTCGGATCAGACGGTCTCTGGGAGCCGCCTACTTTGCTGTTCGAACTTTTCTTGAGAGCGTGAAAAGTCCATGTTACATTTGAGACGGAATGATACTGTTGAGTGAAGGCGTTGAAAGACATTGGCCACTCCAACATCTCCATCGTCTTGAGATAGACCTGACACTGTGAACTGCAGAACATGTTGCCTCGGTGATATTGCGGCCAGGAAAGATTATGGAACGTTCTGTGAGCGTATCAAGGGTTGACGTGTGAGAGCTGGGTAGCATTCCAATACCAAATTGCGAGCGACATCTTGCCGTGCGAGGACGAGGGGCCAATATTGAACAGCCTACTGCCTTTGGTACGTAACCCTGATGTTCTTTCCACCCAACTCAACACCACCCATGGCCTCTTTGGCGGCAATCGCGCCTTCCTCACTCTCGTACTCGACGAATGCAATACCGCCTCTGCCGGGCACCGTACGCAGCTCCTGAAAGCCAGGAAAGCGCGAGAAGATGGCTGTGAGAGCAGCTTTCCCATAGTCCTCGGGTAAGTCGCGCAAGAAGAGTACCTTGTTGGGCGGTAGGTACTCGTCGGGTACGACACCGGGCTGCTGGCCAGGCTTGGCTGTCTTTGCAGGTCTTTCGGTGAGGGATGGGTCGGCGTTGCGCTTCGGTGGAGCAGCTGGTTTTTGGGCGGCTTCGACAGCTTGCTTGCGCTCTGCGTCTCATGTCAGCTAGGTGTAAGACGCTTGCAATTTTGCGTAGATGGATGTCATACCTTTCTCGGCCAATCTATGCTTCTTATGCGTCTCTAAGCCTTCTTGGCCGTCCTCTCTTAAGACTGTGGCGTCTGATCGCGTCTTCGCAAAATCCAGGTGCATCTGCTGGCCGAAGACGTCGAAGCCTTGAAGCTCATCGATAGCCTCCTGCGCCGAATCGACGCTGTCATATACCACGAATGCCTGGCCCTTCCTCTTGATGCTCTTCTTCGCGATCACATCTACGATGTTGCCGTACTCGCCGAACAGCCTCCGAAGAGTCTCGATCAAGAAGGGAATTTTGATGCGCTCATCGAGGTTGCGCACATATACCCTAGAAGCAGATGGAGGTCAGTGTCAGGACGCGCCCTTCAGCAAGTTCGTACGATGTGCAGTGTACGAACGTTGCATTGGGTGGTGTCTCGTCGTCGTCGGCCATGACGGTGATGTAAATGCGCTACTTGGTCTCGATGTATGAACGCGACTTCACGCTTGGTCAGGACTAGCTTCGAAGAGAGCAAGATGATCGAGAAGAGGCTTCATACGGCGGCTGATTGAACATCTTGTGAGAGGTTCCCAAGGCGCAAGCGGTTCTGTTCCGCAGCCGAGATTGCCGAAAGTCATATTCACCACGATCGCGCTAGGGCTCTTTGGTCGACCGATCTCGAGTGTCGTTCCTGCATATGACGGCATGACATGTCAGACTTGGGCGTGCGCGCATGGAAGGTAAGCAGACGAGTTTCATCGCGTCGTTCGCTCTCTTCATCTTCAACTTCATGTGCGGCATCGCTGGTCCAGCTCCGTGACCGCCGCCACCGCCACCGACACCAACACCATGGCGCCATCGTCACTCACAAAGCTGCTTAACACCCTCCAGATTCACACCGACTACTCGGTGAAGCCTGCTGGACTGCAATGGAGAAGCAATACTTGTTCATCGTCTCGACCGTGGCCGTTGGTCTGTTCACCGATCTCTTCCTCTACGGACTGATTGTGCCGGTATTGCCATCGATGCTCCAGGATAAGGTCGGCGTGCCCAAAGACCAGTTGCAATCCAATGTATCAGGCTTGTTGGCCGCGTATGCAGGCGCCAGTGTGGTTTTCAGCCCAATTGCTGGCGTTATGGCGGATCGCATGAGCACAAGGCAGGCGCCATTTCTGCTTGGACTGCTGGCGTTGTTGGGTGCCACGATCATGCTTTTCTTGGGCCAAAGCTTGCCTGTCCTTGCAGTGGCAAGAGTGTTGCAAGGTGTCAGTGCAGCTTTCGTCTGGACTATTGGATTGGCATTGTGCTTGGAGACGGTTGGCCCTGGGAATCTAGGAAAGACGATAGGCTCGGTATGTTCAATCTTGTTCTAAGTGAACGTGAGGAGTGAGAGAATTGACAGACAGAACAGATCTTCTCCTTCATCTCAGTGGGAAATTTATGCGCACCGCTTCTTGGTGGTCTCCTTTACGACAAGACCGGCTACCCTGGTGTTTTCGGCATTGCCTTCGCTGTACTGGCTGTAGACTTTCTCATGCGAATCCTTGTCATCGAAAAGAAGGTGGCCCGCAAGTATGAAGTGAACGATCCAAGCTCTGTCACCGACCTCAACACTACGCCTGATGACCAACAAGATGGCTCAGCAGACCGGTCTGAGCAGCAAGAAGCCGACGAGAACCAGCCTCTGCTTGGTTCAAAGGAGGAAGACGAAGCTGCGTTCAAGATTTCCGATAATCAACCTAAGATTGCAAGGATGATTCCAATATTGCCTTGCTTAGCTGATCCTCGACTCCTCACTGCCTTCTTGGTCGCTTTCATCCAAGCCATGCTTCTTGGCAATTTCGATGCTACCATCCCGACAGTCGCCGAAGATTATTACAACTTCGACTCCTTGCACTCCGGCATCCTCTTCCTGCCTCTCGGAGCTTTTGATCTCATCCTTGGACCATTCTTTGGCTGGTGCGTCGACCGCTTTGGTACGAAGCCGGTATCTGTGATTGCCTACACTTACCTCGTGCCAGTATTGATTCTTCTACGACTACCACACCCGGGAGGTATGGGCCAAATTCTGCTCTATGGTGGCCTGCTAGCTCTTTCCGGCATCGGTCTTGCTGGGATCGGCGCACCGTCTATAGTCGAAGCTGGCGCAATCGTACAAAAGTACTATGAAGTCAATCCGGATTTCTTTGGTGAAGAGGGCCCGTATGCCCAGCTCTACGGTCTCAACAGCATGGTCTTCTCAGCCGGTCTGACGCTCGGTCCAGAATTGGCTGGTGAGCTCAAAGAGAGCATTGGATATGGGAACATGAATCTCGTCATGGGAGCGATATGTCTCATCACGGCAAGTCTTTGCTTTGTGTATATTGGTGGGATGCCGAAGATGCTCGCGAGAAGAAAGTTGTAAAATATAGCATTAGTCAGGCAGAATATCTTCTTGGTTCTTGCCTAATTGTTGTACAGTAGCAGCATCACTTTATGCCAGTGGCTGAAGTAGAGACTCTACGTCGTTCACAGCGACTTCAAATTTGTTGTAATAAGGCCCAATACATGATAGTGTGAGCAGCCCCACAGATCCGGGACGCAAAGGAGCCAACCGAGCTACAAATGCACCAGTTGACCCTTGCTATCGCAATGTCTCACTGACCGTTTCCATCCAACATCTTCTCCCGCGAAAACTTGTTTTCAACTAAAATCGTCATTCTTGCCTAAAATGGCCTCTCCAACAGGAAGACTACAGAGCCTATCAATAATCATCGGGGCAATCCTCTGCAATGTGCTGGCTCTGCACACACTCACTGCTATGTCCCCCACCGCACCATGGTTAGCCCACGTTGCGAGCCTGAGCATCCGCTTCTTTGGAGTCCACATGCTTAACCATCTGGAGATCCCGCGAAACTACAACGGCATCGCGCATCTGGCGGTCATGGCACTCGGCTGGGCGGCCAATCGAGTTTTGTTGGCTGCTGGGATAGACCTCAGACGATGAAAGCTCCACAGGGACTCGAGACCCAGATGCCTAGGTCCCGCATTTTGGACGCTTTACGGAGAGCTAAGAAAAGTCAATGTAAATCTGCAAACCGCAAGGTCCTCGGGGTCGAACAGATTTGCTCAATTTGGAGAAATGATATCAATTCTTGATGAAGACATCGACAATCGGCAATTGCTACCTTCTTTCCTCCTACGACAGGTTGCATTTGCATCGAAGAAACTGTTATACTGGACACGCAATGAGAAAGCGATGACGGAACGGAAGACTAGACAATGTAAAACCGTGAGCATCGCTCCAGTACAGCAGATATGCTGTGAAGATTTTCTAATACGCAATTTTCGGAGACTACTTTCTCGAAAACCGCTAAACCAAGCGACGGGCCTCAGGCGCTGCCAAAGGAGTTACTGAAACATGACTTTGTGTGTGATTTTTAACAGCAAGATTGGCGGCATCATTGACAATTGAAGAAGACCGATGGGGCCTCTAGAGCTAGCTTCTATGCATCATACAAGACACCACCAGCGAACATCGTCGCCCTGACGCATCCTCGTCGTCAAGCACATCAATCCTGCATCAGACAAGAAAATTTGGGTGTTCTCGTTCCGTTTACATGTGCCCGTGTCCATCGTCACCCTGCTGCTCAGGATCCAGCTTGATCATGGTGTCGATTCTCATGATGGCGACGCACGCCTCGACCGCCGACTTGAGCTGCTTGACCTTGCTCATGCTAGGTTCGAGGATACCGGCTTTCACGCAGTCCTGCACCCGGCCCTTGCTGAGATCGAGACCGTAGTTCTTGTAGCCCTTGGCCTTGGCCAGAGCCTTGGCGTCGGAGTCGACTGCGGCCTGAGTTGGGCCGCGCGAAGCTGGCGGTGCGCAGGCTGGGCGTTGGCTTGCGCGCCGCCGTGTGCCTGTGGCGAAGGCTCGGCGGTGCGTTGCGAAAGGGCGTGACGAGATCGGAGCTGGGCAACGAGTTCAGAGCTGTCCTTCGCAGCGTTGACGGCAAGGGTGGTTGGGATGCAAAGCAGGGCGGCGGCAAAGGCACCGATGGCCAGTTGCTCTCTTGAGCCCTAGTGAAAAAAAAAAAAGTCAGCCGTGGTGTTGAAAAAGTGAGCTAATGATGTTGAAACTTACAACGCTGGTGGCCCACTCCTCGAGATAGATATGCAAAGCAGTCTCCACCGCACCACCACCTGGCACTATCCTACCGGACTCCAGCGTACGCTTCACTGCGGAGAGCGAGTCGTGGAACCGAGCGCTCCATCTCGTCCAACGAGTATTCATTGGGCCCACGCAGGATGACAGAAGCTGCGGTGTGCACCTTCGGGCCCTTCACGAGGATGCATTCGTCGTCGCTTATCCGCTCCTGCACGACTTCCTCCGCCTGTCCAAGGTTGGCCTTGTCGAAGCCTTCGTCGCCGTTCATGTCTGCGAGGGTGGAGACCATGGTCGCACCCGTGGCCTTCGCTATCCGTCTCAAATCCTCCTTCTTGCATCGCCTGACGGCCATGGTATCCTTCTCCACAAAGTGCTTCAGACACATGTCGTCGATGCCCTTGGTTGTGAAGACGACGTTTGCTCCAGCCTTCAAGATCATCTGGATACGGTCGATGACAATGCCAGCTTCCCGCTCTCTGATCTTCTCCAGCTGTGCCGGGTCATCGATGACAACGTTGACGCCCATTTTCATCCTCTCCTTCTGCAAGTTCATGTCTAGCACGGCAATCTTGGCGTCTGTGATTCTCGTCTTCATAGCCTGCGAAGCAACGGTGCAGTTCAAAGCGTAACCCTTGACCAATACACTCTCCGTTGCGCTCTTTCCGTGTGCCTTCAGCACATTGACCGCCTTGACTGGGTACTTGACCTCGTTCCTCGCATTGACAGTCTTCACACTCGTAATCGCATCCACGACCATGTTGGCGAAGAATTCGGAGTCGGCACCAATGATCTTGCTAGACATGCTTGTCCTGGCGATGTTGATCAAGCTCTCTCTGCCTAGTGTTTCGACCTTGGTGCTGACATTCTCGTTCATGTATCGCACCGCCTCTCGCAGGGCAAGCCGGTAGCCAGTGATGATGGTGGTCGGGTGTATGCGCATCTTCATCAATTCATTCGCCCTCCTCAGCAGCTCAGCAGCGAAAAGTACCACACTGGTAGTGCCATCTCCAACCTCCTTGTCCTGCTGCTGTGCCAAATCCACCAGGATCTTTCCGGCGGGGTGATCGACCGAGAGCAGACTGAGGATGGTAGCACCGTCGTTTGTGACTGTTACATCGCCAATGTCGTCGACCATCATCTTGTCCAGACCGCTTGGGCCGAAGGAGGTCTTGACGATGTTTGCAATTGCCTGCGTAGCCTGCACATTCTGATCTCTGATGTCCGATCCGGAAATCTTCTGACCGCCGAGGAAGAGGGTACCGGCATTGCGCGGTGCTTCGAATACGCCCGCCATGGCAGGCTACCTTAATGGGGAGAGGAGCGGCGCTGAATTCGGGCTCGGAGGAGCAGAGGAGAGTAGGGGAAGAAGCTGAATATACTGGTTATGGTATTGCTCTTGTATGCCAAATGGGGAGCACTCGTTCTCGTCTCGTTGATTCGGCTGAGACTTTGTCGCTTCGTCGACGTTGTCCGGCAACTTTTCGAGCGCGTCCAAGCTTCTGCACGCGACAGATGTTTCGCGGGGTGTTCTGAGAATTTCCAGCCTCAGGCACAAGGTACGGGTACTGCCGACTCCTGCCATGAGAACATTCAACCTCAGCTTCCATAACAGGCCAAGGAACTCCGGCTCATCGCTGATATCGATTTCGACGCGATGCGGGTCGCACTTTACAGTCAGGCTAGTTGGACGCATTTGTCACCACCTACAATGTCTGCGAGAAACCTTGGGAGCGATATAATCAGGTCATGAACATTTCTCGTCGTAAACTACAAGGCTAATGTAATGCAAAGCCGACCAATGCGAATGCTTTTTACTCCTCCTAAATGCAACAACCGATCGACCCTTCATCAGGCCGGCGGAGGAAAAGGTCCTAGGTGATTACCCAAGACTGAAGAGAGCCCTTACAGACTCGTGGATGCTTCGTATCGTCATCAAATCGTCCCGCACAAAAAAGATTCGTGCACAGCTCTCTCTCTCTCTCTATTCCTTCAGCTGCGCTCTCAGCCCAACATTCTCCCTCTTCAGCCTGCTGTTCTCCTTCTTCAGCTTCGCGGCATCTTCTTGGCTTTCTTTGAGCTTCTTCTTCAGCTCCTCCACTCCATCGCCGCCTCTAACGGCCTTGAGTATGCGCCCCAACTCGTCGTTGAATCGGGCATAGAGCGCTTCGTTCTCCCCGTTTGCTTCGCGGTACAGCTCGTCCAGCTTTCTGCACTTGTTCTCTGATACTGTGAGTGAACTGCTCAGATCTGCCTGCACACCGTCTATCCGAGATTTGAAAGCCTCGACCTGCTTTACCACGTTGCCTTCCATCTTCAGGACACGCTGAGCGAGGTCCATTGTGCTGAACTCGCCGCGCCCATTGCGGCTCGTCGGTGTTCTTGGTGGTCCTCGGACAGAGCCGCCCATCCGGGTCGGCGTCGAAGTCAGTTCCTCGCCAATCTTACTCAGCTCGTCCTGTAAAGAGTTCTGCGTGGCAGTAAGAGCCCCCTTGCTCATTCTGCAGCCGCTCACGAAGCTTCTGTGGTGACTGCATCCGCAACTTCCTCGTCGTCGAAGGTTCTGTCTCTGCCAATCCCGAGCCTTTCGCTGCCTTGTCTGGCATACCGCTCGGGAGCTTGACAATATTGCCAGCACCTGCACGCTCTGAGAGCCCAATTCTAGGAGCAGGTGAGCCTGCCTTAGGTATGCTTGAGCGTGCCAGAGATGGAATGCCCGTCGGCTGCCGAGGAGTGATAGTAACCTGACCAGAGGCTTTCCGCTGCTCCTTGGCCGAAGCGGCTCGACGTGGCCGAAGGCCTTATCAGCGCTGGGCGTATTTTCGTTCTTGAAGGAAGCAGGTAGACGTGAGCGCGGGGATTCCCTCACCGGCGAGCCAAATCTAGTGTTGCCACTCTTTGAAGAAGGCGTAGAGGGCTGCGGTGAGCCTTCTTGAGATTCTTTGTCTGTGACGCGTTGCATCAGGGGTGGCCTACGCGCATTTGGCGTCATCCAGGGAGACCCGATTAGCGGACCATCTTCCGCCTTGAGGTCAGACAGCGAGCTACGCCGCTTTTTCTTTGGCGGCCCAGTAGGTATGAAGCTCGGATGCTCGCCAATGGTGGTAAGACCGAGGTTCGACATCGATGGTGCATCCAGCGACGGTGCATCGTCAAGGAGTGAAGGTTTCAGGTACGGCTGTGGCTCTTGCGAAGACGATCGGATATGTCCAGCGACATCTGTGGACTGCGAGCGATGAAGGTTGCCTCTGGAGATACTGCTTGCGGGACTTTGGTCCTGGCGTGTGCTTTTACTGAGTGTCCGCCAGACGGAGTGTTTTGGCTCCTCCTCCGTCTTGCTATTTGCTCGCGTGAGCGTGCTGAAGCCGAACTTCTTGCGCAGCGATGAGCTGTTGGAAGTGATCGAGGCAGAGTTGGTCGACCTCGCCCTCTTGTGCGCACCACCGCTGGGTGCCTTTTGCGCAGTGTCCAGAGGCTCACCGAAGTACGTGTCCGTATCATCCACGACGCGATCCATCAAAGGAATAAAATCGTGTGGGTTTCCATCAGTGACCAAAACCTCCGCGAATGCTGCTGTCAAAGCCCCACGGTCGGCGTCGTTACCAGTACCATCGAGCAGGTCGGCCAAAAGCTTCATGATACCCTTGAAAGCTCTTTGATTCTGCGGCGATAGGGTCATAAGTGTGCTCCGAAAGAAGTTGTCAAAGTCGACTGGAACATTGTCTCTGCCTTGAACTGGATCTCCTGGAGGACAGAATATGGCAGCACTTGACCGAACTGCTCCCTCCAAGCCACGTTGATGAACTTTTCAAAAGCAGCAAAAAGCACGTCTACGGCAGCCTGGGCAGCGACAACCATCATGTTCGGGTCCTCTAGCAACGTGTTGTAAAGTTCGTTCACCGCAAGCTCATCTGCGAGACCACGCATCTTTAGGCTTCGGCCAACGATGTTCCCCTTCCGATGCTGCAAAGCCAATAGGAAAGTCAGCAGGGTATCTTCAAGCCTCTTCATGGAGCCAGTAAGCTTCTCAGTAGACATAGTCGACGCAATAGACTTCGAGGGTGGTCGACCTTGTGGCTTGCCTTCTCTGCTGGATGGCTTCAGCGACGGTGCCCCTGCAGTCGCAGGTCTTATTTGGGACGCCGGTGGCAACGGTGGAAGGTCTTTTCGGTTTAAAGCTGGGGCTTGATGGGAGAAACCCGATCCTGTAGGTGAGAGGAGGGAGGAGAGGAGCTTCCGAGGAGACTTGGGCCTGCGTGCAGGATCTCGGGCGTTTAGTAGTGCTTCATTGTCTTCATCGTCCAGGCGGGCTTGTAGGTCTATTGAGCGCAAGATTTCGGCATTTTTCAGGAGTAAGCAGCTCGTCATGGCTTGCTGTTCGATGCCGAATCGCGCAGAGGACAGCACAGTCAACCGCTTACTGAGTGCAGGCATGATATCTGAAGCGCTAACGTGGTCTCTCGTTGCAATGCCGTCAACGGAGTCAACTGTCAAGCGCCATAGACCTTCCTGGATGGGCGAGATCGCAACTACAGTACGGATTCCTTGCTGCCCAGCACGAGGTCGCTGAGAGTGCTTGTCGATGTCGACGAGCACCCTGATGCTAGCATTGCTCTGCCGAGAAGCAACGTGATCGGCTTCTGAATCTTCAAAAACCGCGCTCAACAAGCTTGCATGATCTGCGGACGGATCGGTCATGCGGGCTTCCCATTTTGAGCCTTCCCGCTCCACTTCACTGAACCGAGCCTCCACGCGAGCCTTTGTGATCTCCTCAGCCAGCCGCGAGGCCTTTCCATCGTAGGCAGATTCAAGGCGAAGTACTTGGCATGAATCGACTACCGGTTGCTGGGCTGGGCGTGCGGCGTCAGGAAGCTCAAACTTCGTCAGAATTTGCAACGTACGCCCATTGTGGCTTTCAGTGCAGTCGAATGCGTCCAATCGTACACGACGGAGAAAACGTAGTTCTTGCGAGCCTGCCCCTGGCGTTGTAGCCCTTTGCGTTGCGAACATGCTGCTTTCGAGCTCGGAATGGAGGTTCTTGGCCGATATGCCACAGTCAAGATCTCTTTCGAGCAAGACTATACCATCTGTGAAAAGCAAAAGGAAACCAGATTCGGCTTCGCAATTGTGTAATGCGAAAGGAGGGGTCAAGGCGGTGAAGTCAACCACTGTGATTAATCGGCCACTCAGTTGACAATCCATTGGCCAACCGGTAACGCGAGTGCGCAGCTTCTCGAGAACAGCTGCTGCTCCGAACGAACCGTCATCTTGTGTGCAAATGTCCGAAACCATGTCGCGAGCTTGGAGCAGGTGCTTTATCGCTGGGTGTCGTACTGGAAGCTGTTTTGTAATGCTGTCGATGTATAAGGTATAGCGCGGAAGACGCTGTACAGGCTCAATGAGCAATGAGCTTAACTTTTGCTCACCGACTTCCTGTAGCTCCGCCGCCAGTGCAGTGTCCGCACTACGGAACAGGTTGCGTAAGTGTAGGCTACAATCGGCTTGAGATTTGAGATATGGACCATACGCCGCACCGAAATTGCGGCAGCCAGTCGCATAAGCATCTAGCAACGGCGCAAATGCCCTGGGTATCTGCCATCATGTCCTGCCGAGCAGGAGGTGGGCCATCTTGAGCCTCGGGGTTTCAGCAATGTCCGCAATTGCAGCTGACTCGGTGTCGTCAAACACAGAGCGCAAGCTGCCCAAAAACTCTGTGTTGAGCTCCAGGATGCTGCTTAGAGCATCTGGAAAAACGGATTGCAGCTGCTGACGGCTGGACTCTTTGAGATCTCCACCAATGTTCGTGGAGACATCATGCAACTCCTTAAGCCGCTCGACATAACTCTCCTCGGTTTCAACCAACTCGCAGAGCTCCTTGCGCACATTCTCCTTCTGGTGACGTAAGAACGAGGCGCTTCGCCCGACTGAGGTCGGCTTTGACGGCGCGCGCTTCAGTTTCGACGTGGGTAAAAATGCGGTGTCTCCAAGACCTGCAATCAGCTCCGCATACTTGCCGTAACGCTCCTGGACCTGCTCTGGCTCGCTAGCATCCTCGGAGCCAATCGATTCGCTGCGCCTCTGTGATTCTTTGATGGAACCAGGCGGCAAGGCCACGTCTACATCAAGCCATGACTGACGCTGCTCTCCGAAGGCTTGGTCGATTATAGTGATTGCCTCGTCAACGTTATCGATTCTCGTCATACGTGTAGCGAGCACAGCTATGTGATCGTCGCCGAACATCATACCGGGCGAAGGGGCCTTGGCCTGGGTACACCATTGTTTCTTGACCGTCTCAGGCAACTCGGAGAAATACCTCTTCAAACCGAATGCAAGTCCACGGCAGACTTCGTCGCCTTGCTCTTCGCGAGGCAGGTTGTTGACGGCCGAATACAGCGGCGATGTTGGGGAGACTGCCAGTCGTGCATATGATCCAAACCCGGCCGGGGTGAAGACATGGACCTGTATGCGCGAGCTCGTTGCTCCAATTGTAGCTGCGGGCCCATGGAAGATGAGAACGGGCGAGTTTGATAGCAACGGGTCCGTGGTGTGGAAGAGGGCCAGGTCGCCAGAGAGCGCAGGTGGCCCCGGTACAACGACGGCCATTGTGAGATGATGTGTTGTTCCTCAGTCTCTCACCAAGAATGCTCGCATGTCCTGACCGCGTGCGCCGGGCGTGCTGCTCATCGCTCGAGTAATACGGTATCGCGTCCAAGTTGTCGTCAAGTGTCCAGTATCTATGCCCCCGGTGCTCTTCAAGCTATTCCCCACCCACAACCGCAGCGACGACAACAACAAGTATTATTGTGGTGTAAACAACGCGCAAACAAAGGCCCAGAAGTAGCCGGAAGTCAGAGTGACACGGGAAAGCTGTACCTGCATGCGATGGGCCAGAAAGCAGCAAGCGTCGCTCAGGTAGTGGGAAAGCGGGTGAGGCGGGTCCACTACGGCTGCACGCGATCTGGGTTGTTCCTTGCCTGAGATGCGCGCAAGCGATCTGTGCAGCGCTGTGGCGGCGGCCTGCTATTGGCCAATGCTGCTGTTCCCTGTACTGTGGCCGCCGTGCAGCTGCTAATTAAAGTTTGGCGGCAAACTCATGCTGGAGACACGTGAAACCGCGCGCTTCGACGCCTTTGCACCTGCCCAACCGTGCGCGCCGGACATTGTCGGAGGCCACACGGATGACCCGCCTGTGTATTCCACGCCTGAGGGACCTAAGGTACATACCCAAGGTATCATTGCCTGGGTAATACTCGAGGCTACGGAACGTGAGACTCCATAACACCACCACCCACCACCACCATCACCACAACCGGCAACAACAATGGCGACCCAGACACAGGACGGCATCCCATTCTCGCTTCTGCCTGAGGAAAAATATGACCACTGCCGCCTCCTCGAGCTCCCGCCCGAGCTTCTTGGCATCCTGACCGCGGACTCTCCGCAAGCGTAGGGCTGACGACGACATCTCCCATCATCGGGCACCAGGAGGCTGATGTGTCTGCAGCTTGCAATTCAAGTCGGCGGAAGGGCCATCAGGAGGTGCGCACGACACCCAGGCAGCAATCTGCACCGACAACAGCACGTTCAGTGTCCGGCAGGTCAACACATCCAATTCGCTCTACCTGACGCAGCTGAAGGACGTGGCGAGCCATGAAGAAGGCGCCATACCGAGCACTGGCGTACAGGCCATGGCAAAGAACGATTTCACCCTGGAAGTAGCACCGTTGCCTGCCAGCCCGGAAACAGTCAAGATGCACATGAAAACTGCCTTGCCAATATATTCGTCGACAGGACAGATCCGATCCAAGGATCTCCTCACTAAAGATCAGCTCTTCGCCAACGTCCCCTTCAGTCACTTGGAATGTCAGTCTGCTTATGAGGCCTTAGCTTGCTTCCAATTAGAAGATCCTAGAGGCTGCTTCATCCCAAGCGGCCAGGTCAAGTTACAAGCTTGGAAATCAATCCTGGAAGAGGCCGCAACGCATGAGATAGATCTCACGGCCGCTTTATCGCAGCCGCAGCTTGCCAACCTCAGCTCACAGATGAACGACCTGCCACCTCAGCTTGTGCAGGCGGCCATCAGGGCTATCACAGACGACAAGCCCGAATCACAAGAGAAGCTCATTGAACAACAGTCTTGCCTCAAATTCATTGGGCTAAGTCAATTGGAGACCAGCACGCAAGAACGAGGTTCAGTCCTGCTCTCCAGTTTCATGTCAGCATGGCGAGGCTTGCTGCCGGAGAAATGGCGAAATTCGCCGAAGCTCGAGCTGTTGAATGGCCACTACACTCTGCTGAATGATGGCCGCGAAATTACACTTGCAGGCAGCCACACCGAGAAGGAGCAACCAAGCGAGCCTGGAAAGGCTGCTGCAGCAGAAGGCAAGTCGATGCTTGGAGCCAAGAGGAAATGGCACGAGAAATTCCGCGCTTCGAAGAAGACCGCATGATCGAGTTGCGCGGAAAGTCTATCGTGTGAACCGCATTAGGATATTTACAAAATGGACGAGCATGACTGTCGTAACTTCACATTGGCAAGCTCCGCATCTCCGCCGGACTCCAAAACTTCCTCATATTCTCCGCCCTCAGCTCCTTCACCTCGTCATCAAGATGCTGCCACAGCACTCCCCCAAACGTCTCCATCACCCCCTTCATCTCTTCCAACCTTAACTCCTTCTCCCCGCTCCGACACTGACTGATGTACTCCTCAAACTTATCAAGCCCCTGATGAATCTTCTTATGCTGCGTCAGAAGCTGCAACTCCTTCTTAAACGCCGGCATCTTCTTAGCGAGCACAGGGAAGATATGCTGCTCCTCTATCGTGTGATGGATCGTAAGATGATGGCAGAACTGCTCGCCAACGGAAAGGAAGGCACGGATACTCATGCCCTGCGGCCTTTTCCCCGCCGTACATGCCCCCATAAGCAGATCCCACGACTGTCGGAAATTCTCATGCTATATCGATCACAACACACACCCACCCCGGCGTCGTCAGTTTTTTCAGCTCGACACCACTTTTCCCTCGTTCAGATTGTAGAAAAATCTCTCCCTCTCTTCTTAAGACCCGAAAAAAAAAGAAAAACTTACAAACATGTCCATATGCTCCGCCATGCGATTGTAGATCCGAAACTCCTGCGGACTCAACTTGGGTAGGTCCTGTTCCTCCTTCTCCGGCGCCGCGACATGCGTCGGTTCATCCGTCCGCGGGACGCCTTCGCGCGCCATCTCGCGGAAGGGGTTCTCCTCCATGCTGTGGAATGGGTTGGGACAGGTACTGGTGAAGGCGCGGCTGCTGTTGCTGCTGTAGGAGGAAGAGGAAACCAGGGTTCGGGTAGCTTGGACGGGTCGTCGGTAAAGAGGGGAGAGGAGTAAACCACCTACTAGATATCGGAGCATTTGCATGCGACCATTGGTTTTCTACAGGGTCCACTTGTGAGAGGAGAGGAAAATATATGCAAAGTTGAATTGGGACGGGGACTGCGAACGTCTGAAGCTTTGAAAGCATGCGTGCTCGAAGAGGGTAATTAAGGGCCTTTTTCGATCAGGTAAAGTTTTAGATCAGGCAAATCCGGAACTTTGCTGACTGGCTGGATCATCACGTGCTTCCAGGTATGGCAACATCCGGGACATTTAAAGAAATCTATGAATCAGAAATTATCTCTAGAGCCGATTTTTGGGTTGGTGAAGGCGAAGGAAAAGTGCATTCATGGTTATACACATTAGCAGCTATGTACAAAAAAAGGGGTATCTCTAATGTCCAAGATGGAAACCGCCAATTCAAGCCAGCCACACTTTCCAAGGTCAAAAAAACGTGCCTGAAGATTGGGGGGATGTGGAAGTGCTTGCTACGCATGCCAATCGAGAAGAGCAAAATGCTTGGTGATGGAAGTCCGGTGAATTTGTCCGCAGACAATGCATCGGATGCAAGTTCCCAGCCGCAGCTGGTTGGATGTCGCATGGAGTCCGGGTGTGGGAGAAGTCGAAATCAAAGAGGATCGCTGAAGAGCATGCAATATGCGGTGCGTGATCTTTAGTCACGGACCGTGATGAAGAAAACGAGAACGCTGGAAAATGTCAAAAGTGTCGTAAACGCCGTCCGGTGCAGAGGCAAATGGTAGAATCGTAGCAGTGCATGCTGTGCTGAAAATGCTGTCGTAGTGATCAAGGGAGCTCCTGATAGCCTTGTGGATGACCAGATCCTTCTGTTGAATCGCCTTCGATGGTCTTGCGCCAGTGCTGCGGTAGGCAGATACACACCAGCGGGAAAGCCTTGACTTCTCCCTCATCCTTTGAAGTGCCAGGCCGTTTGGATGCTTGACTCTGGGCGCTATCGCGTTGTCGTCGACTGTCGGGTCGCCAATCTTCAGCTCGCCCTCTGACACGAACGCCGGTCGCCCATCCATCATCCCAGATACCGAGCACTTTGATCATGTCTCCACGCTCAAGCTGGAATTCGTCCGAAGCTCTGGGCTCGTAGGCCCATAATGTGGAAACAAGATCTCCTGGGCGAATTTCGTCTGAGGAATAGTAGTCCTTGAAAAAGCTGAGCTGCTCACTCTGACCCTGTGACTCCGGCGAAGTAAAGTTCTCGTTTGAGCTCGGGGACGTGTTCTCTGCACCGGCTAAGGCGAGCTGGGATCCACTGGACAAAGAGCCACTTCTCTTGGGTTTGGGTGGACCGTCAGGGCCGACACCAAGCATACCTCTCGATTGTGGAGAGTCTCCCTCATCCGACGTCGACTTTCGGTCACCAACAAAGCCTCCCATTGGGACGGAGCTGCCGCGTCCGTACTCAGAACTACTAGATCCTTCAAGCGCGGACATGCGAGCGACTCTACCGCCCGGCATTAGCGCAGTCCCAGCACGTTCTCCGTCTCTCGCGCCATCGTTGTATGCCATCGCCATTGGAGGCTGATGACGGCTTGTTGCAGGTTGATTGAAAACACTCGTAGCCGGACTACTAGCTTGACGCTTCTTGAAGAAAAGACAGCCAAAGACCAGCAAGCCGAGGAGTAGAAGCGCGCCGAGGACTGAACCGACCACTACGCCAGCAATCTGGCCACCAGTCAGCCCTCGATTGGTGGTTCCTGCGGCTGCCGTAGTAGATGGCGAGGACGTGGCGCTCTCGACGCTAGTCATGGTCATGGTGACCGGGCGTAATGACGAAGAAGCAACCACTGGAAGGGTGACGCCCTCGCAACGAGACGTGGTGTTGGCGAAGACACAGCAGGAGTCGGTACTATTCGGCGAGCTTGCTGCGCAGTACTCGCAAAGGGAGCCCAGGTTGTCATCGAATCCACAATCATTGGGCTCATTTTCAACGCCTTCGATGCAGCTGCCGGTGAGCGAATCTGCTGGCAACGCGCAGTTGGTGAAATCGGCTCGGATTTGAGTCAGTGCGTCATCTGACGCAGTGCCACAAACATCACTGCTAGTAATTCCTGCTCGCTCTCTGCATATGAGGCACAAGCATCCGCACACAAAGGACGTGTGGCATCGCCGGTAAGGTCGCATGGGTCTATCGAATTTTGCACTATCGCATTGCACAAAACGCTTGCGGTGTACCTTGCATAAAAAGCCGTCGAGTTTTCAAGATTTACGTCGCACCCCAAAAGGGTCCCGTAGCTAGAGCAATGTAAGTATCAGGCGAACGCAAATCAACGGTTCATGACATACCGAGTCTGAGTAAAGCCGTTGGATATGTACTCCTCTAAGCCCGAGTCGAAAGAAGCTGTGTCGGTCACATCGGACAGGAAAGGGAACAGGCCCGTCAAATTGCTGTTGGTGGAAATGGAAGAAGCATTGAATGCCGGGCACAGGTCTGATCCTTCAAGTGATATGCAGCTCTGGGCCATGGTGCCGGGTAGAGTACTGGCGAGCAATGCGGTGACGAGCGAAGGCGCCGTTAATAAATGTGCTATGCTCTGTTGCGGGGAGCCGCGCAGGCGATATCGGTTGTTGGATATTGCAGGTGTGTCGCCACAGCGGAGCGGTGTGACGGAGCCTTTCGATGCGATTTTGCGCTTCCCTCGCCTCAGATGATGCCTCTCGCTCATGCCCAACGCTGCTACCTTTTCGCACTCGTCTGCATACCAAGGACGTCTGCCATGCATAGCCTGGGCCCAACGGCTTCTGAACCCGATTCCACGTGTGTCGCAACGTCTTTAATATCGTCGCCGGTGTTATTACTTGGTCCCGAATCCCGTTGCCAGCGACCCTTTGTTTACAAAGCTTAACCGTGCAAATGGACAGTGGCTGCGAGGAAGTTTCATGTGAACGAACGTAGGCGTGAGGGCGAGATATGGGTGAGGAAGAGGAAGTGAATGTGTGGCCGACAGCAACCACTCGCACGGCAGACGGACAGGCAACGACGACGCAAGGAAGGAGGGCGACGTGGTGGACGGAGTGCAGCAGACGGAGGGAAAGAACGGTCGCGTTTCGGCAAAAGCACACAGAGTTTACGGACTGCGGATACTACTGTATGTCGTTGGTCCCTGCGCAGGCACCATGCCCCGATTCTGCAAGGCACTGACTGGGGTCAATTTGCGACGCTGTCCCCATTGGGTAGATGCAGCCTCGTGGAGTCGGCACTGTACTGGAACTGGGCGTCCGTGCGCCGCTGCAGGAGATGGCGGATGGCCGTGACGATCCAACTTGAAACAGCTCTCAGGCACTAGAGGTCCTGTCTAGTATACATAATAAAATAATGATAAGATATGTATCTATCAGACATACCAGATTCTTACCCCAATCGCATATCTTACTCGATAGCCCAGGTTTTTCTTTCATGACGAGAATGGAAAGTGCGCGTCCACTCAGATGCAGGGCTACTCGAACTTGGTATAGATCCTTGACCAGAGTGCGTGTGCACGTGCCCTTCACCACGTCCTCGACATCATTCCATCTTGCTATTGCTTGGGAACTCTGCGTATGTATTCGGTGACGGCATTCGATGCCTCTACTACTGCATCCACCAGGTGCTAATCGACAACCGAAGAACTCAAAATTCAATGGGACAGAGCAGTCGATACTATCGTCGTTGATCTCGACAAATATCGTACACGATGTACACGTTATCTATGCGCAATTCGTGAGGAATATCTTGCGCTGATGCGCATCTTCTTATCCTGTAGGCCCGTGGTCAAACGCCGCCGTTTCGCAGTATAAATCCAGAAACGCCTGCTCATCTATCCATTTGGCATCCAGCGATTAACAGTGCATGTCCGCTGAATGTTCGGCCTGCTCAAAGTAATCATCAATCGAAAGTGCATAGCCAGTAACCTCCTTTCGTCCGGCCTTGGTCGTTTCGGTCTTGTTGCGGCGAACATATGAGCCACTTTCACTTCCTAAAAGCCGATCCTGAGGAGGCGCTTGATGTGCCGGGTGATCTCGTCTGATCATGCCCTCCGAAGTAGCAAATGATCGGGCTGGTGCGGCATCCCCGTCTACCTGGGGGATGTCTGGAGCATCAACTTGGTCTCTGTTGCTAAGCCGCACCTCCGGAGTGACAATTTGGGACTCCTCGCCGCCAGTACTGCCGGCCAAATCTTCCCACAGCTCCGACTGCGCCGCGACCGCAGCGTTCGGCCGAGCCTGCTGATACTCAACAATTTCTTTCAAGACTCCAGCCCGACCTTGATGCGCCCGGCAAGCTTGCTGCCAAACGCTCTCGAACTTATCCCGCTGCCCAGTCCGAGAGCAGAGCCTCAGCATAGCTGCATATGCATCTAAGCCCACAACTTCAGACACCAAAGTTTTCCCTTGACGCCGCGTGCTTTTCTTCTTGAGAGCCTGGATCTGATCCCAGACAGCAAGCCCCGATTCCCAGTCGCCATGCCTTGCGCAGTCCTTCAGGAGCGGAGTCAACCCGCTCATGCAAAGGCCCCAACCCTCCTGTCCCATCCGTTCGCAGATGCCCAGCGCAGTGTCAAAACCGCTGAATTTGAGCATCCCTCGAATGATGGCACTGAAGACATTTGGCGTCGGGTACGGGAGCTGTATGACCCTGTCGGGTCTACCTCGTTCTTCATCGCGTATTAAGCGGTCGGCTCCAGCTTCATTGATACGGATATCCGGTCGTGCCAGCGCGAGCCCTCCGTTCTTACCCCGCATCAGCTTGATCCACTTGATGAAGCCTTCCGCATCATCTTGTGCTGTGTAGTGATTGAGGATTGCACTGTTGGTGATCTCATTAGGGCGCATAGAAGTTCTCCGCAGTGAGTGTATCGTGCTACCAACAAGGAGGGGCTGTTGGGCTTTCGAAAAGCCAAGCAAGAGTGTGTTATAGGTATGCACATTCGGAGGTGCTGCACTTATGGAAAGGTTGTATGCAACTTTTGCGAGCAACGCAGGTGTTTTGATTGCGGATGCCGCATGTTGCTTGAAGGGCCTGAAGAGACTTGTTTAGCTCTCGTGTAGTGCCGTGAAATAGACCTTGGTCGTCTTGACTGTATGAGCAGAGCGGCATGTCCTGCTCAGAGCGCTGCCAGCCATTGAGCTCGGGGTCACTCCGCTTAAGACGAGCGAGGTCCTTGGATTTGCAGTCGAAGGCAGCGAGAAGCTCTTCTGCCGACATGAACATTTGATCTCGGTAATTGATGGGCACGGCCGCCGAAGCCTCTGTTCTCCAATCGGATCCGTTTTGCATTGCCATTTGGTAGAATATTTTAAGCTGCAGCGCATCAATGGACAGCATGACGGCCTCCAGCTTCTTGGGTGTCCATCTCCGAAGCGCTGCCTGTTCTTTACGGACATCCGTGGCGTATATTGACTCGGGTGGTAGACGATGGATTTGCAACGGAGGACCGGTGTTGGCTGGCCACAATGCCCTCTGTCTGTAAGGCTCGACCTCCGAAAAGACATCTCCTACGTCCGCTAACGCATCAAGAGCATCTCCCCTGCCTGGAGAGAACACTGCATCTGACTCCGTGCTGTTCCCATCCTGCGTCACTCTCTCCGCCGGTTGGCCCAACTCCTGCTTTACCTCCGCGATGGCCTTGTCCCACTGTTCTCTTCTCTGCTGCTTCACACCCGCATCGAATGTCGCCGCTGCCGCAAATATTCCCGAGTACCATAGTGTGGAAGACGTAAGGAATTGTGGCGCACGTCTCGTCGCTGATCCAGTTGCTCTCCGGCTAATTCCAGCAGTTCCTGAGTGGAGGCATTGTGGGCAGCAGCAGGTGCCCCTGGTCTGCGCAATGCGAGACCAGACTGTTTGCATTATCTCGGCATATTAAAGGTCCAGCTTTTTCCCCAAAAAGTCTCCCGACAAGATCAAATCATGCACATCCACTCGGGGTACATGTGAAAGGATCACGGCAGACCATTCTGGTGTCGCTTGTTCGGAGATCTCCTTCCAGCATTGCTGCAGTCACGCATCCGAAGTCAGGCCGATTTGACTTCTTCATCAGCCACATCTGCAGCGCCACAACATTTCGTGACTCGAGTCTGCTGACACAACACAACACCTGTTTTGTTTTTAGGCTTCACAACCTGTTCAAAACATTATGGAAGGCATTGGAAACGCATCGATTCTGTTGACTGTGTAGGGCGTGTCAATGGTCAAGCTACATCGAGGTACCTGATCCTCACCTACTCCGCAAGCGCTCTCCAGCATTGACGGAGGGGCTCTTTCTGATTGAGATTTTTATCGCGCTGAAGTATGATTTCTCTCTTCCCCAACACCAAGGCATATATTCCAATCGCACTGCCCAGACGTATGACGCTCTTTAAGAGACGGGTCGCTCGACCATGTCTAAATTCTTTCGCACTTCTAGCGTAGACTCAAGCTCATCAGAAGAGACCCAGGACAAAAATGCAGACGGGACGGAAGAGGTTAGTCGAGATCTCAGCTTCAATGATGCACCAGCAGACCAGGCCACATCCGCCTTGAGCAATGTCAGCCTGGGCAAGCCGGTCTCCTCAAGAAGGCTGGCATAGCCAGATGCTGTTGCACGCCTTGCTTGAGGAAAGATGCATGACAGAAGTGCTTCGTGAGCAAGAAAGCAAGCCTCGTGGACAACGTTTGGACGACCATGGAGTCCGAGCAGAGGCTGAGTCCAGGTATCGCCGTCTCTGCGCGGTGCTAGCACCGCACCACCTAATCTCTTCTGGTTTGGAGCACGAAGGGTTGTCAGGAACGAGACAACGCTACCGAGATGGACTGGACATTCTTTCTGCTTCGACAACGCAGGCCGCAAACCAAACGCAAAACGTGCCCGCCCTCTTCAGACGCATGATCACCGACCGAGAAACTCCACAGATGTCCTCTAGCGCGCCTCAATCGCTCGGGCTCGAAAGGTTTAACAGCAATACTTCTTCTGTGCTGGAGTCCCTTTCCCCCGCACACGCTATACTTGAGCCTAGCAGATATGTACGGGACTTTGATCAAATTGGCGTGCTCGGCAAGGGAGGTTACGGAACTGTCTATCGTGTCCAGCATAAACTGGATAGCGTCCAGTACGCTGTCAAGGTAGTGCCTATCAGTGCTGCACGCATGGCTCGTATCAGGGCACGCGGGCAGGTGGAGCTAGATGAGCTATTGCTCGAACTTCGGACCTTGGCACGACTAGATCATCCGAATATTGTTCGATATTTCGGTGGCTGGGTAGAATGGGCCAATGTTGGAAGCTTAGGTCGTTCATCCGGATCCTCCGGACTTTATGCCGGTTCGCAGACGAGCTTTTCCAGGGCGTGGTCAGACGCAAGTGGTGAAAGTGACGCCATTGACGGCGCCGAGCACAGCAGAGCATCGCTCGGGAGGGTGGTAACGCAGTCCGATAGTGAAGGCGCTGGCGTTGTTTTTGAGACCAGCGATCCTTCCCAGGGTGGAAATCATGTCGACTCCGGCCAATCGCCTCGCGTTGAACACGTTAGTCGATCCGAGACGGACGCAATGGATTCAGGAGCGCATGAATTTTCCGCTGCTACCCGGGTCCAGCTTTGGCGCTTCATCTGCAAATGGCATTGTACCCATTGACGCTCGCCGACTTGTTAAATCCGAAAGACGGCTTGACACCTGCTTTCCAGCACTGCTATCATTTGCACGCATCCATCAACATCCTTCTAGCTGTTCTTGACGGCGTGGAGTATTTACATGGTGAAGGAGTTGTCCATCGGGATTTAAAGCCAGCGAACATCTTTATGGCTGAGACCGTCGGTTCGCGTGCGTCTCGTGGCTCAGCAGACCTCGTGCTTTGCGATACATGTCGCGATCAGCAGCAGAGAAGAAACACCGCTATGAAAGTGTGCATTGGCGACTTTGGCCTCGTCACAGCCCTTGCTCAGCCGGAACATGCGACGAACCCTTCCACTACTGCCGTCGGTACGGAGATCTACCGCCCAATTTCGGCGGCATCGCACGCAAGCGCGACATTGGACATTTATGCCGTTGGGATCATTTTCTTCGAATTGCTGTATCCGATTCGGCACCCGCATGGAGCGCCTCGAAACGATAAGGCGACTGAAACACGGTGAAATGCCACATGACTTCGGCAGTCGCGTCGGCGAAGTCGCCGGAAGTGTTCAATCGTGTATCCATGATATGCTCTCCCTCAAGGACGAAAAGTCAAACATCACATTGCTGAAACAACGCTTGGAAAAATTACAGTGTTCTGCTGGATAATTACTACATTAATAACTACCTATTAGTGCATGCTATGCTACGATCATCGACCTGTTACGAATCTTCGCTTTGAAGGAATGACTCCACCACTGTGAAAACGTTCTCCGCTACCCCACCAATGTTCTTCACATTCCACTCTAGCAAGAGAGAAGGTCCACAGCGTTGAGAGTGACTGGCTCACAGTACGACGCAACGTTCTCGTCGTACAGGTTGTAGAAGCCACCTGAGCGACACTGGTAGAAGGTGGTGCTGCCACCGAGGGCCAGACTGCCGTTGGAGCAAAGCGAGAAGCCCGAAGTGTAAATCGCACCTGCCTGCGGCGGACTGTCGAATTGGAACTGGCGGTTCGATGCGATGTAGCCAGTACGTCCCTGATTATCGGTTACGACGCCATTGTTCAACATCAAAGCAAGAGTGCCGTTGTCCTGGCAGGCAACCCGGCCGTTGCTCAAAGCGCCAGAGTTCTGGACCTGGCCGTCCGCGATCTGGCTGACGACAGCGGTCGCAGTCGAGGTGACGGTGTTAGTCGTGGTAGATTGCACTGTCGCTGTGGGCGCCTGGATTTGACCGTCCGCTGCGGAAAATGGTTAGCTTGTAGCCAGACTGACGATTTCAGGAGACCTACAAATTTGACTGATTGCAGGCACACGAGTGCATCCCATCTGACCATCCTGGACTTGCGCGGAGGGCGTGCACGCCGGACCCTGGATTTGACCGTCGCCTGAATCGATGCTTAGCAGCTGAATGCAAGAATTCATCAGTTTCAAATGATGACTTACCGATTTGACTGACACCCATCATTGTCATGCTAGGCGCAGGTGTAGACGTCGGCGCCTGAATTTGGCCATCTAGAAGAAATTCTCAGCTCGACCATTCCATCTCATCACTTCAAAGACAAATTCTCACCTCCGATCTGCGAGACTGTGCGACCTTGCGAGTCCATCGCATAGCAGACGCTGCTTTGCGCTGCCTGCACCTGGCCATCTATCATAGCGTGTCAGCGAGTCTGGACAAGCCTTAAGCATCGATAATCCACATACCGGCAATCTGGCTGACCGTAGCAGCAGGTGCAGCAGCATTTGCAGCTGCAGACATTACTGCAATACCGAAGCGGCTGGCATAATCGGTGCTGCATGCTGCCGGTGCAGTTGCAGATGGCGCAACGGCCTCAGTCACTCCTTGTGCAACAGGCGATGCGCCTGCGAACGCAGCAAGGGCGAGAAGGGTAAGGTAATGGGCCATTTTGAAATGCTTTGGTATTATACGTGTCTATGGAAAAAGCGTCGAAGGTTTGTGTTGAAGGATGGATCAATACACCTCTTCCAGCGACAGATGCGGCTGGTACTTAAGTACGTTTGACGGTGTTGGCCATTGGATTGGGGGACGTCATCCTCAATCGCCACCCCATGTTGCGGATACATGGCATCGGCAAGACGGAATAGAGCAGGCAAGACTAGCAGCAAAGCTTATGTTTTCGATCCACGATGCCGTCTTCTGCAATGGTTCGACGTCTGCTTCGCTGTCAAGACAAGATCACGGCTAAGGTGCCACGTTGCTAAGAATGGAAAGGACTTTCCGCGGTTACCTTCTGGCATGATGAGTGTATCTGACGCCAGCAAAGCTTCTCATCCAGGGTCATGGCTCTATTGGAAGTTCGCAACGCGTGGCACCGAGCCGAACAGACCGTGCTGCAACCGCGGCTGTGAGATCAGTTCGGTGAGGGACTGAACCGTGGCACCAGTGGCGGGTGATTGATGGCATGGTGTGTGTGGCACCGCGGATACCATCATGCGAGGGACATGACGCTAGTATATTCGATGGCGCAAGGTCGGTGACATACAATATAGAAGAAAGTCAAACATACGCAGTTGGTGCGATAGATGCGTCATTTCGCGCCGTCAATTAATGCGAGGCTGCGAGCGTGGCAAGCAGCATAATGGTATTCCCTCGGCCCATACCTGTTGTGAGCCACGACAAGCCCCTCCGAAAGACCAGCAGTTGTGTACGCTGCCTTCAGACGAGCCATGTATCTGTTTTCTGGTTACCCGCGTACTGTATTGCTTGTAGATTGGCTACCGAAGAAGCAGATAGAAGCCGATCCCGCGAGAGCCGCAGGTGGAGCATGCGGGGTGCATAACTGTAGTGAAGTTTAAACTTGCTGCTTCAACGTCTCTCGTTCAGCTGCTCATCTTAGCGTCGAAATGCAACGGCCGTTCGTAGTGGCCCCTCATCTACAAATGGTCTCATGCTCTTCTGAATGATAGCCACCTGCCAAAACTGGGAGATACCGTACAATCGATTCGATGGAAGCTTGGTTGATGACGTTCTTTCCCGCGGAGCTTACAGAACTCTAAGTCACGTTGGTTTCCAAGCATAGATGCCGATCAGTCCGTGGAGACTCTACCAAAAGACCGCGTGTGTCGCAGTAACCGCTCAATACGAGACTCGTCGCTACATGTGGGTATCTCAAGACGTCGCGAAAGGCAGCGCGATATAATGCTTCCCGAAGCCTTGCCATCTGCTCGTCGGGTGGCAACATCCAATGTTCCGATTTCCGTTCTCTTCCACGCATACAACTCGTCAAGTCTTGGCTAGTATCACTGGATCTCTGCCTTCGTGATTCACCGCCCACGACTCGCAAAGCACACGAGGCCACCAGAGGACCGGTGAGACTCTTCTTGGCTATCACTCGTCCGGAGAAAACAGAGCCTCGGTGCTTGCTCTCTTCTTTCTGAGCACCTTCGTCTCCAGCGTCCTTCTTTCATCAATCCCGTCTACCTTCTTTCTCAACATGAATGCTTGCTTCATCAGGTCGTTGACCCATTCTGCATCACCGTTGAGCTTGCATCGGGTGTCCATGTATGTCCAGTATTCGCCTTCATCCTCACACTCCATTAACCCAGTAGCGTTTTGCATCAGGATGGCGAGAGCGACGTGGAACAAGAATGACTTCTGGCCTGGTAAGCATAACCATATGTCCCACACTCGCATAAGAACATTCTCCGGCAAAGCGCTTGAGAAGGCAGTGAAGAACCAGCTGAGAGGCACGGTGTGATCGTGAGGTATATCCAGCTCGTCCATGCGCTTTGCCAGCTGCGGCATAAGCTCCTTGACGTACGACCTCAGCACGACACTGTCTGCGAGAGGTCCAATCAAGCTGTTCTCCCGCGAGAAATAATCATCCGGGAAGAAGTTGTCGACCATGTTGCACAGCATCCAGAATGCATGCTCATCTTCTGGTATGGCAAGGCAGAGGTAGCCTGCGATAGTATTCAAGCCTTGCGTATAGCCAAGGCTTTCATACTTGCTAACGAATGCAACCAGGACCTCCTTCAGTCTTTTGTCGCCTTGGTTGGCGTAATACTGATGTACACTGGTCAAGGTACGCGGAACGTCTTTGGCTATGGCATCAATTTCACTCTGATCAACGTCCTCCCGTAAACTGAGGTAGTACGAATACGTTCCAGGCTCCATCAGAGCTTCAGTGTTCGACAGCTCCATCCAGAGATTGTGACGTAAAGTCATTGGTATGCCGCCAATGACTAGTTGGGTGAGAGTCTTCATTTTTTGCTCTCCGAGCTTGCCCTCCTGACCAAAGTGTGATGCTCCAACCAAGCCGATCCCGTTGGCCTGATCACTGTTGCCACTTTGCGACCGAGAGACGGTGAGCCTCATCAGGAACTTGTTCCACGCTGCATCTTGCGGGTCAGCAGGTCGCTTGGATAGGGTTGGTGGCAGTTGATCTTTGTCATGCTGTGTGGCGAGCTCCACGGGTTCTTTCGTAGTACGGGAGTCATGGCGTTTGTTGGAGCTACTGAACAGAGCAGCGGCCCAGCCGCCACTGTCAGTGGACTTGATACTCGTTGTATCGATCGATTGGGGCCTGTCCTGTCTGCTTGCGGGCGGCGCACTAAATTTCGATGTTAGTCTCGAGTCTGACCCAAAGTCCCTCTTCCGGTGTACACGAGGTTGTGCGGCCATGATGGAGAAACATACCGTGATGTGGATCTCGAAGAGCCTGGAGAACTATTGCCAGAGAGTCAATTGAAGGAAGCTCAATATATGAAATGAATAATAGACTCACACTCTCGACCCTTCTCTACGCCGAACGTTGCCACCTCCAAATAATCGTGTGATGCCTTTGACTGTACCGCCACTTGTCTCTACTGCATCTGCAGGCAATCGAGTGGCATCCTCCTCCTGCTAATACCTGTCAGCATTCGCTTGATCCATCAGGTCGCGAGGATTTGGTCACCACTTACGCCACTCGCCGAAGGCATTTGTGCGACATGTTCTTCATCAGCCGCGGTAATCAGAGCAAGCCTTGTCTGCTCTGCTTGCTTTACACGAGATGTCGTAGCCGCAATGCTCTCTTGCGGGATTTTGTATTCTTCAGCGAGGCGTGTCAAGGCTGTAATATGTGCGTCTCGCTCTGCCAGCAGAGTCGATAGCCGCCTCACCAGAAACACAGCACCTTGGTGGTCTATCACGCTTTGAAGCACATGGGAAGGTGCCGAGGAAAGCGTGTGGGCATCTGTAGTCGTCTCCGAAGGCTGTTGGTCAAAGATAGTTGGCCCTGAACGATCCAGTAAACCATTAAGACCGGCACTTGATGGCCGTTCTGGCACTGAGCCAGTGGAAGGGTCCGGAAAACTTGTCAAGGAACTCGTATCATCGGAGGCCGACAGTGCTTGAGCATTTGACTTTTTGCTCAATTCTCCCATACTGCTTTTTCTGTTGGTTTTCGCCGAGCTATATCAATATTTCCAGGCGCGTGTCCCCCTACTGTATGTATACGATGGCAAGCATGGCTTAGCGTAGGTTATCTGGAGCAGTGGCGTTGTCAAGCCGCAGCGGAGCTCAGTCCGGCGCTGGTTAGCCCAATCGGCGACCGCCCGCTTCCCTTTGCATCCCGCAACCGCCAGGGCCTGGTTACTCAGTGCAACGAGTTCTATAGCACAGGAGGTCTTCCACAGTGCATTGCAAACTTCATGGATTCTCGACCCAGACTTTTAATATAGTACGATTATGCAAAGCCACTGCATTTCAGGAGACAATCTTCAGATACGTTTTAACATTGCACAATGCTTGTCTTGGTTCTACGTGACAGACCGTTGTCCTTTCGGAGAGACATGCGGAAAGCAACACATAAAAATACAATACAAGGAATACAGAACGCTCAGATCGGGTATGCTAGCACTACTAAATTACAGACGAGCTTGGTGGGTAGATCCACGGCCTACGGCCTTGGTGCAGAAAGACGCAAAGTACTCGTTCAAAGCGTCAACAGTGCCTGAGCCCTCCACCAACTTCACAACGCAGCCGACGTATCCATCAGGTCGCACCACGACCACGCCACCATCCTGCTGTGAGAGTCCCATCTTGGCGTGTGCTGCAGCCTCGGCCTTCGGCGCGCGCTTGTCAAAGACATCGTCCGTGTACACGTGGTCGTAGTAGCGTACAAGGACCTGAGGGAGCATTGACTTGATTTCGATCTCAGGTCGGTGAGCATTGAAGATGGTCGCAAGGTGAAGAATTGGCTGTGCGGGTTGTGGCGCTCGTGGTAGCTGACAGAGTCAATGTCCCTACGGGAGTATGCGGTGTAGAAAGAGTCCTTCCTGTTTACGTTTGCCGCGAAATCCGTGATTGCTTGTCTTGTCTTGCCGTATTTGCCTGCAAAGATGTAGATGCGGTAGGAGCCATTGAGTGGATCTCCTGCTCCAGGTGCACCACGTTGGCATCCGAGACCCGGGTGACGGTGGACGGCGTCAGAATTCTGCCCGTTTTCTGGGTGGTCTCACCCTTTTTGTCAGAAAGGAAGAGAGGGCTTTGGGCGGGGTGTGATTCCGACCAGTTGAAGATGTTCTCGTTATACAGGACGCCATATCCAGATGTGAACTCGCAGTTGGATTTGAACATTTCGATAAATTCGTTCTTCTCCTCGGGCTGGTCGCTGCTGTCTGATTTGCTTGCAGAGGTGACTTCGCCAGCGGATGGTTTGCGCTGAGAAAACAGCTTTGCGTAAGCCGCGTCGAAATTGAGAAGGTTCTCCGCAATGAGCTTTCGCTCGGATTCGTACGATTTGAGGATAGAACGGTCTGCGAATCCGGATTCGACATGATGGATCTTCCAAGCCAGGTTCTGTGCGTCTAAGAAAGCAGTGTTCATGCCTTGACCAGCTTTCGGAGAATGCGTGTGGCAGCAGTCACCGCCCATGAATACTCTCTCGTCTAAGGTGTACTTGTCTGCAATGCCCTGACCAATAGGATAGACAGAGTACCACTCGACTCTGTCCCATTCAATCCAGTACGGCTTCATAATCTTCTTCGCTGCCTTTTGTACGTCTTCCGTGGTAGCGAACTTCCTCGGGTTCCAGTCGGGGTCCGTTGAGGATGCAATCTGGATGTACAAGCGAACCATGTTGGCCTCACGAGGAATGACCATGATGGAGCCTGCATCTGAGTGGATAGTGCATTTCAACTTGATGTCCGGGAAATCTGTTCGAACAACGCCGTCCATGACACCCCAGACGTGTTGGATGGGATCTTTGTGCGTGATCTTTACGCCTAGCTGCTCGCGGACAAAGCTTCGTGCACCCTCGCCACTGAAGAGATACTTGGAGCGAATCGTCTCGTGCTCTTCTCCTTCCACGTGCGAAAGGCTGACTTCTACCGGGTAGTGCTTGTCCACGCCATCCGTGTTGAAACCAGTGATCTTCCAGGGTCGCTGCACCTTGACATTGTGCTTGGCCAGGTCATCGATGAATACTCTTTCGATCAGACCTTGGTGCAGGAGAGTTGTGAAGGGATAACGTGCATCGATAAACTCGGGGCATGATGCCCATGTGCCGGTCCTGTGGATGCCTTTGCCACCGTCTTGAGGATCCCAGAAAGCGACTTCGTACACCTTCGCCGGCTCGTTTGCCATGATAGCTCGCTTCAAGCCCATGTTGCGCAATAAGTCGAGTGATCGTGGCTGAATTCCATCTGCTCGTCCAGTCACAGTGGGTACCGAGCGCATGTCAATGTGCTTGATCTTGTAACCCCATCGTGCTAGGCATGTTGACAGCAAAAGGCCAACAGGGCCAGCGCCCACAATGACTATGTCGTATCTTTCGATAGACATGTTGTTATTCTGTCGCAGTGGCAAGAACCTGAGTAGACCGTGTCTCCGATGAGCTTCTGGTTATGCAAAGATCTCTTCACGCCGCGCCTGTGCGTATACGAGATAGGGGGAATAGATCTGAAGGACACTGCCAAGCCTCGAAAAGAGCCAGTCCGTTACGAGATGACCAGATGCAAGTCGCTTGACGGACCTACCTTTAAGCTTGCAGTCCCTCCTACCTGGTGGCTGTCTTTGCGCCTCACTTCTACACGGATAGCGACACGGGATCTGAGTAGCGCGTCCATCTTAGCCGCTATGTCATCTGCACCGACGTTTCTCATGATGCGGCGAATGCGGGAACCCCGCTGCCATCCTCCGCAAGCACATCGGAATCCAGTTCGGCAGCTGGTGAAAGCGCGCTAGAAGGTCCAGCACGTGACCAAAATCCATGGCAGTTGGCATCGGGAAGTGTTGATTGGACCGAATCTCGGCCTCTACTGCGAAGTACTACATAGATTCCGTTACTCCTTTGACTGCTGCCGATCGCGTCGCTGCAGATGCCGGAGGTGAGTGGAGGTGGGCGGGCTGTCTGCTCTACACGTGTATCCCGGTACATGTACCTACAGTACCATGTTCTGCCTCCAGGTCGGCATCCCTCTCGCATGAGGTCACGTGGAATCCATCATCTCACAGAGCTGGTGCAACGGAACCTGGAAGCCCCTTGAACCTTGCATCACACCTCACCAACCTTGAACCTTGCATTCGAAGGTCGACTATGTCTTCGAAAATGGAGACCGCACTACCCTTCGTCTGGTCTGATCTGTCCCACATATCCCTTCTTCTCCTCGCTGGTCTCTGCCTCCTGACTGTTAGCTATGTTGTCTATCAACGTTTCTTCCATCCATTGGCTTCTGTACCTGGTCCGTTCTGGGCCTCCATCTCCCGCTTATGGATCACCAAGCATTCCTGGGCTGGCGACATGAGCGTCACCATGATAGCTCTGCACAAGAAGCACGGCGCTTTGGTGAGAACTGGCCCCAATGAAGTGAGCGTCGCAGACCTGGCCGCCATTAAGACCATATACGGTGCTGGCACGAGATTTAGGAAGTCTCAATGGTACTCGGTATGGCAGGGCCATAGGAAATTCGATCTGTTTGCCGAACGTGATGTGAGAATTCATGGTGAACAAAGGAGACTGGTGAGCAGGGCATATTCTATGGACGCCCTCAAAGAATACGAGCAGTATGTAGACGATGCCGTCAAGGTATTCCTAGGCCATATGAGCGAGCGCCAGAATCAAGTCGTTGATATGGGTAACTGGGTTCAGCTGTTCGCTTTTGGTACGCTGAAACGACTTTTATATGCTTGACTGCTCGCTAACAAGTGTGCAAAGATGTCATTGGTGAGATTACCTTCTCCAAGCGCTTTGGCTTCATGGATGCAGCTGCAGACGATGGGTCATTCCAGCAGATTGAAGGTGCTCTCAAATCAGCTGCTTGGATCGGCCAATTACCGTGGCTTTACTGGATTCACGACGCTTTGATGCCCTATATTGGGAACCACCTAGGTATTACTGCAAGACACGGCTCTCTGCGCACCTTTGCTGTCAAGGAGATTGCCGCTAGGCAAGATCGTGGTAGTGACCACCAGGACATTCTAGCTAAGCTGAAAGCGACGCAGAAGGAGAAACCGATCGAAATGAACGAGGACAATGTTGCAAGTATGGCCACGTCAAACATCTTCGCTGGAAGCGACACAACTGCCATCTCTACTCGGGCCATAATTTACTACCTACTCAAGAACCCGCAATGCAAGCAACGATTGGTTGAGGAGATCGACTCCATGCGCTCCAAAGGCCAGCTTAGCGATCCAGTAAAACTCGCCGAAGCTGAAAAGATGCCATATCTGCAAGCTGTAATGTATGAGGCTTTGCGTCTGCATCCAGCGGTCGGCATGAGTCTCCCACGCAGCACCCCTCAAGGAGGTGCTACGATTGCTGAAACATACATCCCAGCGGGTACAGTCGTTGGCGCTAATCCTTGGGTCATTCATCGGAACGAGGAAGTCTATGGCAATGACGTGGAGAGCTTCGTACCCGAGCGCTGGATGAAAGAGGACAATGGTGATATGCATCGCTTCTTCTTTGCCTTTGGCAGCGGAGCAAGGATGTGTTTAGGTCGAAATATATCTTGGATGGAGATGTGAGTTCACTTTGGCAACTGACTCAGAATCCGCTGACAAGTCCCTTAGGTCAAAACTGATCCCAACGCTTTTCATACATTATAATCTGGAACTCAGTGAGCCGGAGAAAGAATGGACAATGAACTGCTGGTGGTTCGTGATGCAACATGGGGTAAATGTGAGACTCTCAAGGCGACATTTCTGAAATATCGAGAAAATATTGGAGAGAAAACGAAATTGAAGTAAGATAAATAATCTGAGAACGAACTCTTGATTTGCTGTGTTGGGGTATCATAAAAACTTTGTCAAAGGCGGTTTTAATAGCCGAAAATGAGATGAGAACAGAAGGATTAAACGATAAGGTGTCCCCGCTCGAAGAAGACCGTGTCTGCTTCCTTGCCACAGTCGGAAGGTCACCTAAGACAAGTTCCTTGCTGTGACAAGATTGCCATTCTGCGAGAGGATGCCCGTGAACGAAGCGCGGCCTTTACCGTAGTCCCTATACATTGAATTAGCTTGTTTCTAGACAATACAAGGGTAGGGAGATGACTTACGCATGCCAGATGGCGTGATCGCCGTTCACTGCAATACCAAGACCACCTGGAGCCCTCATGCCCAGATTGCCAGTCACGTAGAGAGGGCCAAACTTCTTATATGGCCCCTTGATATTCTTCGATGTCGCGTAAGCGATGTCGTACTTCGGAGTTGCGAAACAGTTCGAAGAGAAGAAGAGGACATATTTGTCACCAAGTTTGGTGAGCATAGGGGCTTCCACGACAGGGCCATCAGCTGGCCCGTTGGTAATGAGCTGGATGGGGTTTCCAATCTTGGTGTGACCGTCTTGTTGCACCTGCTGCAGCATGATTGGAGTCGGCACGATTGGCTTTACAGTGTTGCCGCATACGCCGCCGTGTCCGACGGCATTACCATCAACCTTGTATACGACCCATCGAGTACCATCTGCGTTTCGGTAGCCCGCTGCATCAATGGCGCCGCCCTTGGCGAGTGGGCAGATCCACGGAGCAGTAGTTGGATCATTATAAGGGCCTTCGACCTTCTTGGATGTCGCCCAGCTAACGCAATGGATGGCGGGGTGGGCTTTCCAAGCAACGGAGTAGTACATGATGAAGCTACCATCGTTGAGCTGTGTGACATCGGGCGCCCAGACGCGCGGGTTCTTCGTGTCAGCCCAGGACGGAAGCTTGGGCAGAGCATCTTTGCCCTTCCTGTACGTCCACTTTTTCCAGTCCGGGCTGTACGCTATTTGAACGTGGATGAGCTTGCCGTTAATCTTTGCGTTGGTCGCAAAAGCGTGCCACCCATCGTGCACTCTGATAACTGCTGGGTCTGGAAAGTTCTGACCGCCCATGATCGGATTGATGTTTCCCCTCTTGTCGAGGGTGACATTAGTAGGGTGAGCTTGGGCAAAGCAACCCACAGCTGCCATTGCTGCCGCAAAGGCCGCCAACAGTGGTAAATGCATGATTTAAGTATAAGTGTGTACCGCCTCAAAGTATATGCGTAGGCGGAGTTCCGATAGAAAGAAGATTAAGTTTGAGCAGTCGCAGAAAATCTAACGAGCGTGGGCGATCTCAAGATCGGAGCAGGGAGCGAATTGTGAAAAGTGCAGCGCCAAGTCCCTGCAACGGGAAAGCGTTGTATAAGTCTTTATCCATTACTGGGTCGAACATCCAGGACCAATTGCAAACCATCCCGCGTGACAAGAGACAAAGGTAGCTCTGGCTGCGGGAGAAAGGATCATTCCAGAATTTCCTCAAGCCAAGAACAACTTCATTGTAGAATCCGAATGCGAATTTCCTAAGGAACAAAGAACTGCGTCCAAGTCGGGCTCGAATCAGC
Source organism: Hortaea werneckii (assembly GCA_037044905.1). Taxonomy (NCBI): domain Eukaryota; kingdom Fungi; phylum Ascomycota; class Dothideomycetes; order Mycosphaerellales; family Teratosphaeriaceae; genus Hortaea; species Hortaea werneckii. Next base: position 35,999 of record JBAOKB010000164.1, on the reverse strand, counting down.
CAGCTCAGAAGGCAAGGTCCATGTACTAAGGTGAGGCGATTGAATTGAGGTCAACGAGACATTTCCTCTGGTTCGTGACGTGACAGTGTGGTGAGGAGAAGCCAGGCGAAGGGTATATTGTGAGTTGACTTGCAATATACTGCCGACGGTAGCCGGCATGCGTGTTCGCCAATCTTCTGGGACGCAAACAAGTGGCGACATGGAGAGTGATCATGCTGCAGCAGGCTTATTATCGAGATGAGAATGCCAGTGATCACGCTTCGAAGAAGCGGCATTTGACCTGAATAACAAGAAGTTAAGTCAGTGTTTCGATAGACGGGCCTCCGTCGGAATGTAGGCGTTTCCGGATGCAGAATGGTGCACGTGACTTTGCGAAGGATCCTGCTCAGCTTGCTTCTAGTCCGACTTTTATATCAGATTCGAGGTCATGACGAATTGGAGTCATCTGGTGCTGAATAATCATCGGCTGCTCTGACGCTCAGCAATATTTGTCCTCTTCTTCGCTCCATTGGAATCGGTTGCGCTTGTCTTGACTCCGCTAGCAGTTAGTGGAACGTCGTGAGGACGATCTCGCTCTGCACTGGGTACGCTAGACGTGGATTCTTTTTGAGCTTCGTCTCGTCGACCGATGATGACAGACCCGGCGACTAGAAAGCTCGCACCTAGCCACCACGTCCCTGCAATGATCAGCATGTCAGCTAGCAGCATGACAATGTGGAGCGCGAAGAGCCCACCTGGCAAAGCCTCCTTGAAGACCATCGCTCCCAGTATAGCGGTCACCATGAAGTTTGCGCTTGTGTTGATAACACTGACACGTACTGTACTGGTGGCGAGAGTGAGAGCGCGCGTGAAGAGACCCCACATGACAGCGTTAAATGCGAGATTCAATAGAAAGAAGAGCTAGTGCGCATGTCAGCAAACATTGAGGACAAAGATGCCAATTGGTATCGTTTTCTTACGCCTCTGACTAGCATATCCGTTATGTGGCTAGGCTCTTCTAGGCCAAAGACGCGTGAGACATGTGTTGCCCATGTAGTTGTGAGTTGCGTGGTGGTGAGCTTAGCAAAGACGCCATTTAGCGCAGCACAACCACCTGATGCTATGGCGTAGAACAGCCAACCCGATTTCTGAGACATCTCTGACATGTTGACAGCTGTGCTTGTACATGCATGCATAGGGTTTGGGGTGGAATGGCAGATGTGAAGTTGGAGGTGAAGCCGAAGTCTGGCTGTTATGTAATCAGAGCCTATAAAGGCCCACTTTCCTTAGCTAGCTTTAGATAGTTATTATAAATCATTACACTCTTTAAAACTACAACAAGTAGTAGCTAGCCTTATTAATCGTCTCGACGATTACTAGCAACCTACTAGCGTCGTACTACGACCTAGACCCCTCTACTACCTACTACTACTACTATACTATACCTAGCTACCCTCCTACCTACCCTATACTATCTAAGCCTATACCGGACGATATTATAGAAGCCTAGTAGTTCTACTTATTTGCAATATCTAATAAGATATAAGTCTATAGAGCTAACCTAAAAGACTACGTTACGCGCTTTGTCTAGGCTTTTCTACTACCCTAAGGCCTCCTTTACAACTTAGCTTAGCTCGATAGTAGCTCTTACGATAGGAAACTAGTAGTTAACCGCTTTATATATATAGCTAACTCTCTACTTAAGTAAGCTAACCTCGCTACCGACTATAATACCTTCTTTACTAGTACTATAAATATAGGAGAGGCGCCTTCCTATCCCCCCTTACTAAGTATAGTAACTACTACCTAACTTTTAGAAGTTACTCTATAGCTACCTAGGTAGGAGCCTTAACAACTAGAGTAATAGCCCTTAGGCTTACTAACTTTAAGGTAGCCTCTACCTACGCGCTATTAATACTACCTCTTAACCCTATACTAACTTATAACTAACTAATTCCTTAACTATTTAGAACCCTAGCCGACTTAGACCTAACTTTGGAGGCAAACGATAGTAATACTATCTAATAGTATAGGTACCCTAGAGCTCTCCTAGAACTAGATACCCTTACTACTACTACTACTACTACTACTACTATAAAACCTTACTAATACGTAAAAGCAAATGTTTAATATATTTGTTACCGCTATCTAAGTAACGTAGTATATCTATTAATAGTAATAATAATAACCGTCGATAACGTAGGAGGCTACCTATTCTAATAGGCTATATAACTTAGAAATTAGATACTTTTAACCCGACTTCGACGCTATTAGTTAGGACGACCTAGTAATAGTAGGCTATAACTTCTTCTTTTGTAATACCTTTCTCTTTATTAACCGCGTCTATAACGTCGCCTCCTACTAAGATAACTAGGCTATTAAAAATAGGCTACCCTTCTTACTCTACGGCTTAACTTAAATATAGTATACTAGTAGCCTTAGCAACTTAGAAAAGATTAGATTATACTATACCGACGGTATTAGCTTATAGTACGACAAACTTATCGAATACTTCTAATACTCTATAGGTAAATACCTAGTAGCTCTCGCGTAGGTTAGATATACCTAGGGCGATACTATTACATAGCGCTTACTACTAAAATACGTCGTTAATGTCTAGACCCTTACTTATAATACTAGGTATATATAAGTACTCTAATAGCTAATATACGCGTATAATAGCCTCGACGTCTACTTCTACTAGACTATCTCTATACCAACGCTATTAACAATATCCGCTAACTTTATTTAGTAGCTAGAAGAGAAAAAATATAACTAGAAAGAGATTACGTAATACTCCTTACTAAGGAACAAACGTCGCGATACTAGAGGTAGATATCCCTTCTAACCTAGGGACCTATAGTATAATAGTATACTAATAGGTAGTTATCCCTAACTAGTAATAGATACTAATTAAAAGTAGCTTGCTAACGCCCTATTACCGCCCTATCTCCTATATAGAAACCTAAGACAAGTTATAGAAAAGTCTAAACTACGTCGCTCTATTAGTAAGTAATTTAATAGCTCTAGGTAGGAACTACTCTACCTATTCTAGTAAAAGCAAATTACGTTATATAATATCGAGGACAAAGACGCGGACGACAAATAGGACGCCTTTTATAGTATAGAGACTAATAACGATAATAACAATAGTAGGGATATAGTATTAAATAGATACGTTAATATAGATATCTACTATATTAAGGGCCTATTACCCTCCTATACTTACTTAATCTATTTGGAACACTTTGTATTAAATAACTAGCTATATGTTATAAACATAGTTATAAGATAGTTAGACCTAAAGCGATTAGCTAGTAAGGGCTAGAGAAGCAAGGAGTTACGTAATATATATATAAGTAAGCGCTACCTTAGTAGGTAACTAACTATATATATATATATAAGCGACTAGTTAACAAGTAACTAGGCGATTACTAAGCGACTAATTACTAAGTAACTAAGCGATTAGGTATATAAGGATACGAATCTCTTATATATATAACTAGGTACGTTTCTTACTAGGAGTTTGTATATTTAACTTATATTATAATCTAACTATTAGGTAGAGACCTTATAGCCTTATTATAATTAGTTATCCTATAACCTAGTTGTCTTAATATATCTATTCTAAAGAGCTCTAAACCTATAATACTACTTTATAGGGTCGTAATACTTTAAATACCCTTAAGGAACTTTATATCTTAGACAATAATAGCTCTAAACAATTAACGTAATACTAGTATATAACTACGACTAGCTAGTATAGTACCGACTAATAGATCTAACGACAATACTAAAGTCGCTAAGCTAGACTTCTTTTATAGAGAACGTTCTAAGCTTAACGATTAGCTTAACTAACTTATAATATTCTTTAAGATAGAAGGAATTACCTAGGACGGAAAGAAAACTATTATAGCGTTATCCTACCTTAGGAGATAAGCCTAATAATAGATTCGACCTCGCTTATAGGATGTTCTTATTAACGAATAAGATACTAAAGGAATTTTTAGTAACTAGAATAACTTTGTTAAAGTAATCCGTAATATCTATAGTTTAAGTAACGACAAATAAGTCGCTATTTAAGTTATCTAATACCTTACTTAAAAGACGTCTACTTCTTAGTATACTACTAAGTTTAGAGAGTATTTAGGCAAAACCGATAAGGATAAATAAGCCCTACTTACTATATACTACCGAGGGTTAAAGGATAATATTAAGGATAAACTTATACGTAGTAGTATAGTATAAGATATACTAGAACGAATAATCTAAGTAGCTATCGAGATTAATAATAAGCTATACGAATACTAATAGGAGAAAAGCTATAGTAGATAGTATTATAGACAATCTAGCTATAATCTAACTAGCTAGACTAGAGGATCTCGTTATAATCCTAATACTATAGAATTAGATATTATCTAACGTAAGCTAAAAGGAAAAGGTATACGAGGAGCTAAGGGTAAAGGGAAGTTCTAAGGGAATAATAATAGAGGAAAGAAACGAGAAGGACTAGAGTACTATAATTACTATAAAATAGGATATTACGCGCGAGACTACTATAGATAAAAGATATAACTATAGGAGTAGCTTAATATAATACTAGTAAAAGAACCTATTAACGAGATAAACAATAGATAAGGCGCTTCCGACGTATCGAAACTTATTAAGGAACTAAAAATAGAACTAAACTATAAAGCTATATATTAGATAGATTACTATAACGACTATTATAAGACCTACGAGTTAGATAAGTAAGTAAGTAGTTACTATCCTAAGAAGCTACGTAAGGCTAGGATAGAATTTAATATAATAATATAGAAGTAGCTATTATAGTAGAAGAGAGACTTAAGAAATCCCTAGAAAGGAAGGTCTCCGCTACTATTTAATTAGGAGGACGTAACTTTATAAGAAAACATACCCCCCGAGTAGGAAGAAGAACTACTAGAGGAGGAAGAATCTCTATAAAATAACGATATTGCCCTAAAACTTATAGGACCTAACTCGGAATAATTAGAATAAATAGCCTACGAACTCGACTTGTAAGTAGACTAGTTATAGTAAGCTATACAAACATTCTTAGAATAAGAAGAGGATTTATCTAAGTATAAATATACTAACAATAACGAACTAGACGACCTTAATATATACTATTTCAAAGTCTTAGGATTAGGACTAGCTTAAAGAATAATACTATTTATCGCTAACTAAATTAAGATAGTATTCCCTAAGATCTAAGGAAAATAACGACTTTACCTAATCGAATTCGATATAATACTTAACTAATTAAGAGTAATATTCTAAAACTACTAACTTATTAATATAAACTATAATATAGTAATATATATACTAGATTAACTACTAATTAGAAGTACCTTCTAACAAGATAGAAGCTATATTACGCCTAATAGAATCTATATCTTAAGAGGAATTAGAGAACGAATCTAAATCGTTAAAGGACGACTCTATAAATTATACTAAATCTAGGAAGTATATTAAGAAGACCTTATATTGTTAGAAGTAATAAAGAACAAGTTAACTAAAGTAGTAAACTAATAGAAATTAAGGCCTATAAGACTATTAGTATAACTACTAGTATAGAGAAATATAATACTAGGCTATATTAAAGCTACTATTAAGGAATAGGTTAAAGTATCGATAATATAAGGAAAAGTTATCTTAGGACCTAAGAATAGATCCCTTAATTAGGAGATCTATTTTAAGGATACTAATTTACTAGGATACTATTTAAAAAACGAAGGATCTCTACTAATAGGAGTAGTTACTAGGAAGTAAATAATATTAAAGCTCCTATAGTATTAGAAGTACTAGTATTCCGTACTAAATATATTATTAATAGATACGTAATATAGGCTATAATTAATTCTAGAGCTAGCGGAAACTTTATATCGACTAGCTTTATCTAGCGAAATAGGATCGCTACCTAAAAGAAGAAAGATAGTAGATATAAATTAATAGTTATAGATAGATCGTTCCTATCTATAGTAGATTAGTAAAATAATACTACTAGTCCTAGCTATTTAATAGTACTACGAGATTATTAGCCTAGATATTATTAATATAGCTAGTTATAATATTATAATAGGGATACCTTAGTTAAAGAAGTATAACCCTCTAATAGATTAGAAGATAGGAGTACTTAAGTTTAAGCGATATAGTTATATTACCGATATCTACCTTATATATCGATAGCGTACGATAGTAGATAAGGAAAGATAGTTCTAGGAATTAGAACGTCGACTAATAATATACTCTAATAGAAACGGTAAGGAGATAGTCTCTATAGATACTAAGCTAGCCTAGCTAGGTTATAAGGTAAGAGATAAAGGGAGAACTAATATACCTCTAAAGATCCCTAAAGAGTTTAAGAAATAGAAACTACTCTTTTAGAAAGAGGAAGGATTAGCCGCCTTATCTAGATATTAACTATAAGATTACTAAATATAATTTTAGCCTAGTAAAGATCTACTATAGGGGCTACTATATAGGTTATCTAAAAAAGAGCTTAAAGAGTAAAGATAATAGCTAAAAGAAAAAAGCGAGAAAGGATAGATTAAGAAATCCTAATCGCTAGCTACTTTACTAGTAATATTCGTTCTAAAGAAAGGAGGAAAACTATAAATAGTAATCGACTATTAACGACTTAATAAAGTTATAGTTAATAATCGATATCTACTATCTAATATCGAAGAAATATAGGATTAACTTACTAGAGTAAACTAGTATTTAAAAATTAATCTACGAGACGTATTCTACGTAGTACAAATAGCTAAGAGAGAAGAATAGAAGATAGCCTTTAGGACATACTACGGACTCTATTAGTTTTAAGTTATACTAATAGGACTTATAAATACCCTAGTAATATACTAATAACTCGTTAATAATATATTACGAGATTTACTTAATATTATAGTTATAGCGTATATCGATAATATCCTAATCTTTACCTAAGAAAGCTAAGAATAGTATACTAAGGACGTATAAGTAGTACTAGAACGACTTAGTATAGTAGATTTTAAGACTATACCTAAGAAGTATAAATTCTATAAGAAGGAAATCGAATTCCTAGGATTTATTATTAATACTACTAGAATTAAAATAGACCTAAAGAAAATATAATCTATTAAGGAATAGCTAATATTAAAAAATATTATAGAAATATAATCCTTTCTAAGACTCGCGAACTATAATAGGAAGTTTATTAAAGGATACTCTAAACTTATAATTCTACTTATAAGCCTTATAAAGAAGGATACTAAGTTTATATAGATAAAGAAGTAAGAAAAGGTATTCTAATAACTTAAGTAAGTATATATAAGGTTACTAACGCTTATACTATTTAATATAAAGAAACTAGTATAAGTCGAGACTAATATATCTAATCTAGTAATAGGTACTTACCTTACTTAGGAGTATAATAGTAAAAGATACCTAGTAGCGTATTACTCGAGAAAAATAATACTAGTAGAATAGAACTACGAGATTTATAATAAAGAACTATTAGCGATTATTATAGTATTACAATACTAGAGAGTTTACTATAAAGGAGTTATAGGACTAACGATATATACCAACTATAAGAACCTTTAATACTTTATAACTACTAAGGATCTATTACGTTAATAGTATAGATAGTTAGAGCTACTTAGACAATATAAGTTCGATATCTAGTATACCCTAAGTAAAGACAATAGGCGTATAAATATACTAAGTAGAAGAAGCAACTATATAGAAGGTAAGGAGTAGAATTCGAAAGCTATACTTAAAGTTAATAAGGACGGGAGCCTTACTATAAATATATAGGAATTTAATTATATTCTCTATATTCTACGAGATAAATAGGAAGAATTCCCTATTAAATATAGGAAGTACTAGATTCTATAAGAAAAGGAATACGAGTATATTAAGGACTACTATAATAGCTAAACTATAGGATATCTAGAAATTATAAGAATAATCGACTTAATTAGGCGGAACTTTACTTTCCTATAGATATAGAAAAAGGATACCGACTATATTAAACAATATAATAGTTACTAAAAGAATAAGGTATTATAATATACGAAGTATAGTAATCTCTAGTTCCGAGAACCTTTAGATATACTATAGAGAGAGGTTATAATAGACTTTATTACTAAGCTACTAATATCTAAGGACCTAGCTACCGTAGTTATATATAATTTAATACTTATTATAGTAGATACCTTAACTAAGTATATATATTTTATACTATATAAAGAATTAATAATAGCTACGGAACTCGTATACCTTATACTAAATAGACTAATTAGATATTATAGATTTCTAGAAAGCTTCCTTATAGATAGAGATAAGCTATTTACGTTAAAATTCTAGAAATTACTTATAGGACAAATTAAAATTAAGTATAAACTATTAATAGTATTCTACCTAGAAATAGATAGTTAAACTAAAAGAACAATTTAGTTACTTAAAGTATATTTACGGTACTACGTTAACTATATATAAAAAATTAGGTTTTACTACTACTAATAGTATAATTAGTATTAAACAATAATACTTTGGAAATAACAAAAGAGATACTATTTGCCCTTAATTATAGAAAAATACCTAACTTATTTATAGAACTAAGGACATTAGTAAAAGCTAATAGAGCTATAGTTATAGTAGAAGAATTGTAAAAGGTATACATAACTATCTAAGATATAATCCGATATTTATAGTAGCAAATCTAGAAGTAGTAGTTTAAAGAATTAAAAACGGTACCTTAGCTTAAGAAGGGGGATAAGATATATCTTCTAACAAAGAACCTAAAGATAAAGTAGAAGACAAAGAAACTAGATTATATTAAGGTTAGACTATTTTTAATTACTAAATAAAGAGGTATAGTTAACTACTAACTTAAACTTCTACTAAATACTAGGATCTATCTAGTATTCTATATATCCTTATTAAAACCTATATACCCTAACGCCGCGCTATAAACGACGTTCTATTACTAGAAATAAGAAGACGACAAATATAAAGTCGAAAAAATTGTAGACTATAATAAGAAGAGTTAGCGATACCTTATTAAATAGAAAGGATATTCTAGCGACAAAAACATATAGGAACTATTTACTAATCTTAACTACCTAAAGTTACTACGCTAGTACTACTAGAAAAGTCGATAGACTAATCTATATTTCTAAGAGTCTCTATTATTAAAGGAGTAAGACCTATAGTAGTAGCTACTATAGGATAATTCCTATTATTCTCGAAAGTACCCTTAGCCTCTATCTCCGATATAAGGTATTTAGCTTTCTAAGCCGTATAACCCTTAGCTTAACGAAGGATCTTCTTGTTTTATATTAACTAAGCTATTATAGTAACTAATAACTCTTTATCCTTATCTACTTTTCGTTAGTACTCTTTACGAGTCTTATTTAAGGATTCCTAAGACATATTTATATATTTCTTACTCTAGCGTACGTACTTAGAGTACTAAAGGTTAGTTAAGTTAGATATAATAATATAGAGATAGTTATATATAGAACAACGCTTATAAGAAAAGAAAATTAGATAACTATTTCTTTCGATTTTAGCGGTAAGGTGCAAATATCTTTTCTTAGAAGAAGAAGTTTCTAGTTAGAGAGACATCGCGAAGAAAAGTAGAAATACTATAAGCTATTATAAAGGATATAAGGACGGCGATATTATAAGTTTTAGGGACAAAGCTAGGCTAGAAGGGAGATAGTATTACGAATATAGTTATAAGATAGTTAGACCTAAAGCGATTAGCTAGTAAGGGCTAGGGAAGTAAGGGGTTATATAATATATATATAAGTAAGCGCTACCTTAGTAGGTAACCGACTATATATATATATATAAGCGACTAGTTAACGAGTGACTAGGCGATTACTAAGCGACTAATTACTAAGCGACTAAGCGATTAGGTATATAAAGACACGAATCTCTTATATATATAACTAGGTACGTTTCTTACTAGGAGTTTATATATTTAACTTATGTTATAATCCGACTATTAGGTAGAGATCTTATAGCCTTATTATAATTAGTTATCCTATAACCTAGTTAATTTAATACATCTATTCTAAAGAGCTCTAAACTTATAATACTACTTTATAGGGTCGTAATATTATACCGTTACCTAATATAAGTATATAAGCGCCCCTAGAGGTAATAGCTAGCCGACCTATAAAGCAAAAGGTAGATTATTTATATAGATCTTATATATCTATAGACATCGCTTTAGTCGATAGTACGGTAATTAATATATATATTAATACTAGCTCCCCTATTTCTCTCGTTAATAATCTACTCCTTTCCTAACTTATTATTTATAAATCTAATAAGATATAAGTTACTAAGGTACTAAAGATAAAGGTTCGTAGCGTTAGCGGAAAAGTTATAGAGATAGTACGAGTTACTCTCGTTCCTCTTACCTTTACAAAGATAGAATTAGTAGTAGCGCGCCTCTTTATCCTCCTATTGCTCTTAGTAAATATAATCCTTAGAATAGACTTCCTTCTATAATATAAAGTTAATATTAGTTTCTAGTACCTTATAATATAGCTCGCTAGTTACGATATACCCTTTAGATCCTACTATATATACGTTATAAGCGAGTAGAAGAAGAAACCTAAGCGAGCTAATACTTATGCCCTTAACGATATTATTAGCGAGGGAAGAGTAATTAAAGTCGGCCTATAACCTAAATCTATAGAATATACTAGCGCTTTTAGTATTACTATCTATAGTACTACTAATATCGCTACTAAGTTTAATAAACTAGTATAAGAGTTTCCTTACCTCTTTGCGGATAATAGTAAGCTTACTAAAATCTCTAAGAAAGACTAGATACTAATTCCCCTTATCTCTAACTAGTATATAGCGGGATTAAGGCTATTATAAAAAGTCTACTTATTAGGCGCGAAGGACTATAAGGTCGTCGACGCAATATTTAATAAGCTATATAAGTAGGGTAAGGTTAGTTAAGTAGAGTCGCCTATACTATTTAGTTTCCCTATCTTTATTAATAAGAAGGAGTTTAAAGGCAAGATAAAGAAGTACCCCGTTATAGACATCTATAGACTTAATACTATAACTATAATAGACGCCTACTCTATACTATTATAAGGCGATATAATATCTATCGAGCTACTTAGCTAATACGTCGATAGCCTAGGACTCTCTATGTCTACTAAAAAACTCTAAGCTATTATAAAGCTTAATTTCCCCTATATAGTAAAAGACCTTAAGTACTATCTTAGCCTTATAGGCTAGCTCTAGTCGTATATCCTATATTACGCCGCGCTCTCTAAACCTTTCTACGATTATAAAAAGACTATCTTCTATAAGGTACTAGCTAGCTTATACGCCTATAAGAGTTTTACTATTATATCGCTTATCGACGCGATAGACTAGCTAAGGACGTTATTCGCTATACTATAGGCTATGTTTATAAAGCCCTTTATACTCTATTACTTCGACTATAGCTAACTACTCTATATCTATATCGACGTATTAAAGTAAAGAGGCTTTAGTATTATAGTCGCCTATCTAGTAGGTAACGTAGTAATTAATTACCTACCTAAGTTAAAAACCTAGCCTATTCTATTCCTTTCGAAGGCGCTTCTCTAGCTAAAACGTATTACTAGCCTATAGAACTTAAAGTCGCCTATCTTATATAGATAATAAAGCCGATACGCTAGATAGTAAAGTCTTACGACAAGATAGTAATTATCCTAATAGACTATACTAGTACTACTTTAATCGTAACTTAAACCTCGCTTATTTCTAGCTCTATCGATAAGTTAAATAACTATCTTATACGTACCTCCTAATACCTCTTATAGTTTCGTAACCTAAAGATTATATATAAGCCTAGTCGTAAGTACGTTATATCTAATACTCTCTTACACCTCTCTACTTCTAGAGTTATATAAGGCGATGTTCTCGATAACCTTACTAACCTAGTCGACATCTATAGTATTATATAAGCTATACTTAACAATAAGTTTAAGTTATACCTTATTACTACTTACGACTAAGACAAATATATATCGCGTATTAAGTCCTTAGTCTAGTAAGACCCTAGCGCGCTCTAATTTATAGAAGACAATACTAGCTTACTTTAGTATAAAGGCCTAGTAGGTCGCTACCTATATATCCTAAAGTTACTATAGAGGGAGGTATTTAAAGCGGCGTATAACGCGCAATTTTACGTCGGTTTCTACTACTTATATATAAAACTCTCGTCGTAGTTCTTTATCTATAAGTTAGCTCTATACCTACGCTAGTACGTATAATACTACTACAAGTATTAGACCCTCGATACTAAGCGCTATAAGCTATATAGCTCCCTATACCTAGTTACGTTACCTCTATAACCCTTCTATATAATTATAATCGACTTTATTATTAGGCTACCTATTACTAATAGCTTCGATAGTATTTTAATAGCGATATATAAGGCGAGTAGGAAGATCCTCTTCGTACCTAGATACTAGGACTATATAGCGGAAACATAGAGGTATAGACTCCTTAATAACCTCTTCTAGTTAGACTAGAGTCTACTAACGATTATTATCTCTAACCGCGACCTAAAATTTATATTAGTAATATAGAAGACATTCTTTAAGCGACTTAGTTATAAGCTACTTATATTAACTTTATACTACCCTTAGATAGATAGCTAGTTAGAACGTACTAACTAGACTATTAAGATAGCCCTCTATTACTATATATTAAAGTTCCTAGATAGTATCTTAGAATAGTACTACGTCCTACCTTATATATAATTCGTCCTTAATAACTCCGTTAATTTATTACTTAGCTATTCCTTAAACGAATTTACCCTAGGATTTAAACCTAGAGAGGCGTAAGACGTCGTCGGGCTAAAGTTAACAATATTACTTATATAATAGCGCGAGCTCCTAAGGGTAGAAGCGAGAGATAGCGTTACCTTTATAGAGTCGACAATAAAATCCTACTATAACTAGCAGTATATATAATAGAGTCCTAAAGTCGGAGACTTAGCGTTCCTATAACTATAGAATTATATAATTCTAGGTATCTATAATAAAAAGCTTAGCCTACCCTAAGTCGGCCCCTTTAGTGTAAAGTCGGTTACGTTAACTAGCCTCGCCTATAAGCTAGACTTACTAAGTTACTAGAAAATATACCCTATCGTCTCTATAGCTAAATTAGAGCTATACCCTAGCGGCGAGGACCCCTTCTAACGTTAGTAGAGGCTACTATAAAGGCTTAAAGTCGGCTCGACTAACGATATACTATAAATACTACTAGAATACTACGTTTATAAAGTCGGCTAGCTCGCAAAACCCCTAATAGAGTACCTAGTACGCTAGCTAGATAGTAGACTAGAAAATAACTAATAGATAAGGGAGGACCTCCTTCTACCAACCCTAGTTAAGGGGTACTAACGTTAGAAGGCGCTTAAATAACCGCCTTATATGCCCCCCTACTATGGCTATTTATATATAATACTACGCTAATAGTAGCGCTACCCGCCTACTACCTTTACTTTATACTTACCCTCCTCCTTTATATATGTCCCTACTCTAGTAACCTCTTCTAATATTCCTTACCTATAAACGTAATAACTTATATCTAACGCGTCTAAGTCTGTTAAAATAGAGCCTACTAACTATAATAACGCCCTACTATTACTAAAGAAGTAGAAGGTTAACAAAACCCCTAAGGAAAGGGTAGTAAGAGAGGAGAGGATCTACTTAACATTAACTCTATTAACGACCCTACTACTAATAATAACTCTACTATTAGTAACGAACTTACTACTAATAACAAACCTACTAGTAATAAACCCGCTGCTAGCAATAAACCTAGCTAAGATAATAAAGAGGAAGGCTAAGGGGACTAATATATAGTTTAGGAAGTAAGTTAAGTACGACTATATAACTAAGTAATAGCGCGACGTAACTACTACTATCTTTAATAATACTATTAGCTTTATAAATAGCCGCGGCGCTATTGCCTTTAAGCTAGAGTACTATATCCTAAGTAACGTCGTCTACTACTAAATTGTCGATACCTAGGTCCTCGCTAACTAGTAGAAGATTAGGAAGATACTACCCCTAATCTCTAGCCTTATAAAGTTAAAGCTTTTAGATAAGGAATACGTTAAGGTAAACAAATCTAATATACTTACGTTCCTAAAAAAGTCCTCTAACGCTAATATATACTTAAAGAAGCTTAAAGCCGCTACTAATAATATAGATAAGACTAGTAAAGTTAATAACTCTATACCGCTAGTAACTTTAGACCTCGCTCTCTACTAATAGCTCGACGCCCTTTAACTTTAACTATAGTAGAGGAATATAGAGCTCGCGATAGCTAAGGTAGAGGCTAACGAGCTAAAGTATAAAATAAAAATACTAGAGCGCTTTAGGGAAGATATTTCTAACGTATACTAGATATAGAAGGACTCTATACGAGATAGCTAGTAGTATACTATTAAGGCTAGATAGGACGCTAAAGAGGCTCTAAAGGAGTCTAACAAAATTTTGCGCTAGTAGCTAGAGGTAGAGGCCGACATTATAGGTTTCTAGCTAGATAGGCCCGCTAACGACTAGCCTTATAAGATTACCCTCCTCTAGGCCGCTATCCGCTTTACTACTATAAAGGCGACTCTCGTTTACGCTTAAAATAGTAATATCTACCTATAACTTAAGTTTATAACCGACTATAAGGCCGACTTTATAACTTAGAAGAAGAGAAAGGCCTACGATATCTAGGCTAATATCGTTACTACTAAAGCTAAGCTTAACAACTTAGTAGATAAGTATAAGGACCTCGTAGTCGAAGATAACGGTAACGACAACTACGTCTATTAATCTAGTACCTTAGAGTCTAACCTAGACTTAGATATCGACGACGATAATAACCTCTAGGCTAATAATAGGGCGACTTAAGCTATCTATATCTACTACTATAAGGTATCGTAGTTTTAATACATTTATATAGCCGACTTAATATTCATTATCTATGTCTACTACCGTAAGGTATTGTAGTTTTAATACGTTTATATAGCCGACTTAATAATTTTATCTATATTTACTATTATAGGGTATCGTAGGTTTTACGAGCTATAAGGGTATAGCTGTCTTTTAAAAAAAGGCGGCACCTATTATGTAATTAGAGCCTATAAAGGCCTACTTTCCTTAGCTAGCTTTAGATAGTCATTATGAATTATCACACTCTTCAAAACCACAACAAGTCTGGCTCTGGAAGTCTTGGCACATCATAAGACGTCACTTGTAGAAGGCTGCAATACACGTACGGCGCTACTAGTGGTGATTCGAGTCCGAATGATAACAATAAATGATAAAAAGCGAGCATTCATCACGGTAGATTCTGATGTAAATTCGAGGCCTTCATGCAAGCCGCCATGCCAGTTCTGTAGTCTAATGTGACCAGCCCACCCAATGCCACTCTGGGTATCATTTGAAGCACAGTTCCCAAACTCCCGCTGCTGCCATCCCATTCTTCGTATCAAGCCGTAAATCTAAGGAGGCAATTTCAAGCCCGCGAGCATTCCCGGAAATTATTTCTCCTGCTTGTCCTTGCTCTGACATGCCACAATCTTCACTCTCTCTGCCTCCGCCTGATGGGCGTTGTCCATCTTAAATTTAACGTCTTTCAGGATAAAGGTCCAGACTTCGTCGCAGAATCTGTATGTGTCAAGATGACCCTGTTGCAAGCAGTGTCAGCCACGCCCAGGGTCAAAGTCCTAGCACCCAGCAGGACAGAGTGCCCAGACTGGTCGGACTCCTGGAGACGCAACCCACCTTGAATGTCAGTCTTGCCTTCACCTTTTCGCCCAAAACTTCGGCGATCCTCGCATCGAAATGGGACATTATCCTCATTGCGAGCTGAGGTTCGATTCGGCGACTGCTGATCAGGTCATCCAGGGTGTCTGCGAGCGCGAGGCCGATGCTGTAGGAAGTCAAGCATTAGCATGCAGCCTTATGAAAGCCCGGCAAAGGACAGTAAGCAAGTCAAGCGTGTAGTGAGGACATACGATGTGCCTCTGTACAGCTCATAGTAGTTCTGGCTTGCGGCGGCCGCCATGTTCGGATCGCAATGTGATGTTCCTCGGCGGTATTGCGACTGTGTTCCGCTCGCGTCCGCCGTCTGCCAGTGACTGGATCGCTCAGTATCTCTGACGCAGTCAGTCAGGTTGGTATGTCAAAGGGTGGCAGTTGAGCCCAAGGCGAGACTCTTAGCGCTTAGTCATTCGGCGGGTATTCCCGTATCGCCGCGACTCGGGCGACTCCAGCATCATCGCGCCGCTGGCGTCGCTGGCTTCAGGACGGGAGGCAGCTGTTTCTGAAGAGACCCCTTTGATACATTCATTACAACGATGGGCGGCCTGACTTATGGCAGCTATGGCGCAGGAGTCGCCCTCTCCGTCATTGGGCTATGTGAGTTTCCTCGCGATCAGGTAGAGGAGGGGCTACGGAAGCTAACAGGAGGACAGACATGCTCTTCCAGGGAGAGGGCGAAGCATTCAACGTAAGCAGAGCACGCATTGTCTATGGCACCTACAGACATCATTCCTGACACTTCGCATCTAGCCTGGCGCCTTCCTCGAATCCATCTCGCCTTACGCATGGGCGTCCACCGGTATAGGCCTCTGTATAGGTCTCTCGGTTGTAGGAGCAGCATGGTATGTCAGCGAAATAGGAGCCGGATATGGAAGCAGCGTTTCGGCTATGCGAGGCTGTAAGCAGGATACTGAGATATTGCTAGGGGCATCTTCATCACCGGTACCTCCATCCTCGGCGGTGGTGTTAAGGCACCGCGTATCCGGACCAAGAACTTGATCTCCATCATCTTCTGCGAGGTCGTCGCTATCTACGGTGTTATCATGAGCATTGTCTTCTCTTCGAAAGTCTCGCAGATCGACCCGAATGCGCTGTACAGCGGGAGCAACTACTTCACTGGATACGCCCTGTTCTGGTCAGGGCTGCTTGTGGGCATGTGCAATCTCGTCTGCGGTGTCAGTGTCGGTATCAACGGAAGCAGTGCAGCTTTGGCGGATGCTGCGGATCCAAGTCTGTAAGTGCGGCCTGATAAGAACGGAAAGAGGGAGATAAAGACAGGAAGGGAAGTTGTGCTGACTGGATCCCATAGGTTCGTCAAGATTCTGGTTATTGAGATCTTCTCTTCCGTGCTTGGTCTATTCGGTTTGATCATCGGTCTGCTGCTAAGCGGAAACGGCAACGATTTCTCGAACACGGCATAGTCATATGCCGAGATGAGACTGTACTGCGGTGCACAACTTCAGATGCTGCAGCATCATCCGCATTGCGTATCAAGCATCAAACGGCGTCAGGGAAGGGAGGTTTGGACTGAGCAGCAGTGCTAGGCGGCTGCGTGTATGTATTGTATGTACGTTGAGAGCGAGTCAATGATCTACGTTTACTTTCTTTGGCACAAGATGATGTGCTCGCGACATTAGCTTCTAAACGCCGGGCAGTAGGATAACAGTGTTTCATAGACAAGATAGTCAATGAGGAACAGAGATCATGCTTGACGTCTTAGCGGCTTCTTACAACTCGGTGGCGAAACTCTTGCTTTGAAAGGATAGCGGCGTGCGCTAGGACATGTTTGAATGCTTCGTGCCACATTATCGATTCATGGCCCAGTGTGAAGAAGATGAAGGCCTTTACAATGCCTCAGTCCTACTATTGATACAAGAATGATAATTACCTCTTGCCCTTGCCTTTAAGCCTTGCCACCAGACCCTTCAACTCGTCACCGTTATCGTTCTTGGTTGCCTTGGGGCCTTTCTGCTTAGGCTTTTCTTCTTCTTCCTCCTCCCCTGTTCTCTTACGCTTCTTCCGTCCTTCCTCCAACAATGCCTTCATACCCTGCGTGGCCTTGTATCGCGGATTTGTCG
Organism: Hortaea werneckii; assembly: GCA_037044905.1. NCBI lineage: Eukaryota > Fungi > Ascomycota > Dothideomycetes > Mycosphaerellales > Teratosphaeriaceae > Hortaea > Hortaea werneckii. The sequence goes on along the minus strand of JBAOKB010000164.1, from coordinate 18,073 downwards.
GGTCGATAGCGTACTCGTGACTCTCGAACAATCCCTTGAATCGTGGGTCCTCGGTGTCGACCTTGAACTCCTCTGCGCCCGCACCCGCCTGCTCCTCGCCAGCATCAGCCGCGCCCTTCTTCCCTCCTTTTCGGCCCTTCTTGCCCTTTCGCTTCGCCTCCTTCTCTTGCTGCTCTATCTCGCGCATATCAAAATGTCGTACAGCATCAGCTTGGTCGTCAGCCATGAGCAATTCGAGTTCTTTGCGTCGAGCAGCAGCTTCCTCCTCATTTGCAGCTTTCTCAGCGCGCTTCTTAAGGCGTTCGGCCTTCTTTGCCTTCTTCTCGGCGGCCGCATTGAATGATGGGTCATCAAAGAACGGATCGTTGAAGCCGTCATCTTCCTGGCCATTGGTGGCGCCTTCACCGCCTTCAGGAGCCGCTTCAGAGTCCGAACCGCTGGTATCAGCTGCTTCGCCTGTCCGTGAAGCCTTCATCTTCTCCTTTCGCTTCTGTTTGCGCTCCTTCTCCTTCCGAATGTATCGCTCACGCGTGCTCTCTTCATCCTGTGGCCCGTTCTCAAAGACGCTCTTGCCGCCTTTGTCGCCACCCAAGCCTGATGTGAAGGTAATCTCCATCTCCCCGACTGGCTCCTTCGTACTCTTGGCACCGCCCTTCTTCGGCTCCTCGCCTAAGCCAAGCGCAGCACGCATCTTCGCCCGTTCGGCCTCACGTTTGCTCGCCTTCTTCTCAGTGCCAGTCTCTTTGCGAGGCGCACTGTCCTCTTCCCCAGAGCTGTCAGAACCTATGTAAGCTTGCAGATCATTCTCATCAATCTCTGCGCGTGAGAAAGCTCGCTTCTGGACTTCTTTTCGAGTCGTATCGTCATCGTCCCAAGTCAGCCGCACTTTCGAGTGTGTGAGAGCCTCGGTCTTGAAATCGTTGGGTTTGTAGCCTTCTGGGAGCTTGGAGCATTCCTCTTTCGGCGTGTCCTCCTCAAAGGAAACATCGTCGGGGATGAAACGGAGATCGAAGAAGTTGGCGGTGGTCAGATATTCTCGCCCGTCCATGCTATCATACAGTGCTTTCGCAGCAGGCTTCGAGTCTGTCTCAATGACGGCGTAGTAGTACCTCAGCCGCTCCAGCTGGTATTGCCGCAGCTTGGCGGTATCGAACTCGCCGCCCTCATCGGCTTGATTGGACAGCAGTTGTTTGCGAATCTTCTCGTCTTCGTCTTCTTCCTCGTCGGAACTCCGTGCGCCGCTTTCTTCGTCTTCGATATCGTCTTGCGCCCTGGCCGAGCTTGCAAAAATCTCCCTCGGTGGTCCTTCAAGCTCCTCCTTTTCAAGTCTCTCCCGCCCAAACTCACTTGGGAAAACAGTCACTTTCTCCACTCTCCCACTGCCAGGCAAGAAACTCTGTGCCACCGCCAAGATGTCGCTTGCACGGATGTTGTCCCAATCCATATTCACTGCAGCTATCCTTCGGGTAACCTCGCCAAGTGGAATATCCTCCGTCTGTTCCTGACCCGCTGTATCCTCTGCCAGATCTGCCTCCTCGTCGCTTTCCTCCTCTGATGAACTCTCTTCCTCTGATTCGCTAGCAGAAAATCCTCCCTCTCGCGCAGGGTCCTTCCGCTCTACTCTCTCCTCCTCGGCATCTTCGCTCCCTTCCTCCTCGCTTTCCTCGTCGCTGCCAACTACTTCCCGTTCTGCCTTTCCTGCCTTCTTGTCTCCCTGACTTTTCGGCTTGGAATCATCCTTGTCCAGCCTGTAGAGCTTCTCCAACTCTTTCTTTCCTGCTTCAGGCTTGATCTTCCGGCCATATCGGTCTACACTCGCCTTCTTCCGGAATTCTTGGTCCGTGAAGAGTCGCCCAAACCGAGGGTCTACAGCAGTGCGCGATTCCTTCTTGCCGGGAAGACGATATCGCGGATCGCTTGCGAGAGCAGCAAATCGTGGGTCACGCTTGCGATCAGCCATTGTGGCGATTGATAATGGAAACTAAAATGAAATTCCGTATCGAGCCCGCGCAAAGAAAGTATCTGGTTTGCATGTGAAAAGTTCAAGGTCCGCGGGACGATTCCGCATCTCGATTTAAAGTCGTGGGACGGATATCAGTTCAAACAAGATCGAGCCCATTTGAACTAACAATAATGAAACGACATAATCTTTGAGGAAGCATGCATTGCGCATAGCGTGATGTGTTGCCCAGAATCATTGCTCAAGCATCAGACTCTGAGCTTCAAGAGAGGTGGTAGTCCAGCATGGTCCGTCTAAAGCACCGCTACCTCCTTGTCAACATCCTTTATCCGGATCCGAAAACAACCAATGTCCGCATCGCCACCGAAACGACCGATCAAAATGCACCCTTCAGTCTCCAATTTCGCCAACCCAGCTCCCAGCAATTGAACATCAAGATCTTGCTGCGGATTATTCGTGACGGGGTGGCGGAGCTCTTTGGCGATTACGGCAGTGGCAAAGTGGCGGGTACCTTGCAAAGTACGTCGCATTGCTCCCTTGTAGTCTACTGCTGGCCACCATGTAACTGATCGAGCAAGTCATCCTGATGAGGCTAACGTGGTCGCCAGTCAAATACTTCTCTCCCGCCACTAGCACAGCCATCATCCGCGTTTCGCGGGACCACTACCGGCTGGTCTGGGCAGCGCTTAGCTTCTGCTCATTTTTGCCCAAACCTGTGAACCAGCCGTGCGTTTTCCAAGTGGTAAGGGTGAGTGGAACGATTCGCAAGGCGGAGGAGGAGGCGATCCGGAGGGCGAGGATTAGTATCAAGCGGGCGCAGCGGGCTGTCAAGGGGAGTGCGACGTCTGCAATTGAGACAGGCGCCATTGCCGGTGCCGTGGAGGACGATGAAGATGTGAGTATGATCAATGGCATTGAGGATCACGATGAGGCCGAGGATGAATGACGTTGAGGCATTCCTCATCTTGTGCTCAAGCCCGGTGTTCGGCTTGCTGAAAACGGAGTCTGTCCGTAATAACCTCAGTAACTTCTTGTTGTACAATTGATTTCACAGAACCCACATGGTGTATTGGCACGCAATGAACCAGGTATTAAAGCAAAAACTCCTTAACGCCATTACCCAAGCTATCCTGACACGCTATTCACATTCAGCCTGCTCCCCAGCTAGGTTGCCTTATGGCTCATTTGCCAAAAAGCCCTCCTCATTCTCCCCTTCGCTTTCCGCATGCCTCGCCTCGTTCTCTTTCGGATCATCAACAAAGATGAAAGCATGGCCTTCGTCATCCTCGCCGACTTCTCCAAAAAGACGAAGCAGCTCCGAAACGTCCGGTAAATCCTTCTTTCTCGCTTCTTCCATGACTTGGTCGATCTCCTCAGTCTTTCTCTCCTTCATTGCCTACATTACTGTTAGATGAAGTCCTACCTGTCATCATGATCGTACCTGGGTTTATGAGGACGCTTACCATCATAGCTGAGTCGATCGTGTTAGAGACCACGAAACGAATCATCTCTGTTTCCTGCGTTTGCCCAATGCGGAAGACTCTGCCTGTATCTTTGAGTCAGTACGTATTCATCTCTCAGATGCTTCTAACGACTTGCAGAATGCCTGCTGCTCGACCGCATTGTTCCACCATGGGTCAAGACAGATGACTTTTGAAGCCATCGTCAGGTTCAAACCCAGCCCGCCGCTTTTCAGACTGGCAAGCATGACTCGCTTGGTGGGATCAGTCTTAAATTCTTGGACCGCCTTGTCTCTGCTGTCAGGGCTCATTTTGCCTGAGTAAGTGACCTATTTCCTCTGAAGTCAGTACCACTCTTGTGCGTGACGGTCTTTGATCCTGCTTACGTATCCCCACTCTTCCGTCTTGCAAACCTTGCCAAGAATCCGAACCATATCCAGGAATTGGGTAAACACGATGCACTTGCAATTGGGATCTTCTTCAATCCAGTTCAGAAGCTGCGCTTTAGTTGCTTGGGTCTTGGCCGAGGGCAAGATCTCGCCCGGCAAGTTGATCCAATCATCTTCGGTTTTTTTCTTTGACTTCCTGCCTTTTTTGGATGCCTGAGACGATGAGCCCTGAACTGATCCGGCCGAGGAATCACTTTCTTGGAACTCTTTAAACTCTGAGCAAGGTTCTGCTGAGGAGTAGGTCTCCCCACACTCTGAGCAACGGGCTTGGTCATGCCCACGGCGTGCCGCCATATGTTGAAGATCAGTCAAGCAAGAATGGCAGTAGATGTGAAAGCAGCTCGTCACAAATGGGTTCTCCGGCTTCTGGCGACAGCCGGTGCAGAGACATCGCTGATCAATTGCATTCCAATGGTCGGATCTCTGCAGGTGGTCAAGGTACTTTCGAAATTTGTATTTCACTCCGTGCTTGTTGCCAATTTGATCAGTGATATCATCGTAGTTCGTGACATCTACCGCTGCAATTCGGTCCTCGGAGATGATGGCTCCCTTCAGGTCGCTGTTCATATCATTCACACCTGTGTTGTTCTTGAGGACTTGCCTGAGATGATATAGCAGGCTGGCGCCTTGATCTTGGCTGTCGTCCTCGTTGGCAGAAATCCTGTTGAGCTTCTCAAAGTCCTCGCGCTCCAGTAAGTCTGTGATAGGGCCCTGTATCAGTAACGGGTGCGAACATAGCTGCCTGAGCCTCAGGATCAGGGTCCAGATGTGACTGTGTTGCCTCTCCAGACCCTCCTGCTTGGAGATCCCGTTAATATGTTTAGAAAACCTGGTTTTCACGATGTCGTAAATCTGTCGCTCAACGTCGCCGAACTCTAGCCATAGAGTATGCTCCTTCGGAGTCGGGAGGTCCAGTAGACGAGCGTTGAACAAAGTGTCAACATGTGTCCTCCTGATCATGATCTTCCTTAGGAAAACATTGAGCCGGTTGACACCGTCGGGGTCTTCGGGAGTGCAGAAATTTTGTTTGAAGATCCGATAAGAGCCTGCTTGGGGCACCTTCAGAAATCTGAAGTAGGGATACATCTCTGCAAGAGTGTTTAGTATCGGAGTACCACTGATCGCCCACCTATGACGGCTTTCTAAGCCCCTGGCAGCAAGAGATGTGTGACTTTTGTGATTCTTGATCGCTTGAGCTTCGTCAAGAACAACTCGCAGCCAATCTACACGATGAAGGGTACCGCGCTCCTTCTCAAGATGATCTTTCCACCAAGCATCTTTCTGCTCGGCTGTGACCAGCTGTGGAGGCAGAACAGCTTTCGGCCAGCTTTTTTGGAGTTCGGACCAAGTGCTTAGCACGATGTGTGATTCAGAGAGGTGCTGAACGATGTCATTATTACTTTCGTCATCCTTGGACTTGTACCTCACAACGCGGCCAATGCCGTGATGCTTGTTCTCGCGCTTGGTCTCGATGTGTTTGTCGATCTCGCCCCACCACTGCGACACCAAATTGGGGCTAGCAATGACAAGCGTAGCCTTTCGCCTTGACTTTTCCGGCGGCAATCCGTTGACGATGTTTGCCAGTGACATAAGAGTTTTACCGAGGCCCATTTGATCGGCAAGGATGCCTCCACGAGGCTCAGCGCCGCTCTCTCGTCTGCGCATGAAGGACGTGCCGAGAACCTGGTAATGCTTCAGTGTCGTTCGCATGCCCTTCAGCTTCCAATTACCATCGGGTGCAGCCCGGATAGGGTTGGTCCCTGTGAACGATTTGATCGCATCATTCAGGCATTTTTTATCGGCATGTGCGTCTCGTCTCTGCCCTCGCTCTTGATCAGGAACAGAGGCTATGAGCTGCTTCAACGCAGCATCGCGTCGACCTCCACCCGCATGCTCCGCCGCAGCTGGTAGATGGCTGGCAGCAGCAGCATCGCTGAAAACGTTTGTCCCCAGAACACTGCCAATGTTGGTCATCTCAGGGCCCGTTCTGCGGGCAGCGGCGCCGGCTTTGTTTTTGGGATTCCGCGCACCACGCTTTGCGCCTTTCGTTCCAGATTTGCCATTCTTTGGATTCTGAAGTACTTCGTTTACGTCTTCCTCCGTGTATCTCGTCCCTGGGACGACAGAAGACTTCTTGCCACGCTTCGTGCCCTTTGGCCGGCCACGCTTCGGCGGCGGAGCATCGTCATTGTCAGTGTCCTTTGGAGCTCTCTTGCGCTTCTTTGGCTGCGGTGCCTCCTCAACCTCATCGTCAGCGTATAATTCGCTGAAGGGCTCCGGAGCGGCAGGAGCCTCTTCATCGTCTTGGAGAAAGAGTCCCTCAGGCTCAGGGGAAGGGCTCTTGTCATACTCTGCATCTGCTTGGATCTTTCTCAGTCTCTGAGCCTCGGCGGCCTCAGCCTTCATGATCTCGATCTCGTGAGCTATTTCTGTTGTTCCGGCCTTCCTGGAGCGCTCGTATTTCGCCTTACGCTGTGCAAAGTGAGAAGCAGCAGAATCTTCGGCGTCTTTGGCGGTGTTGCCGGCCTTGGCAGAGTCTGTCATTTGCTCCTCGTGGTTGTCTTTTGACGAGGGTATACTGGAGGTCGACTGGCGCGCACGGAACTTTGTGGCGGCGACACGCTGAGCCTTACGCAGCTTTTGGGTCAAGTCGCTAGTGCTGCTTCCAATCGGCCTCGAAAACATACTGGAACCCAGATCCACAGATGATGATTCTGGTGCATTGGTCACTGTCGAGTTGCCAGCCTGCTTTGGATGAGTCGTGTTGGCCTTAATAGACTGAGTTTCAGGCGTCTCAGTGGACATGTGACTTGCGGCATCTGAAGTTGTGACCCTCGGTGTCCCAATCTTCTGAACATTTTTTGTATTGCGGAGGCTCTTCACCGTGGGTTTAGAAGACCGTACTGGAACGGAGAAGTCATTGTCTTCGGCGTCACTCTCGGCGTCGCTATCGAGATTGATTGTCTCATGTTGCTCGAAACGCCACGGGATTCCTTCTTCTTGCTTGACTTTCGGACCTCCAGATTGCGGACTCGCCATGTTATTTGCACCCTCCATCGGGCCGTTTCTTTTGGAGTGACCGTGGATTATGATGGCCGAGGATAGTCGATGGCAGTGAGTGATGCTGGTGCTCCTTTGAAAGACCAAGTGGAGCTTTGGTGGTGACAGTCGTAAGAAGTAAGAAGATGTCCGAAATACCGGCTGTGAGGCAGCTCAAGTCAAGTGCTGCCGTGGCGGCAATGGTGGTAGTTGAAGTCGTGTTGTCAGTGTCAGGGCTGTACGGCAATTGAAAGTGAGGAAAGAATGCCTTGAGTGGAAGGTTGAAAGTGAGAAAAGATAGCTTGAAGTCGAAGGGGGTGTATTGTTTTGGAAAGGGTTTGAAAGCAAAGGAGCGGGCCTTAAATACAGCGCCTTCAGCACAACTTCACATGTCACGCTAGTCTTGAAGGCCACGAGGGAAGCTTGTGAACGACCGCTGCCAAACTCCAAGTGATGAATGGGTCGAGCCTGAGCCTTCAGATGCTGAACGTTGATCGAGCTGGCATGCGCTTGAATTCAGCAGAGGTAGATCAGGGCATGACCACATTGCCACCACTTGTCGGCGACGATTTACAGCTTGGCTGTCATGATGGCTGTCTGACAAGATGATCATATCTGGGACCACTCTAGGTTGCTCCATCGAGTTCGACAGGATTTGCGAGGTCCTTTCGCGTAGGAGGCAAACGCTACACCTATGGCATCGAACGACTGACTTGGGTTGCTAGGGAGCATGTACATCGGCTCGCATCCTACGGAATCGTAAGTAGTCCAATACCCAGCCTTACTTTGGAGAGTCCTACAGTCTCCTTGATTAGAGACACCCACGCGATCACAAGAGTGTAATCTGCTCCACGCGAGGGAGACGGCTCTGCCTGAGCTGGGAGTCCTTCTAACAACCTGCTATTCAGGACGCTATAGCGGATGGATGTGCCAATGGCTTGGGGCGGAACGGCGATCTTGATCGTACCCCATGGCCTAAGTTATGTTTACAAAGATCTGTCGAGACCTCCTGCTGCGCAACTTTCAATGGGTACGAACAGGATACGCAGCCGTCGAGGCAAGCTCTGCGGGAGGAACCTTGAGACAATGAGAACTAGAGTTGGTGGCAAGGCCAAGCTTTCACGCGGCATCTTGGATGTCTCGGCAGTCGAAGTTCATTGCATCCCATGGCCGCAGTGTGTAGTCAAGACTGGTGAGGTCCTCGCAGCACCGAAATGACATCCACAGATACCGGCTGTCCAGGTAGTCTACCTCATGGAGGCTGAGAAGAGTCTAAGCCCAGAAGTTGCGGCCGCGCCGTGTGGCGAGTGCTTAGTCGTGCTGTTCGCATTGTTCGTTCTTCTTCGAGCTCTTTCGGATGGACCAGCATGTCATCTCGTTCTCGCATCGTTTGTGTCGTGCCCTCTGTAGCCCTTTCTTGCCCTGTGGTGGTGCATTGGAGATGATTGAGGCTGAGAAGTTGGAAAAGCAGGTGTCATTCTGGGAGGCCGTTTAAGGTTTCCGCCAATTACGCACAAGCACATCAAGCCACGGTGACGAGCGCCCAGAGTGCGTTGGCATGAAGCTTGCTGTCGCAACATGCATACAAACAATATGATGTGACATGAAATGTATTTCTCTCCTACAAAGATGTAGTTCCTCATATCCTCAATCTTCGCTTCTCGTGTTATGGATTGCGTCGTTTGCAAGTAGTAGAGATTTGAAAAATCGAATGCTCGACGCCACCTGCGCCACATCTTGAGTTGTAACTTGCGTTGTCAACGGCGGCAAGATCGACATCCAGGTCCCTGCAACCTGGAGGCTGTGCTCGAACTAACGCTTCAACTCGAACCTCTGAGCTTCGACAGGGGATTGCCAGTGAACTTCCTAGGTAACATCACATCCACCACTGCCACTTACGGGCTCTCTTTGGGTACGGCTTAAAAGACCAACTTCGCGACATTCCTTTGATCCTGGGAGCTGCGACTTTGTTTAGGAGACACAGCATTTACCGACCTTGCGCGAGAACATCTCCAGCCGCCGTGGCACTGTCCTTGTCTTACCGCCCCGAGTAATATAAGCTTGAGCGACTCGGCCCATTGCAGACACAGACCAACGCTGCGGCCCAAACCACGAGGCGAAGGCAACACATCGCGTTGCCTATCCATTACATGCATTGAAACCCTCCTCGCGATACCACCATAATTAGCTTCACCATGCGTAAGTAGCACAAGAGTGATGTTGTTGATGCGACAAACATGATAGATTGCATGCTAACATTCATGTCCCGTCCAGACAGCATAAAGAAAGCCGCGCGACGAGAGGCCTGGTTCAACAACAATAATGATGACGAGAATAGATTACCTTTCAACCTAGTAGGACGATGGCACCCACAACAGCAACAAAGAGCGCTGGACGAGGAGGAAGGAGGAGCAGGAGTAGGAGGGGAATTAGAGCATCGCCGAACAGAGAATGACGCCGAGCCAACATCGATCGAAATGAAGAGAAGAGACGCAGATAGGCCGACGAGTGGGTTGAGGAAAGCACCAACATTTCCTGATGGCAGGAGCGATATCAACATCCCCGACAAGCAGATTGAGCGAGGGTTGACATCGAGCGGGGGTTCAGAAAAGCCATTGACTAGTGGGATTTCCGGAGAAGCGGAGACCAACGGTGAGACATGTACATTACCAGCCCAAGAAGAAGCATCTGGACCGCGGAAACGAAACATCAAGGCGATGCTCACGCCATGGAAGAAGCAGGATGATCCGCACCCAGACCAATTCGAAAGAGCGGACACCTCTGAGGCGAAGAAGAAGAGGCCGAAGTTGACATTCATAAGCCAGTTCAAAGCAGTATTTGGCTCCTGGATCAACCTGCTGCTAGTATTCGTTCCTGTTGGTATTGCCTTGGAATACACAGGAGTGAACAGGGTCGTGGTCTTCGTCATTAACTTTCTAGCGATCATCCCGCTCGCCGCTGTCCTATCATACTCGACTGAGGAGCTGGCCATGTACATTGGAGAAACGCTAGGTGGTTTACTTAACGCCACTTTCGGAAACGCGGTCGAGCTGATCGTTAGCATCATCGCTCTCGCGCAAGGCAAGATCCTCATCGTGCAGACCTCGCTGATTGGATCCATGCTCAGCAACCTCCTCCTGGTGTTAGGGATGTGCTTCTTCCTCGGAGGCGCCAGGCGAACGGAGCAATTCTTCAACCTCACAGTTGCGCAGACGGCCTCCTCCCTCCTTGCTCTAGCAATCGGATCGCTCATCATCCCCACCGCTTTCGTGCAGTTTGGCGACAGAGATCAAGCAGTAGTACCCGCGAGCAGGGGCACTGCCGTCATGCTCCTCTTCGTCTACCTCTGCTACCTCATCTTCCAACTCAAGACCCACGTCGACATGTACAACGAGCCTTCTCAGAAATCGCCCAAGAAGCCGAGCGGGAAGAAGGAGGCGGGTGACATGATGCGTGGACTTGCGACCATCGGCGCAGGCACAGGTGCGGCTGCGGCAGGTGGCCAGATCAACCGGAAGAATCTGATTCGAGAGGAACCGGAAGAGGAAGAAACGCCGCAGTTGAGCATTGTCGGAGCTGTTGTCACCCTGGCCATCAGTACCGTCTTCATTGCGCTCTGTGCCGAGTACATGGTGTCTGCTATCGGCGAGGTTGCTGAGTCCGTCTCACCGGAATTCATCGGGTTGATCCTCCTGCCCATCGTTGGAAATGCTGCCGAGCACGCTACGGCCGTAACGGTCGCCATCAAAGATAAAATGGATCTGGCTATCGGCGTGGCTGTCGGCTCAAGCTTGCAGATCTCGCTCCTGGTGTTGCCAGTCATGGTGCTCCTGAGCTGGTTCGGAGTTGGACAACCGGCCGATTTGACCCTCAGCTTTGACGGCTTCCAAGTCGCGGTCTTGTTCATCAGCATAGTTGTTGTGAACTATGTCATCATGGATGGGAAGTCGCATTGGCTTGAGGGTATTATGCTCATGGTCGCGTACCTCATCATCGCCGTAATGGCATGGTTCTATCCTGCTGAGCAAGGTGTTGCTGGCTAGATATGCTGTCTGCCCACAAGGTGCTGAGCGTGCAAATACTGCATTAAGTTTCAAGGGAAGGTGTTCTATCGGAAGGTCGGTTTTACAAAATGGAAGTGGGACGGCACCCTACAGAAAGCCAAGGCGTTCATTCGGCGACTCGACGGAGTTGGCAGAGACATGCAGAGATACCCGTCTGCCCACAGGTCATTACGAGAGCGGAATCTCGTTTGTATGAGTATAGTAGCAGTAAGTAGCAAAAAAAGCTACTAATTGCAATGGAGCATTTACCGCCTTTCAGCTTTGGGCCCTGTTTTTGCAAGTCAATCGGCTGCAAGCCTCTGTACTGTTAGTGGGGACAAATCAATGTCATCTGCAGAGATACCGCGAGCTCAACAATACTCGATACAACGAAGTCTCTGCAAGGCATTAGTTGTGGATGACGTGAGGATGGGTACCCATCCATCCCAATCGGGAAGTCTGTTGACTCCAACCTTCTTTGCTACTGCATGTCTAAGATGATCTTCGGTTATTTCGAAAGACAGCAAGACTTGCAGACTAGAAGGCTCTCGTGTTGCAGGAGCGCAAGAACACTGCCTCTATCCGGAGACACAGCGCATCTGGGAGCAAGTGGAGGGTCGCTTACCTGCAGCTTCCCGGGGGCCGGTGCATACCATGTAGGCATGTGCACCTTGCTGAAGCAGATGACCACCAAAGGTCCCTTTGTCTGATGCAAAGAATCTTGGCAAACCTGGTGATACGTCAAGGTACGTAGTAGTATTTGGCGTTTGATGCCTCGTGTTTGCCGGATTTCGAAACCGGCATGCCGTCGCATCCGCAAGGCAGGCAGTGTCGCGAGGGGCGTGGTTGCCATTTACAGAACCACGACGGACCTTCCTCTTGCTATGGGAGTACGTCACCACCTTTCTTGCGGCAATATAAGACTTCGTCACTCGACCGCTTCTATGCTCTGACCATCACAGTACACTAGCCAAACGGACTACAAACGCAACACCCGCCACCATGAAGTTCCAGACTGGAAGTACCGTCTTCGCCTTCTCGACTCTGATCGTCGCCGGTCTTGCTCAAGTCTTCACCAACCACTCCCAAGAGTACAACCTTCAAACCTGCCTCAAGCCCGGCCAAGCTGGGAAGGAGCGATTCGAGGGGCTCTGGTTGGTCAGTTACCATACCGGTGCCGGCCTGGGCGACGCCACTTTCATCGAAGAACGCACCGCCGCCGCTGCGAAAGGCTTTCTGGAGCAGGTCAATGGCACTACGATCGAGAACAACAACTACCAGGCTTTCAATCTTGGCAATGCCTTCCCGTGGCAGATGAGTGAGCCTACGATGCTTGCCTTCTATTGTCAAAACCGCCCATGCTGACCAAATGGACAATTAGTCATTTCTCAGAACGTCAACTTCTACGCCGACTGGCAGCCTGTCCGCATCAATGCCGGCATGGGCACCTCGAGCTTTGGCACGACGAACGGTTTCTACATCAACGACACTGGCTTGCAGTGGTCGAGCTCCCCTGGTACCAACCTGCCCAGCTTGAACTCGTTCGGAGGATGGCTCGGTATGCTTCAAAAGTCATCTTAAATAATCGAAGAAGTTCCATGTTGACCTGGTACAGTGTGCGAGTGGTGGCATGGTGTTCCCCAGCTATTCTTCCGCAAGCTCTACGACATCGACACGCCAGCGCCATGCAGCTGTGCCGACGTGTACCTCAAGCCGGTTTACATCTAAACGATGGCGAAGTGGCAGTGTGTCGAGAAGGCGAGCGAACCATGCGCAGCACGCTTTATGCTTCAGCATTGGAACTGACATGTATTATTATGATGATGACCACCTGCCTGATTCGAAACATTGAGATTGCTAAATGGGCAGAGCTGTGCTGCTCCTTTGGCTTACGCAAATGCAAGGACGTTCTCCGCATCAGTTACTCTTCATTGTCATGTTCCTGCCTCCACATAATTGATCTTCTTCCCGCCTACCATCTTGAGGAAACTCCGATGCGAGCTGATCTGCCCTTGGCGGGATTAGCAATCTAGGAATCGCTATCTCCCACACCACCATGGCATGACGAGCCGCATCTCCCTAGCGGCTTTTCCTCATAAAGTCAAGGTAGCAGCCGAGCCTCATCACTCTGAACGCCCGCATGCAAGAAGCGAGGTGTGATTCACGGACGTCCTTTCTCATCAATGACGTGCTTTATGAACCGCAAATCAAGACAAAGTCATCAGGCGTATCATTCAATGTGCACGCTTCGGTCTCACCCTCTGTTACGACGCGCGAAAGGTTGCCAAAGCTTGCTCATTGCTGCGATTGACCAACTGCCTCGAGCCTCTTCTTGACCTCTTCAGCCTCTTGCGGTGAAGAGACCTCGTCCGGCTTCTTCAGACCCTCCAGTTCGGCCAACTTCTTCTTCGTCTCCTCTGCTTCCTTCTCCTCTCTCGCCTCCCGCTCCTTCCGCTCAGCCTCCTCGACCTTCTCGCGTTCAGCCTTCTCAAGCGCCTCAAGTTCATCGTCCACCTCGCCCTCGTCAATCTGCCCTGCGCCGACCTCGCTGATTGCTCCTGAAATCTCCTCCGTGTCTTGCATTGACTCCCTGAGATTCTCCATAACATCCTGCACCTTCTCCACACCTCCTGTCTTCTGGTTGAGGGAGCGGAGTGTGGTAGATGAGGCTTCCATGACCCGTACGATTTCCACTTGGTCAGCTGCCTGCTCAATTTTGGCGTATACTTCCTCTACCTGCGTAAGGGTGGCAGTTCGAGATTGTAGCTTAGTCTCGGTCATCTTCTTCTGGCGCAGCGCTACCTTCGCAGCGGCATTTTGTTTCTTCGCCACGGCCTCCTGAGCGTTGGCGTCTAGTTCGGATACTCGCTGTATAAGCTGCTGGATCTGTGGCTCAAGACCGCTGATTAAAGTCCGCAGCGATGCGATCGTGATGTCTTCTTGCTCAATACTGGCAGGTTTCATCTCTCCAGGGGCGTGGAACTTGACAGTGCCGGTCGCTGGATCGTAGGCAATCGCCGCACGGTCTCTTGCAAGATGCATCAAGAGGACGGAAGTATCTCTTTGGCTGAGAGAGGAAACATTGAGTGCATTGCAAAGCGTAGAGGCAAGAAGATCTCGAGAAAAGATGCGAGCTGTGTGAGAGCTGGCTGTTTTGGAGACATGATCGAGCGCTGCCTTTGCTGCTGTCTGCCACCTGTTAGTTTAGTCGACCTGCAATAAGCGTTCTTGTTACTTGCCTCCAGGTTATCCATGAGCACAAACTCGCCTCTGACAAGCTTATCTTCGCTGCTGTCTCCTCCAATCACTCCAAGTTGACGCAGTCCCCAGCTCATCACTTGCCATGGCGTCGGTAACCAGTGCTTTGCATATATGCTCTCTTTAGCTTCTAAGAATTCCTTCACAGGAATGAGCTCCTTCCTTCTGACGGCCTCGTCTATCACGCTTCCCAACGCCAAAGGACGACCGAGTTCTTGTGTTTGTAATGCTCGAGCCAGCCCCTCTCCAGTCTGTAGGACAAAGTGGTCATGTTGCGAAGAAGCTGAGGACGAAGGTATCAAACCAGCATTTGCTGCCGCCGTAAGAGCTCGCATCCAAGCTGAGGCATTCGCATGATAGCCATCTGGGTTCGTTTGACGCTGGTTGCGGAAGTCCGAGTACAGGGAGGCTAGGCGGGCGCGGCTACAGAAGACGTGTCAGGCCTATCGATCGATCGATGGCTTCAGAGTGTACGAAAAGAGAGGGTGGGCTTCACCTACGAAACGCTTCCTCGTGTGTTCGTAGGAACTCGAGAAGCTCGTTCATTCTTGCGGTGCGTCCAGTACTGTGCCTATGTAATCCAACAAGTCTTTGACACTCAGACAAGATGCTCTAAGCCAAGACGAGCGTGATATGAATTGTACGAGAGGCGAACGAGGTTGTGTTTCCGGCAAAGACTCGCCCCGCCTCACCGGCGACTTTCACATGCACACTAACGACCAGAAAGGCAGGCACAGCCAGAACGAGGTGGAAGACGCCTGAGGTATCAGAGTTGTCATGAGCTCGGCTTCCGTCGGCCAAATGCCGATAGGGCTTATCGGCTTATCAAGATCGATGTCTGGAACATTCAACTGCGACTGACGGCATCCCAGTGAATCATCTTCTCATTCTACGTCACCTACAGAACACGCCAGCATCTCTAAATAGCATCCACTGTTGGAATCTTTCTTGGCAACCTGACCTACCCGTTCCGAGTAAAAAACCACTTCCAACCCAAGGCAGCGCAGATGAAAGGCCCCCTCCGAATCGCAGTCCTCGAGTGCGACGAGCCGGTTGGCAAGACCAAGGAGAAGTACGGCGGCTACGGCAACCTATTCAAAGAGCTGCTCAATGCCGGCGCCGACAAGGTAGCGGAAAAGGATGGCGTGCAAAGGCCTGAACTAGACATTTCAAAGTTTGATGTCGTGAACCACGAAATCTATCCGAACCTGGAGGATGTAGATGGCATTCTCTTGACAGGAAGCAGTACGTTGTGTACCAATAACGCTTGCGAAATAGGAAAAACGGAGAACGCGGGCTGATTGGATCCTGAATTGGAACAGAGTTCAACTCCTTCGACAACGACCCTTGGATACTCAAGCTCGTGGAGTTTACCAAGAAAGTTCTCGCCCAGAACCGAGTCCGTTTAGTAGGAGTCTGCTTTGGACACCAAATCATTGGTCGTGCCTTGGATGTCAAGGTGGGCAGGAGCAACGACGGCTGGGAGGTCGCTGTAGTACCAGTGGACTTGACTGAGAAGGGGAAGCAACTCTTCGGTATTCCTCAGCTGGTACGCATCCCAGACTGCCCCTGAGTTCTGACCATGTTGCTGATGAAGTACGATCTGCAGGCCATCCACCAAATGCACCAGGATATCGTCTTCGCCTACCCATCATCTGTCGAACCCCTAGGACACTCGCCTCGCTGCCAGGTGCAGGGCATGTACTCCAAGCACCGGCTCATCACCGTACAGGGCCACCCTGAGTTCAACGGCGATATCGTAAGCGAACTATTAGGGCGACGACATGAATCAGGGGTCTTCAACGACCACATGTACAACGATGGAATGAGCCGCGTGCGCAACCATCATGACGGCGTTGCGGTAGGCGCAGCATTCATTCGGTTCATGATGGAGGATTGACTAGCTATGAGACTTCACCTACGAAATTGATGAAGGAGGAACTGGTCTTGATAGACATAGATAGGCGCACACGTGCCATGTAGTAAAAGACTATACAGTGCCGTGCTGACTGTCCGGACCCCCTGGAAGCCGCCCTGATCTTAATCTACAGCTCTAGACATCCAAATCCGCGCTGTGAAAACCATATTCGACTTCGAGAATAAGTGTCCCTTCACCTACCCGCCCAGATCTCGTCCCAACCGTGAGGATTCAGCTCCAAGGGTCCACTGAGTTTTCCACTCCTAGGTGGCTTGCCTTCCCCGGGTTCTGGCAAGCAAATCCAATCTCTAACACAACCAGGGACATCCTCCTTCGCATGGCTAATGACAAGCAAAGCCTGCTGATCCGATAGTCCCTCGTACGTCTCCATTTCTAGCTTGGCAATTGGGCTTTGTTTGACCATACCATCTTCGACTCGACTCACCATCTCACCCTGAGACAAGAACAGCAAGGCCTTATCGCGAGTACGCTCGTCAATACCACTGAGCGCCTCGTCGAGGATGACCAGGTCTGGACTAGAGACCAGAGCTCGGATGAAGAGCACCAGCCGTTGATTTGAGAAGCTTAGTTCAGCAAAGCGGAGGTCGGTAGCCCAGACAATGTCGAGGTCATCAACTGTAGCTTCTTTCCAAATCTCCTTCAACGCATCAGGGTTAGTACTGAGCGGCGTCTTGCTCTCAGAAGCTGCTGTCAACATTTCAATCGATGTCGGCTGGTGCTGCCATGGAGACAGTTCCCTTGCAAACCACCTGAGCAAAGCATCGACTCGGCGATTCGCCTTCTTGTCTAGCTTCGGTTTCGCTAAAGGCGCGTCTGCGAATGCCGACTCGATAGCGCGGCGGACTGTGAGTTGCTTGGGAAAGAACGCATGAACTTCAGGGCTTGAGTGACCCATCCGGCGTTGGATGTCGAAGACGCTGATGCCAGGCTCTCCAGGGCTAGGGAGACGGGAGCGGCCAAAGATCTTAACAGGCAAGCTGTACGTTTGGGGATGGTCGGACGTGATGAGGCTGAGCATGGTCGTTTTGCCGCTACCGTTGGGACCGAAGATGCCGGCTCGTTGTCCACGGTGAAGGCTCCACCAGAGTCCGGGATGAGGTTCAGCCCCGAGCTGCTGCTCCCAGTCCCCTAAAACGACCTTATCGCCGTAGGCTACTTTGACGCCTTGCATTTGCACTAACGCATCACCGCCTCTCTGACCGGGTGAGTAGGCTTCGAAGCCGTCACGGCTGACTTGCTCTGGAGACGTTGCTTTCTCGCTGTGCTCAATCGTCTTCAACAAGCCTTGCAAGGTTACACTGTGAGCACCAGAGGTGTCCGTGAGGTTCTGCTTTGGGCCATGTCCAACAATTCGCATCCGTTCATCGATGACGACTAAGTGGCTTACCCACTCTGGTACACCGTCTTCTGGTCGTAAACTCATCACGAGGCGGGGCTGCTGCCGCTCTGCGAGCTCACTGAGAACACCCGATAATGTTCTCAATGTTTTTGGATCTAGACCCATGAATGGACCATCAAGGAGCAACACCTCAGGTCGTGCCATGAGAGCTTTGGCGATGCGAGCCCGGCGTGTCTGCCCATTGCTAAGATTCGCGACCGGCATTGAAAGTAGACCTCTTAGATTGAGGCGATCTACTACTTCCTCAAGGGCATGTCGATCGGCATCTGATTCCGTACTCTCGAGCGGGTTGAGTTCTGTCTGGCCCATCAGGTAGTCCCGTACCGAGAAATCTGTCTCCTCCCGTCTGCTTTCGTATCGTGCACTCAGATAGGCGCCACGGACACTGGTGCCACCAACGCTACTTCCTCGCTCCGCATCGAAGCCAACATATTTGATAGCATGCTGTGGCGACTGCGAGATCTCAGACAAGTATGGATAAGTCCGAGCATGTGGAGGGATACAGATATGCTGACCAGCTAGGATT